>CM056578.1:124317808-124472808 GCA_029721435.1 Gymnothorax reevesii
CCCTTGCATTCTTCTGAGCTTTTGCAATATTTTATGATGAAATCTGCACAGATTGTTATAAATTAGGCCTCGATAGTTGAAATGCTGCGATAATGACGAATTCAGGCGCCGGTGTTCATCCTGTACATAACGGTCCCGTCTCGTCCTCAGGTCTGAACTCGTCGCCGGCACAGAGCGTGCCCGTTATAAACAGTGTGGCCGGGGGTCTGACCACGCTCCAGCCGGTGCAGTTCTCCCAGCAACTACCCTACTGTACGTTAATCATACATTCTCACAGTGAGCATCCTACCGTACGTTATTGTACACTCTCATATCGAGTACTCTGCTAAATGTTGATTGTACTCTCTCATAGTACCGTACAGCAGATCGTTATGCACGCTCACAATGAGTACCGCAATGTACATCATCACATCATGCAAAAATGGGAAAACTAGGTTTCAAAACTACAGCAATTGATTTCCTATATTCTCAAATGCTTAAAGGATGTAGTTAGAAGGAGAAGTGATCCCACACAGTGTGAAACATGCCCCTGGTCTAACCAGAGGTGGTTTTTACCATTAGGCAATGGTCCGCAATTGCCTTGGGCCCCCAAACTACTAGGGCCCTATAAAACACCTAATAAATTTAATGTTATTATTATTATTTTTTTAAATTCTTCATTAATTAATCATGTCATTCTAATAATCAGTAGGCTAAAATAATATTATAATGCATATCATTCAGGAGTAGCTGGTATCTTAGCACCCCTCCTCCCCAGTCTGCACTACAATAGGCTGTTCCATGATCGCATCTATGAAAGTGAGACGAGGTTGTGTGAAAATAGACATGAACTGAAGCTGCCCAAGCGACTGTGAACAAAGGAAGAAACAGGTGGCGGGTAAAAGGTTTTTAGCGACACTGCTAACGTTACTCATCCCACGACTGTCATCTGTTTATAATTGACAAGTTTTGGGTTTTATCTCAATCTACTGCCAGACCCATTCGGAACATTAAAGTTAGCTGACAATTAAATGTTCAATTCGATCATGGTAAAAAAAATTAGCGCATGGATTTAACAAACTATGAGTGGAGAGTAAAGCCGTCACGTCAATACTGAAGCATAGCAGCTCATCTTAACTGCCAGGGTTGTCATCCAGAAAACAGATGTGCTCTGACATCGCTGAGCCTCTTGGTGAGAGCTAACGTTAATGTTTGGCCAACAGTGATTGCTGAGGCTGGCTGTCACTAGCGCCAATGTTCTGTATCTTATAAATGTAGTGAATATATCATGCCACGGTAACAACCCTCGAGAATGGATTACTTCATCGTCAATTGCCCATATTTGTTTGCAAACAATATTACGCTCTATAAATTTAAAAAATGCATTTGGCAAAGGGTAATAACAGGAAACAGAATAACTTAGCTGGCTAAGTTAGCTACCTCATGCATCACGCCGTTCAGTCTAGTGTGCTGGCAGCCGAATGTTGACCTCAGTTCACTTGACGGCCATCGTCGGCGGCAGGTAACACAACACACCTTAGTAAAAAAATTAAAAATAAATTAAAGAATAAAAATAAAGAAAATTGCTGTTCGAAGGCCAGTGAAGAGGGATAGTTACAGTAGGACTTTCTGAAGTAAATAAGGATTGAAAAAGGCAAAGAAGACCGGATATGGAGGCCCCCACGCCTGTGTTCACCTTGGGCCTCCAAATTGCAAAATTTGCCCCTGGTTCTAATTCTTTGAAACGTGCTGCTGGCATTAAACTCAGAACAAGCAAATATTCTTCAAAAAAACAAAAAAATTTTCAGGTAAACATATGATACCTTGTCTTTGTACTATTATAAATTTCATATACAGTTACAATGATTTGAAAATCTTGCTTTTAGTTTTTATTTACGCAGTGTCCCAACCTCTATAGAAACTCGGTGATACTTACATCAACACTGACTGGATATTTACGTATATACTGTGCTTAGCAATTCAGTAATGTAGCACGATGTTGAAGGGCACTAAGTGGCGCAGACGTAGTTTATGCCGATATACAGTGCTTAACAAACTTATTAGAGCACCACCCAATATAAGGTTTAGGCCACAGCTGCCCTACATTAACAGTGTAGGTAATTACCAAAATCATTTTTATGTTTCTGCAATGGTTAATTCACCAGTATGGGTGCACTCTTTCACTGAAATGATATTTTTAATGATAAAATATAATTATTGTTGTTATCCATGAATTTCTGAATTCACTGTTTTACAAAAAAGCGGAAAAAAATAGATAAGCTCATTATTATTTGTTGATTAAAATGCCAAATAACAGTTATTTACTTGCATTCCTGCACATAAAAATTTGTTTTAGTGGTTGAATGCAAGAATGCAAGCTGTTATTGCGGCCATACAAAATGTTTCTTTTTTTGAGTGAATAAAGACTATTTAGTGGTTTCAATCTCTTATTTGCCAAATAAATAACAAAACAATTTTTAGTTTTAAACAAGTTTTTTACAAATTTCTTAAATATTTGTGTGTTCTCATTTTTTTATGACAGATGGTTTGATGAATTTAAGCACAGTACAGTATGCAGAAGGTTAGAAGACAGGTGGGGTGACTGACGGGGGGTGTGTGTGTGTCTGTGTGTGTGTGTGTGTGTTTTTGTGTCCACAGTGTACCCTCACAAGCAGGAGCCGCCGCAGTATTCCCACCCGTCACGTTTCCCCTCCGCCATGGTGGTGACGGACGGCAGTAGCATCAGCCATCTTAGCTCCATGTCTTCCAGCAAACAGGTCAGGAAACGGCTCTTCTTCTACACAAAATACTGCACCCTGATCTCTGCCAGTGCTGCTCAGCTGCTCATACGTCAAACACTGCACCCTGATCTCTGCCAGTGCTGCTCAGCTGCTCATACGTCAAACACTGCACCCTGATCTCTGCCAGTGCTGCTCACCTGCTCATACGTCAAACACTGCACCCTGATCTCTGCCAGTGCTGCTCACCTGCTCATACGTCAAACACTGCACCCTGATCTCAAACTCCTCTCGTGCTGATTTTCTTACACCACAAATCTTAATCCCTTCCAGTGCTGACCTCTTACCTCACACACCACACCTGAATCTCAATCCCTTCCAGTGTTGATTTTCCTAAACCCAAAATACTGCAAGATACTGTCTTCCAGTGCTACTGTTCTGCTTTTAGCCCCAAATATTATACTGTAATGTTTTATAGTGCTGCTTCTTGCTTAACCTCTGAAATGCTGTTCCCCAATCTCTTCTCGAAGTACTCACCCAATTTAACCCACAAATACTGCACCCCTATATCCTCTAATGCTACTCTCCTGCTTTAACCCGCAAACACTGCACCCCAATATCCTCTAATACTACTCTCCTGCTTTAATCTGCAAATACTGCACCCCAATATCCTCTCATACTACTCTTTTGTTAAAACCCCAAAATACTGAGCCCGCAAACCTTCTAGTCCTGCTGCCCTGTTTATTATTTCTCAGCTTGTACAATGCAATGCTCCCCTCCAACCACATTTAGAATATGCTCTACTCTCATACTCCTTCAATTACACACCCAAATCCTTCTGTACTCACCCTCACCTCGCCCTCTCCAACACCCCCATTCCTCCCCTCTCTACCCCCTATTCTTCCGCCTCCACACCCTCCTCCTGCTCCAACACCATGTCCCACAGTCTGGAGTTGTTCTTTTTCCTCGCCCACGAACCCCATGAATCCGCACATGAAAGCCCTTCGCTCCTGGCTGCTCGTCTCCGCACTATGTAGCAAAATCTGCCGTCACAACACCTCCTCTTTCCACAGCCTGCTCTCTGATACATGCCCACTCCCACAAAATTCACCTCCCGCAAAGCTGCTACTCCTGGAATCTCATGATCTGGTGCACATTTGCTTTTGAGTTCAGTTTCTCAATCAACGAATGTCTCAGTGATCCGAGCAGAGCACTAACTGTTTCTGCACGCGTGTCATGTACTGTTCTACACTTCCTCATTGTTTTAGATGGTCACTCTTGATCTTTAGAGGGAATGGCAGTATGTGAGCATGTGTGCGCGCGCGTGTGTGTGTGTGTGTGTGTTGGAGTGTGTTATACTGTTTTCTGACTTCAATCCTTGTTACATCAGGATTCCCCAGTAAACAAGATGGTGCCACTCGGGGGTCTCTCTTGGGTAAATACAGTATTTATATCTCTCTCTGAAACTGTGTCCACATTACGGCCAGCTGTCCACTTTTTATGTGTCTTCAGTTTCTCTGTCCTTTTCCGACACTCTGTCTCATTCGAGAAGAAATCTGCCGTGACTTTCGGAAGGGTTTTCCTGCAGCCTCTTTAACACCATCAGCTTTAAATGTGTTACTGTTTCATGGTTTTTTTGTCTTCAAATGGCTCAGAATTTAAGTAAGGATGAAAAGAAATGTTTTATTTTTCAGTTTTGGTGGAAAGGTGTTGTTTGTTGACAGTCCCTTGCGGCAGACGGACGAGGGCAAGGTCCAGCTTTGCTGCTCCACTGTTTCGCTTTCATGTTTCTCCGCTCGACAATAACGCCATAAAACTCAAACACGGAAAGGAATGAACAGGGTAAACAGGGCTGTGGCAAAATCTACCCTTTTGGCCAATTCCTCTGAACTCAAATTATGCCGCAAGCGTCCTGCCAACGTAAGTTCAAAAGCCGATTGATTGCTCCAGTTGCATGATGGGAGCTGAGCTCAGAGGTACAGCCCTTCCCTTCGTTCTGGCCGCTGAGACTCGATCGGATTCCTTTTTCCTTTAATCGCACATCTTTTAAATCACAATCAGCTGCCCGATGGGGTGTGGCGACACTCCTTTAGATTCCTATTTCCTCACGGAGTCTCAGCTAATCAATCTGCCGCGTTCGCTGATTAATGATGCCTGCCATTGCTGTTTTCTCCCTGCCTCTCTGCTCCTCTCTGGGCGTCAGGCCTGTCCAGGAAGTGTTATTTTTTTCCCTTGTTAATCTAGCCGCTCAGGCCCAACATCGGCATCAAATGGCTGCCCACACATGGCCTGAGAGGCGGAGGAGGGAGGGCAACGGAGGCAGGAGAGATCGGGGGGAGAGTAATTACGGCTCCTCCATTTTCCCGCCTCTTCCTCGTCTCGGTGATCGCTCTACCTTGAAACGCTGTTCCTGCCGCTTTCATATGCTCCATTTCCCACGCAGCACTGGGGCCCAAACTGTCGCCCGCAGCTCTTGGTCATTCGTTCGCCCGCTGAACCCCCCCGCCGAACACAGCCCCCTCCCCCACCTACCTGATCGCTCTTAGTTTGTTTGCTGTTCTGAGACGCTTGACCAAACCCAGACTGCCAGTCTTAATTTGGTCGCTCAGTCTTCACATTACTGGGCCGCAATTTGCCAGCTGCCATTTTTTTTGAAAGGTTGGCAGCGATAGATTGTCTTAAATCAAAAAATAAATATCCTCCCATGTATTCCAACCACCTGGATTTCCATCAGCCAGAAGTTGCTGTATTTAAACCTGTGGAACATTAGTCCTATTTTAAATTCGAATGGAGATCTGAAAGTTTCCAAAGATCCCAAATATTTCCCATTGAATAAAAGGCAAACTCGGATAAAATGATGGACAAAGGTCTAAATACTTTCCCTTTGGTGTTTAGCTGCAGCCATCAAAACATGCCATCTTGGGTTTGAATATTTCTCTCAATATTAGAGAGATGTTGCTTCAGTGAAGTGTTGTAACCAGTAGATTCAGAATATGCACGTGAAACTGCCTCAGTACAGAAAACAGTGCTTTTTCTGGCTTTGAACCTACTTCAAGGGAACTTCAAATTAAAATCTGAGTTTAAATGGCCAATTTCTGACCTCCTGGACTTTCCATCACAGGAGATGGAGTATTTTCAGGTTTAAATATCTGAACTATGAATAGAGAAAAGTCGCTCCTATTGTAGCAGTTTTTGCCTCATTACCAGAGGGTGAAAAATTGTGTTTCCCAACATGTTCTGGCCTTGAGGTTCTAAAAATGAATCGACTTTGAGCTCAGGAAGCAGGGAATGGCTGTCTCTCTTGTGTTCGGAGCGAGTGGGTTTCGGTGTGGAGATTTATTTCTGCTTTGTGTGCAACTCTCTTTACCCTGTGGGTGTTTAGAATGGCATGCCTGCAAACTCTCCCAGGCTCTTATCAGGGCCTATATTTGGATTGGGTTGTGTGTGTGTGTGTGTGTGTGTGTGTGTGTGTGTGTGTGTGTGTGTGTGTACGTTTGACATGTAACGGTGGGGCCATGAAAGACTCCAATCATTACAGGTGGGCTCAGACTTCAATGCTTTTTTGTTGACTGAGCCCACCCCTCCTCCATCCCTGACCCCAGTAAAACCCGCCCCCTCGCTGCCCAGGCTCTGCATCTGATGCCGGTCAGAGATGCTGCCCTCCGCCTTATCAGGTGGGCCTGTTTGTTGGTCATCAGGTCACCTCAGGTGCGACACCCTGCCGTACCCACAAAGAGGGAGTGAGGGACAGAATTTACATTCTCACAAACACAAAATAAAAGAGCATTTCATTGTAGAACGAGGCTTTCAGCGCAGGCCGCGGAAGAATGGAGGAGGAATGTATTTGGTCAGGTGTGTCACTGATAAATCTCCTGAGGCCTTTTTTTTTGCACAGGACAAAAGAAGAGTTCGCTTTTCTTACACAAAACTTGCAATGGCGCATTTCCTGCCACCTGCTTTCAAAAGTCTGTCGGCGATCGCCTTGCTCTCGAAATGACAAGTCAGAGTGTAGAATTCAGGAAATGCAAGGGTTCCGGTCTTAACAGATGTGCATATTTGGAACATAAGTGCTGATTTGTGTATGTGAGTGTGTGTGCATGTGTGTTAATTATCGCTGTCTGTCTCTCCTTCTGTTATCGCAGTGCCCTCTGCAGGCTTGGTGAGCATGCTCAGATGCACCTGCTGGCGCCTGGCAACCAGAGCATTGCTTTTCCACCGTCTCACTGTGGTAACTGCGGCAACCTGGCTGGATGACGAGTCGGTCAACAACTCGAGAGTTGGTTAGGAGCCGACCAAGCGAAAGTAGCGCCGACGAGGAAACAAAACAGCATCTCTTTTTTTTTTCAATGGAACAGGCAGAAGTCGAGCACTGGTTTGTAGTCTTATAAAGCCAAAAGCGAAAGGAGGCGACGCCAAAACTATACGGACTCCCACGGGCACTGATTAATGGTCAGCAAGGACATGACACAGTATTTTCACTTCTCGCCGAATCTCACTTCCATTTAGCGAAACGATTCTGAACGTGAATGAATGAAAATGAGACTACAATTTATATTTGATTTCAAAATTTTGAAGGAGCGGAGAAAATTATGGGCGGCTGTAGCTCTCTACTTTAGTCTTTCACCGAAAGCGAAGGGGTAGGTTGAAGGAATGGTTTCCCTCGACAGCAGGGAGCGCCTGAGCTGAAGCACCTGCAGCTCAGCTCCAGGACTCTGATGCAATGGACAACCAAGACCTCCTCTGTGGGACAGAGGAGCTCGCCGCTGGGAAGGCTGTCGATAGGATGGCAGAGGACCCACTCAGTGCATTTTTGGACTGTGAGACGGGGTCTGAGGAGAGTTTTTCTCAACTGTCAGCCCAGACTTCCATTACTCTCCTATGCAAATTCAACTCTTCTTCTCTCCCTATGGATGACTGCTGACCTCAGCTACACTGGACAGGCAGAACAGACACTCGACGGCCATCGGCAATTACCAGCTGCCCATTAGGTCTCCCTGCACAGTGGACTCACCAGTGTACTTGTCATGTCTCTGTACGCTGTAAGGGGTCTTTCTCTTGGACTCTACTTTTATGCTGTTTTCTCTTCGGCCCAGCATATTCATATTTTTAAATACTTTCTTTTGCCATTTCAATAGTCTGAAGTTGAAATTGAACTTTAATATTATTGTAATGATGATAGAGATTGTGTTGATTCTATTTTTTTCCACCTTGCAATGGCATACTGTGATTTAAAGGCAGGAGAAAACTCAGCTGTTAGAAGCATTTGTTCAGTGGATGGAGGAAACGGACTCTCCGCCGCACTATGAAGTAAGAAAGAAAGGACCAGGAGACGCTTTGCGGCCATGACCACGTCTGTGTGCTGTAACTGCTTTACCTGTCGCCTCACAGGGAAAATAACCCTTTTCCTCGTATTTACACTCATTTCTCCATTTTAGTTTCACCATTTAACCAGTTATTAGCATGTATTTTATGGTTTTCACGCTGGGGTCTATTTGCAGCACAGAGACCAACATTTCAAATGCTCCCTGAGGAGTTTTTCTACAAGATCAAAAATAATTCAAAAGTTAGCTTTGGTTTGTAACTGAACTGTTCACAGGGAGGAAACCGTCAAAAGGCTTCTGAAAGTCCGCAGGCCTCAGGTGGTCAGCCTGTGTCCTGGCGACACCAGCAGGTGTGTCTGAACAGTTCCACAGTCGTGACGTCAGGTGACAGAGGCCCCCCTATTGAAACAGGAGCATGATTTTAACTATTTGAACCATTTGCCTATTCTAAACCTCCTACATCTATTTAATATATAGAGAAGTTGCCTTCCATGACGGACAGGCAGTGGATGAAGAAACGTCTTTTGAATTTCAATAATACTCATTCTTTGCACTTTTACCCGCCACCGTGAAGACTAAATATTAGAAGGAAATAAAAATTCTCATCGTAATGTTTTGCCGCAACTGTGATCTCTGCAAATCTGGAATCACGTGACACGTATCCAGTGATGGACAGTATTACTTTGACTCTGAGCTCAAACCTCAGTTTGGCACAATAACAGCTTTTTGGAAAAGGGAAGGGATGATGTGTGTTTGAGTTCAGTAATGTAATCGCATTTTGCCATTTTTAAACTGATCATGACTCAGAATATATCAATAAGAATAGTATTCAATTGCTCATGAATGAATTTGCCTGGCATGCGCTCAGAATGAAGGTCTCGTCATTTCGCCTCGCCCTGCAGTCAGCTCTATCTGACACCCGTCAAAGGTCACGATGCTGTTGATGTGTTTTAATATGCAGTTTGTTTATCTGTATATATGTGAGACAAACCCACTGCCTGCTGATCAGAGGGGAAACCAGTTTGTACCAGTTTATGTGATTTTTCTTTAGGATGTATTATTTTTGTATAAAGATGGAAATCAATCTTTTAAAAATCATATTTATACTCTGTTGTAAAGTCGATATTTCAAGTAAACATTTTTTTTTCCAAAACGAAATTGAAGGCAGTCTGTGATATCATTCACTTGCGAATTTTGGTGCGAATTTAAAATCCTTCCGGGGACATTATGGTGCCATTGTACTTTAGACCATGCGTTCAAATCCTTTAAAAACATGTTTACAGATTAGATAAGTACTCAAGGGCCTCACCCCTCTGAGAACGAGTGGCATTCAACTGCCTGGGTTAACAAGGTGGCGAACTGGGTGACAACCAGTGCTCTGCAGCCTAAAGTGTGGACGGACTCTGAGAGGAGTCCAGCCAACGACAAGGGCCTTAGAAAGGAGAGGTCTCTCTGGCCCAATTAAGGGCTCCATGTTGACTGGATGCCCCGTTCACATGGAGTTAGTTTGACAAAGATGGAGACAAGACCTGAAGACAATTCATGTCGGCTGAGGGCCTCGGTCTCTTCTGTTTCAGCAAACAGTTTCCTGATGAGAAAGGTGTCAGGAATGCTTGTTATCGACCAGGTGACCCCACTCGCCTGCTCCACCCCCCTCTCAGCGAATGCTAACCTCGTTTGTTTATGCTATCTGATGGATACATAGAGACCCTGGGAGTACAGTGCGTGCGTGCGTGCGTGTGTGTGTGTGTGTGTGTGTGTGTGTGTGTGTGTGTGTGTGCGTGCGTGCGTGTGTGTGTGTGTGTGTGTGTGTGTGTGTGTGTGTGTGTGTGTGTGTGTTATGTTCCTCCTGTCTCAGGCACTGAGAACAGCGTGTGACAGAACGTTGCCCCAGATCTTAAAGAACGTAGAATACAAATATGTCTTTGCAGGAGCTGTGTATGTAGGAATATTTTGCGCGCACCAGTGTGGATTTTTCACAGAGCTGTCTGAAAGTTATTTGTAAGAGCAGGCCCCTGCCTTCACTGTGGTGACGTGACTGTGTTTTCTCGACCAATAAATCACGCTCCAGTTTGCTTTCAAATCCCTTCATTCTCGACAGTCCTGAAAGCAAAGACCCAAGCCATGCCTAAATATTCCCACCCCTGCAGACCTGCTCACTTTCACTTGTTTTTATTGAGGAAGAAATGGACAGGCTTGTGTTTTAAATATAGTCATTTTTATGGTTTGGCTATTTTTTTCATCCACTGCTGGGTACAGTTTACTGTTGGATCTATAATGTTGGAGAATCCATGTCCTTGTGCGAATGCAGCATCTCAGATACGAAGGGGTTTGATCAGCCTCATCATGAATGGATTCACATAGAAGGATTCACAGTGTATTCTAGGATTAAAATGTAAATGACTCTCTCCACAAAAACATTCTTCAATGCATGCAAATATATTTATCATTGTACATATAGTAAAAAAAATCAAAATATAAAAAACTTGGTGTATTTCTGATGCACAAAATTGTTTTGTTTTAACCCGTTGAGCGCCGAATACATTTTCAAGGAATTAAAAATGTAGTTGGCCTGAGCTGTTGAAAACCTATCATGTGGCAACTTGTTTAAAAGAGCTCCCCTGCAGGAGCTCTTTTAAACAAGTTGCTAGATGATAGGTTTTCAACAGCATCTGACTTTGATATCTTACGTCATTGGGTAAATATAGACGCCCACGGCGCTGAAAGGGTTAAATTTTTGGAATAAATATCGCCACCGTATTCACAGTTTGCATCAAAAACACATTAGGACATTTTCACATTTATATCTACAGCCTGCTGAACCTGCATTTATGAACTGCTTTTCATTTCTGAACATACAGAATTTGTGTGTGTGTGTGTGTGTGTGTGTGTGTGTTTTCTGAGCCGCACCTGATGTCGCTTAATTCAAAAAAACATTTTTTTTTCCCCAGTGGGGAATAATCTGAAGCCAAAGTCTCCTTCATTTTCAGCAAATCACTTTTCGGTCAATATGTGCCTCACATCTGACTGATGGTCGAACATGTAGTAAATGTGAACAGCCTATAATGTCATGGTTTAGTCCAGCCAGATGCAACCGGCAATCCGGCAGGCACTGGGACCATGGACCCAAAAGCTGGAGAATGACCCAAACGCACAGGCTGAGTATTAAATAAATATTTAAAAAAAGACAATAATAACAGAGGGGGAGCAGCAGCACAAATCAGAAGGTCAACAGTTCGGAGTGATGCTGCCGTCACTAATGCGCAGCCAACGCTTAAATAACCCGCCCCTCACCTCCACCTCAACGAGCCACACCTGTTGCTCGTTAAGGTGGAGGTGAAGCATGCAGCAGGGAGAGGGACTGCAAGGCCAAACCCTTACATATCCGGAACATGGTCGTAAAACAGGTCGAATGCCCATGGGACCTCTTTCATGAACAGACAGTGCTCATAAACAGAAAAGATGCGCAAACCACTTTCTGCGCGGGTTTTTTTTAAGTATGAAATCCAAGCAAATTTTTATTAATGTGGCCCATGGCTACTAAAATACAGTTATGTCAGTACAGTTATTGAAGAAAATTATGACACGGTATCTAGCTAGCTAAGTAGCTGGGCCCTCGACAGAGAAGTTGCTCATATGATTCTTTAAACTAAACCTGGAATTAGGAACGCACCATAAACATTTCAAAGCAGATGTGTTGCAAATTTGAGTGTTAATAGTGAGCAAGATTAGTATTTCTTTCTATATGCAGTATGTGCAGGACTAAATAAGTAATGTTATGCTAGTCTAGCTACTCGGAAGAAGCTCCTAGCAAACCAGTCTCCTAAATAGCAGGCTGGTACATCTCCTCTGGCAGTTTTACCACTCAATACTGCTTGCAAGCTGCTGTCACCGTCGCATTTACTTTTGTTTTGTTGGTTAAATTAAAGGCTATCTAAAGTCAGTTCTCAGACGAGACGTTAAACGTCCAATGTTTACAAACAAATCACTTGTTTTTGTTGACATTTTGCATTCTCACATGATCGATTTCATTCATATAAACTAATGTTTTGCGTAGATGCGTAGATAATCCATCTATTTTGGTTCCTTTGCGCTGGTGCGGCTCGCTGATTGGCCGATAAACAAAAACAATGGGGATCGACTTCAGATGCGCCTTAAGTTGGCTTGACAAGACCAGCTTAGTGATCTTAATTTGATCATTATTATTCCACAATTCCATAATTTGTCAAATGCAAGTCCTTCTACAGCTTTGAAATTACAAACTGAGAAGTTTCGACATACTGTATGTAAAGTCAAGTTGCTTGTGTTTTTTGAATGGATAGCTTACTTTTTTCTGTGACTCATTTTTCCATCCACATTGACTAATAATGGGACAATTATTGAAACTACTCATATCGCTACTCATACAATTTCTGAGCTAGAAACATAAAACTTGATGTGTAGCTTTATTTTGGGTCAGATTTGTTAAGTTTTTGTAATGAACCCCATCCATCCTTTTTGATCTCTTCTATTTCACCTCCATAAGCTTTTATTCATTTTCAAAAGCCCTCACACATCCATAATTTGAAGGCTCAGATCCTCCAAACGTTCTATTAACCTTTTCAGCGCCATGGGCAACTATAGTTGCCCAATGATGTAAGATATCAAAGTCAGATGCTGTTGAAAACCTGTCATGTAGCAACTTGTTTAAAAGAGCTCCCACAGGGGAGGGTTAGGGGTGCTGCTCCCACAGGGGAGCTCTTTTAAACAAGTTGCCACATGATAGGTTTTCAACAGCTCAGGATAACTACATTTTTAACTCTGAAATTCATCCCCTTTCCTGATTGGTTGATATTTTATCTTTCATAACTATTGAACCATTTGTCATGGTAAGTTGGGGGTTGGCTTGCTGGGCTCAGGAAATGATCACATGGTAAAGGGCAATGCCCCACCCACATTCCTTATTGGCCAATATTTGATCATTCATGAAAATTGAACTTTTTGTCCTTGAGAATTGGGGATTGACTCATGGCACTCCAAGAAAGGTTACATTTTAAATGGTGAAACTTTGTCTCCCTTCGTCATGATTGATATTTCATTCCTGATAATTATTGAATTGTTTGTCATTGTGAATTTGACTGGACTCAGGAAAGGGTGACGTATTAATTGTAAAAGCCTCGCCCCCTCTTTCGATTGGTTGATATTTGATCCTTCAATGTGTCATAGACAGCAGGAAGTTAGATCATCCTCATACTGATTCGTCATATAATGATGCTACCCGACCAGGCGTCAATATACGACACAGAAAGAAGCATTTTGCATCCTTATTTGATGCTTAGGTTCGGGGTTTCAGATAAGGGTTAGGGGTAAAAGGGTGGGGTTCCTTTAAAACTGGTGTCAAACAAAGACGGCAAAAGTCTCCTTTTGCATTGTATATCGACGCTTGGTCAGGTAGCGTCACTATATGATGCGTCGGGATGAGACTGGGCTTGAAAGTGTCAGGTTAATTGAAGAAGCTCCACCCCCTTAGCTCATTGGGTTAGCTTTAATTCTTTATAACTATTGAATTGTTAGCTGTGGAGAGTCCCAAATTGGGTTAGTTGAAATGCTAACATTATGTTAATGATAAGATTTTCACTTTGTTGAGCCAACTTTATGTAGGTTCACAAACTTCACATCATAGTTTGAAATATAATGTGCAAAAATCAGGGGATGTGCTTTGCCGCCCGTTATGATTTTAGTTTGGCAAAAGTGAAATTTCATTTTCTCCATGTCAAAATTCTCCTGATGCATTGGAATTGCAGTTATTCTTCTCAGACTTTATAGCTAATGGTACCTTACAGCTAATGGTAGCTTTCCTCTTACCTACATGCAAGCTAATGTAGCATTCGTCTCATGCGAACTTTGATGAAGACTTGGAGCAAGAATGAAACTGAAATGAACCAATTCTACCTTGTAGATAATGGTAATGTTATCACATTTATCCTTTGAGGAATGTGATGATAATTGTGCTTGTTTGTGAAAGGTATTTTGTTATTTGTGGATTTTTTTAGATTTATATATGTTACAGTCAGATTGTGAAACCAGTCATTTCATGCATTGACGAAAAATTTCAGTCATTTCATGAAATGGCTAGCGCTAAACTTTAGTCATTTCACAAAAATGACAATTTTTTTTAGTAATTTCACAAAATGACAGATTTCGCAATTGATCTGTAACATATCGAGAGTTTGGAGCGCAATGGTTATATGTCCATTTTAGAGATATTGAGAAAAATAGATTTTTAGGTTTCCAAGTGTTCTGTTAAATCAGGTATTTTATATCATTTTTTTTTTACCTGTCACTGTTTTACTGCAGGGTTCAGAAGTGTATTGAACACTTAAGTTTTCATTGGAGTGTAACCGCAACATCATGGTCAAAATTGCCAAAATGGACGTCACCTCAGAGCTCCAACGATTCTAGCACACGATGTGACATAACACAGTGGTGATGGTTGAAGGTAAGTTTGTTTGCAATGGATGACAGACGATTCTGTATTAAAATTCATGTTTATTCATCAAAATGTCAATGTTTAATTCATTTAAGCACATTTTGTTGGACATATCACAAAATGAAAATGTGAATTCTGATTAAAAATGAATGCAGATGGACATAGTTATTGTGCTCCAGAGATTAGCAGACAGAAAGCTGTGACAGGGGGTAACAATCTGAAAATCACAACATTTGGACATAAACCCATTGTGCTCCAGACCCTCAATATACAGGACTATGAATATTTTTTGCACATTGTCTGCCTCCTCAAAAATGTTTTTCAGTCAGTATATAAATCCCACGATCCATTTTTTGAATCATTTTGTGCGTATTTGTTCATTATGATACTGATCTGCCCTCATATGTGTGGATTCATTGCTATCTGTTGGGAAGGCAAATTTACCCCTGCGAAATTTACCTTAGGTCTCATATATATATATACCTCTAAATCTCACGGACTGTCAGCATCTTCAGTAAAAAGCCCAGATTGAGCCTCTGTTGTTTGAGGCTTGTGTACGAAGGGACAGAAACACTAGGTAAACCGCGGTCACCATGGCAACATGCTGACCTACAGGTAAGAGGTCAGGGATGATGCAAGAGGTGCTGCAATAAAGAGTTGGCTTGAGTTGTGCAACACCCTTACCTTCTCCCCTTCCTGTGTGTGTGTGTGTGTGTGTGAGCATATGTGTGTGTGTGTGTGTGTGTGTGTGTGTGTGTGTGTGTGTGTGTGTGTGTGTGTGTGTGTGTGTGCGCGTGTGTGTGTGTGTGTGTGAGCATATGTGTGTGTCCGTCTGTGTAATGACACCATTTATTTGCAACCCCATTCGTATGTACTCACTAACAGTAAGCACAGGCCATTACTAGAGGTGCCAAATGGAATTTTGCAGAGCTGGGCGTGAGCCACAACGCATAGACTCATAGAGTGAGTACAGTCTGTCCAATGTGAGTCCTTTGCCTGTCATTCTTTTATTACTGGGATAGAGCAGGCTGTGTGTGTATATGTTTGCACATGTGTGTGTGTGTGTGTGTGTGTGTGTGTGGAGGGGGATGAAGGGGGGGAGCTGGGGGGGGGTGGGTGGGTATAAAGTTCAGGCCGAGTGCTGCTCTGTCCTGAGGGCCAGGAAACAGCGCTTTATTACTCGCAGCTAAATCGTGCCGTCATTCAGAGGGAGGGTTTGGGAATCTTCTGGAGGGAATATTCCAGATCTTTCCCTCCCTCTCTCTCTCTCTCATAGCCCTAAGCTCATGTACTGCCGCCTGTTTGCTCTGCTGGAGTTCTGGAATATTCTAATGGGTTTAAATCAGAAAACCCCTATTTAATACCCCTATTTTTATAGTCTGTGGTTTCTTTATATTTTTGAACCATCAAGTCTTTTTTTCTTGCTGAATGCAATTCTTTTGAGTTTGATGTGCATCTACTCCGATTGTAAGAGCGGCTTTTTTTTTTTTTGCTTTCTTATTATGTCTATTTGACTGCATATAAATTAGTTCAAAATAAAGTCAAATTTAATTAATACATTTTTTATAGTACCTCTTAAGTGCAGTTGTGACTGAAAAGTTAATTATACAGAATATATATACGTAAATAACTATGTAAGGTTTTGTTTCAGTCAGTCACACACTTGAATATGCATCTTAAATTATCGATAGAAGATGATATTTTACAGCTGTCTAAGCCAAGTACTTTGTCCAGTTCCCCACATTTTTCACAATGAAAACTAAAATTTCAGGATAGGTGTTTGGTAAGATAGCACATTCATCAATGCACAAGTACACACACACACACACACACACACACACACACACACACTCACACACACACAAAGGTGTTGTGTTCCAGGGTTCTGGCCTTTGGCCAGAACAGTATTGTTTATGGTTTTAACAGTTTAATGTTTCAAGTTTTCATAGTTCATAGTTCCATAGTTCATAGCCATGTTCATAGTCATAGTTTTAACAGTTTCTTGTATCAGGTTTTTGCATTTCATGTTTCCATGTCCATGTTTTTTACTTTTCCATGTTTTTGTTCATGCCAGGTCTGCCATGCCACTCCACCGCTTGTCTGCGTTCCGCCCCGTGCCTTCGTTGTTGCACATTTCTGAGCTATGGTTGGCTTTGGTATTTCCCCTTCCTTCCATGCGGTGCTGATTCAGGGCTTTCTAAGCTTAATTGACAATTAACTGTTTTTAAGTTACTAACATTTACTAACACTCACTGGGTGGTGTAATTCTTAGATAGGCACATTACTAATATTACTAATTTAGACAGGGAGTTTATTGTCATGATTCCTGCTTTGCTATTTCAAGATCTTGCTGTGCTTTTCTGTTCTTAACATTCATGCTTGCTTCCAAACTGCATACTTAATTGGTACTTAAGCTGAGCACGCTCATTCTCTTAATGAGCAGGTCATGTCATCAATCTCTGTCCATGTCTTGATCTTGCCATGCCTCTTGTTTCTCTCTCTCCAGGTGTTACCCCTCATGTCATGATTTCCAAGCCTTTATCTGGATGCGGTGGAAGTTGGCTGGCAGACAGTGTCTCAAGTTTGTTTCTAGTCGCGGCTCGTTTAGCCAAGTTCTTGTCAAGTTCCCTAGTCTTGTCCTAGCCCTTTGTCTTGTGTATATATATATATTTATAGTCTTGTTATTTATTTTTCTTGAGTATCTTGCCTGGAGTTTCCAGTGCCTTTTTGTTTTTTGCCTTTTTGCATTTATTGTTTATAGCTCTGTGCAGCATACTTTAGTTTGTTTTTTGCAACCCTTTGGGCCAAGTTTTTTGTTGGCCCTCGTGCCTGTTTTGTTTTGTTTATTAATAAATCCTCATTCCCTTCTCCCTGCATCTGGTGTCTTACTGATCCCATATCACAAAGGTGCACACAAGTATGTGCTTATGCATACATACAAGGCTGTTTTCATATTGTGTAGTTTGTCTAATTTGTAGCCTGGCCTTGAACTTTTGACCCAAACTTTTGCCAAACTGAGATATCGGCTGCCTGTTCTTTTGATCTTTTTGAAAAAATGTTTTTTCCTTTTCCCTCAAAACCTTAAAAAATATAAATGAATAAAATCCATTCTCTTCAATAATAAAAAATAAAAACAAATTTGAAAAAAATCTTTAAAAAATGAGATAGGCAATTATGCTATGAGGCTAACAATGTGAGAGAAAAAAAGAGTCTTCAGAATGGGAATTTTATCTATGCATAAAAACATACGTGTGTACCTGTGTTTGTGTGTGTACCTGTGTGTGTGTGTGTGTGTGTGTATACTTGCGCATTGATGAATATGCCTTCTTGCCAAACACCCATCCTGAAAAGCTGTGAAGCTCACAATATGGCATCATCAGTGTCCTCCACCTGGTCAAAACATTCCCTAAGGTCAGAGGTTACCTGGTAAAACTTCCTCAGTGTCGCGCACTGCATCTGGCTGTTGAAAATAGAGCAGAAAATTTGTTGCTTTCTTTAATTGGTTGCCCTTGCTAATCTCTGAATAAATTTGTTCCACAGTTCATTTTCATATCTGACTGTGTTTGCAGCGCTGGAGTTTTGCATATGCGTGCGGCACGGGTGTGTGTGTGTGTGTGTGTGTGTATCAGTGTTTGTGTGTGTTTACACTTACACTATTGCTTGAGCAAGGGAGGGCAGATGAGAATTGCGGATGGCCTGTCTATAAAAGTGTGTGAGAGTGGCACCCATAGCTGTTTCAACCAGCGCTCAGCCTGCATGTGTTCCTGTCTGACAGCAGTCGATCACCTCGAAAGAGCACAAGAGGACTCAAGAATCGGGTCCAGAGGCCTTTGACGACGGCTCTCTTTGCAGTTTCTGGGCCCGTCTCCAGCTCCATGACATATGGTGTGAAACATGGCCACACTCGAATCCTTCATTGCCCTGGCTTGTTTAACACAATCACAAATATGTGAAAGATTACTCTTAGGGGAACATTCAAATGCTGACGCAATAATGACCACTGGAAATGCTAAGCAGCTGGGGTCTGGAACACCTACGTAGGGCATTAAAAAAAATCTGCCCCTCAGATAGATTTAAAATTTTGAAAAAAATCAAGAAAAAAAAAAGAGAAAAAATCTACCCTGTTAGCTGGAGATTTAGTCTCATTGTGTTGCAAAAGCCATGATAGTGATTGCAGTAATCATCCAGGTGCCTCATTTACTCAAATGGCATTTTTATTACTTTTGCCTCATAAACGGTATTGCTTGTTCTATTTATTGTGAAATATTGTTGCTGATGTTTTTTTGATTTTTATTTTATCATAAGCAGTTTTTTTCCCCTACAACATTGTACGTTGGCCCCATTCGATTTCCCTTTCCTTGAGGGAATGCAATGCGGGCACTGCCGCGGCGCCCGAACTGAAGTGAATGTTCGAGTTTGTTCAATTGTCCTCTGTACTCCCCCTGGTGGCTGAGCGGCTGTGTTACACTTTTATTTGTGTGATAAAAGCGGAGTCCTGCTGGGTAGACCCTTGTAATCCCATGATGGTACTCAGTTTGCCTCGCCAAAGATCCTTTGATTTTCTCCCAGGGAGCCGGTAAAGATCACAGACGGGGTCTATTAGCACTTTTTGGGTTTCGAACAACACCGAGGAAAAAAGCAAGGGCGACAGAACAAAGAATGATAATGAGGTGCTTATACTGATTTTGTCTAATTAAGAGTTACCAATGCCTGAAATGGCTGACAATTAAAACTTAATTTACGTTCCATCTTTTATATCTCTATAGAACTGAGTATTCTTATTAATATACTTATTTACAGTTTGTATGAGAGTCCGAGAGTTTCGCCACTGTACATACAGGTAGGTATTTTAATTATCTCATAGATAATTTTGAGACACCCCCTTGATTTAAACTGGGAAGAACAATGTCAAGATTCACTTTTTCACTGTATCTGTCCTCTGTTTAGACTTTTTAAGCTTTTGTCAAAACACTGCTGCTTTTGTTCCTAGTGATTTTCGTGCCTTCGATCTATCAGCCATTGTCAAACAAATTCACCTACATTCTTCGCCCTGGTGTCTGTCCCCATTTATCAGCCTTACCTGACGCGGGACTCAAGCCAAAAGATTGCAGCTCCCTGACTGCCACAGCTTTGTCTCAGTGAGGACTTTCAATAAACAAAGAGGGCGGGAGAGAGAGACAGAGAGAGAGAAAGAGAGAGAGAGAGAGAGAGAGGGAGTGGAAAAGAGAGAAATTTGGGAGTGGAATTTGAAAACCTCTTTTGTCACAATTCCAGAAATATAAAGTAAATAAGCAATGTTTGGAATATGACCACCAGAATTCAGGCAACCTTGGCAAGGAGAAACAAGCGTTAGGCTTTAAAAAAACACAACACAACTGTTCAGGTATGAAAAGGTAACTTCCAGCCTGCCATTCTTAACGACACGGTATATTAGCCCACCATCCTCCTTCAATAACACAAACTTTAGAACATCTTGCACAGTTGAGTAATGAAAAAAAAATTCCACCCTGAGAGGGAAGGAGAGAGAGTTAGAGAGAGAGATAAAGGGTGAGTGAAAGGGAGGGCTAAAGATCACAAGTGAGATGAAAAGTTATGAGGCGTGGAACATTGCGCAAACGTTCCAATACACAACATTTGAGCAAACAGCCTTCAGCTCTCTGCACGTCACCAGCCGTTAAAGGTAGGGTAGTTACAGTGGGATTCTCTCTCTGACTCCGAGCCGGCGTTCCAGTGCTCAGAGGGCGGATGATGCGGAGATTACGGCCAGCTGGTGGGCGTTCGTTCCCCCTGTGTTACAGTGCTGACGCGAGGGGAAAAAAAGCCAGGGTTCGGGGGTAGCGGAAAGACCCCGGTCTCGGGGAAGGTTGGGAGGTCAGTGCGGAGGGCGAACGAGACACACAGAGAACAGAAGGACAGGACAAAAGGGGCAGGGAGGGGAACCTGCTGGGAACATTCGGGGGCTCGTCCACCGGCCTCCTCTGCAGAATGCACACTACGTCAGCTCCAGCCGAGCACTGCGGGGCGGGGCGATTGTGCGTCCCCGGCAGGGGGTCAGGGGTCAGCAGGCCACACTCGACCACGGCTAATTGGGGACTCTGAGGCAAACCCGTCGCTGGAGGATCGGTTGAGTCGCTCTGAAATATAACGCCTTTGAGAGGGGAGGACGGTGATCAGTCGTGGGCCTCGGACAGCCGCGCTGACCCCGGTCCAGCTCCTCTCTCTCGGTGCAGATCTCCTTTCTCTCCCCGGCTCACGCATCACAATGCGGGAAAAGAGATTGAAACCGCATCCCCTTTAAACATAGCGGGGAGTATTATCTGTGGGGTTTTAAAAGCGAGGTTTAATGGCTCAATTAAGCACGCCATCTTTTAATTTACCAGCTTCTTCAGTATAGCGCATTACAGTACCTAGTGTGACTCCCTGGTCTGTCACTTAAAAAAAAAAATACAGTTCTCATACAGTTGATATACCTAATCATTAGGAAGACAGATAAGGCAGGTCAATTTTGAGGCACTGGGTGCTATAATTTGACGTCTGTTTAATATGTTTTCAGAGAGGCAATCTTGAGACTGTGATTAATGACTCTGGACATAGAATTGACGAAAGGAAGTATCAATAACTATGTTAAACATCACTACTGATAGCATCCTGATTGTAATCTAGTCAAACCATTGCCTCCAGCCAAAAAAGATTAATTGGAATCTTTTCATGATTTGAAGGATCCGTCCTTTTCACTATGGTCTTTTGTGCATCAGTCGTACTGCAAAGACGTCACAACTGAAGAGAGAGACAGAGAGAGAGAGAGAAGGAGAGAGAGGGAGAGAGAGAGAGAGAGAAGGAGAGAGAGAGAGAGAGGGAGGAGAGATGGAGAGAGAAAGAGAGGGGGGTGCTTTCTGGACATTGTTTCTTAAATGAGAATTAATGAGTTGGGTCTTTTGCGGCCTTTTTACATTGCATAATGACGAATTGGGCTCTGTTTGTCGTCCGCATGGGTCGCAGTGGTGTCCATGCTGACGCTGTCACGTGGCTGGCGCTGAATGGGTTAATAATTTACGGGGCCGGAGTGGCCAGCACGGCAATCGGTTAATGTTCACCTCACCTGCAGGACCCCGGTAAGGGGGCTCCCTGGGGGCTCGCCCCAAACACACTGGGACTGGCTTCCGCTGCTGGTTAGCCCTGGCTGGGACACACGCCCATCGGCTCTGGACGCCAGGTCCTCCGGGTCCCCACTGAACATCAACTTTAAGTTCCTGGCTGACAATGATGTGTCAGTGAAACGCGCTCATGAAATTCACTGAGACCTTGTAAAACACACATGACACCTGCGGAAGTAACATCCTGGTGTCCAAAGACGTTAGACAGGCACCAGGAGACTGATGGAACGAACAGGATCCAGTTTGGGGCCAATAGCAGAAAACTTCAGTCATTTTATGATTTATAAAAATATTGTTTCCAGTCTTTTAACCCTTTCAGCACCATGGGCAACCAATGATGTAAGATATCAAAGTCAGATGCTGTTGAAAACCTACCATGTGGCAACTTGTTTCAAACAAGCTGCCACATGATAGGTTTTCAACAGCTCAGGACAACTACTTTTTTTTTTATTATTGTTTTTTGGGAATTTTTCCTTTATTTGACAGGTATACAGTATAGACAGACAGGAAAGTTGGGGGAGACATGCAGTTACTGACCTGAGCTGGAATTGAACCCCCGTCGCTGCAGGAAGGACACAGCCTCTATGGTACATTCACTTAAACCGATGAGCCACCGGGGCACCCCAGAACAACTACATTTTTAATTCCTTGAAACTGTATTCGGTGCTCAAAGCGTTAAGTGTTAATCTTTACATTGTTGGTAATATGTAAAAATGCAAAACTTGTTACTTGCCGAAATCGTACGATTTCTTTATGTATATCAATCAGTTGCGTTAGACGTCTGGTTGTCCATCAGTTTGTTAGTTAGGCACCCTTTTGCCATTTGTCCTGAACCAATCTTGGCCAAATTTTGAGACGTTATAGGTTACTCGCTACAGACCTACACCTTTTTAAGTTTCTATATCAAAGGTCAAGATCAAGGTCCCTCAAAAGGCAGGAAAAACATTTTGATCCAAAACTTAGTTTGTAATTAAGTTAGAGACTTCAAACTAACTCCATTCTTTTCATCAACACAACGTGGTTCTAGCGGTTAGGATTGGCGATGACTTACACTATACACTGCAAAGATGACGTAAGTACATAAAAATGACGTAATTTTTTTTTTTTTTTTTTGCCAAAATGAATTTTTTTTTTGTTTTGTCCTTTAAACAATATGGTATATCTTTTCAACTTAAGTTTCGATTTTGGCAAGTTGTTATTCTAAGAACGACTTTTAATTTGGTTATTTACATTGTATTACAAAACCCAAAACCAGTGAAGTTGGTACGTTATGTAAATCGTAGATAAAAACAGAATACAATGATTTGTAAATCCTTTTAAACTTACATTCAATTGAATACACTGCAAAGACAAGATGTTAAATGTTCAAACTGACAAACTTTTTTTTTTTTTTGCAAATAATCATTAACTTAGAATTTAAAGGCAGCAACATATTGCATAAAAGATGGCACAGGGGCCTTTTTACCACTATGTTACATTGCCTTTCCTTTTAACGACACTCAGTAAACGTTTGGGAACTGAGGAGACCAATTTTTGAAGTTTTCAGGTGGAACTCTTTCCCATTCTTGCTTGATGTACAGCTTAAGTTGTTCAACAGTCCGGGGTCTCCGTTGTCGTATTTTACGCTTCATAATGCACCACACATTTTCAATGGGAGACAGGTCTGGACTGCAGGCAGGCCAGTCTAGTATCCGCACTCTTTTACTACGGAGTCATGCTGTTGTAACACGTCCAGAATGAGGCTTGGCATTGTCTTGCTGAAATAAGCAGGGGCGTCCATGAAAAAGACCTTGCTTGGATGGCAAAATATGTTGCTCCAAAACCTGTATGTACCTTTCAGCATTAATGGTGCCTTCACATGTGTGTAAGTTGCCCATGCCTTGGGCACTAATACACCCCCATACCATCACAGATGCTGGCTTTTGAACTTTGCGCCTATAACAGTTCGGATGGTTCTTTTCCTCTTTGGTCCGGAGGACACAATGTCCACAGTTTCCAAAAACAATTTGAAATGTGGACTCGTCAGACCACAGAACACTTTTCCACTTTGCATCAGTCCATCTTAGATGAGCTTGGGCCCAGCGAAGCCGGCGGCGTTTCTGAGCACTGTTGATAAATGGCTTTCGCTTTGCATTGTAGAGTTTTAACTTGCACTTGCAGATGTAGCGACAAACTGTAGTTACTGACAGTGGTTTTCTGAAGTGTTCCTGAGCCCATATGGTGATGTCCTTTACACACTGATGTTGGTTTTTGATGCAGTACCGCCTGAGGGATCGAAGGTCACGGGCATTCAATGTTGGTTTTCGGCCTTGTCGCTTACGTGCAGTGATTTCTCCAGATTCTCTGAACCTTTTGACGATATTACGGACCGTAGATGATGAAATCCCTAAATTTCTTGCAATAGCTCGTTGAGGAATGTTGTTTTTAAACTGTTCGACAATCAGCTCACACATTTGTTCAGTAAGTGGTGACCCTCGCCCCATCCTTGTTTGTGAATGACTGAGCATTTCAGGGAAGCTGCTTTTATACCCAATCATGGCACCCACCTGTTCCCAATTAGCCCTTTCACCTGTGGGATGTTCCAAATAAGTGTTTGATGAGTATTCCTCAACTCTCTCAGTCTTTTTTGCCACTTGTGCCAGCTTTTTTGAAACATGTTGCAGGCATCAAATTTCAAATGAGCTAATATTTGCAAAAAAATACAAAGTTTACCTGTTTGAACATTAAGTGACTTGTCTTGCAGTGTTTTCAATTGAATATAGGTTGAAAAGGATTTGCAAATCATTGTATTCTGTTTTTATTTACGATTTACACAACGTGCTAACTTCACTGGTTTTGGGTTTTATACATTTGTATATTTTGCCAGATAGTTTACTTGAAATCAATCTAAATGTGCTAAGTATGATACTATATTCTAAGCATGCTTTTGTGCTCTAACATGGTGAACAGTCACTCGGCCAGTTGTGGGTTTTGGAAAAAAGCAGTGATCAGTCACTCCAGAAGCAGTGATGCACTGGAAACAATTGAGCTGCAGCGCATGCACAGTAACGCTTGACAGTCAGTGTTATGGTGCGCAAGGCAGGTAAATTTATTCGTAAGAATGTGAACGAAGACAGCAGTCCGGCCTGGCTGAACGATGTCTAACATCCGTGGTTGTTCAACGTTGTCACTCGACGTCACACAACGTCATCGTTCGTAAATATCTTCTTCTCTGAAAGTGTCAGACTAATGAAGATGAAACTTTTCAAACATCCTCCCGCCTCTGATGACACCGCAGTTTGTGTAAATTGTTGCAATCTGATTAGTAATATGACAGTCATGGTAGCCATATTAAAAATGCCAGTTTCATTTTCATTAATTAATGCAGTATTTAAGCTGAAATTTAGAATGTGCCGGTACTACTACTTATCAGCTCCACTCAAAAAATATGTTATGGGAGTTTAGCTTTAAAAAAATTCCCCAAAACGTCTTGTCCAAGGAAAGTGAAACTGTGTAGACATCTTCCTGCCAATGAGAATGACTAAACTTGTTTAAGGGATCAGTAAACAAATTTCAATATGGCCGCCTCAGTAGCCCTCAAGAAAATAATATCTAGACACATTTGGCAGTCACACATTTTGTTACAGGGCAGGGGAATAATAATGTTCTCTCTTAAGATCCTTCGGCTGATGACGCAGAAATTTTGTGCTCATCCTCCGCCCAATGAGATTTACCAGAGTGAAGATGAACAGTTGCTCTCGTTTCAAACACGGCTGCCACAGCTCCGGCGATGGCACATTAACTCACCTGTCAAGCATTTTGGCCGCAGCTCAGCTAACATTCGCTGTGTGCATAGTTACAATGTAGGCATACAGGCAATATTTTTTGCAAATAATTCAGTTTTATCAAAATACTGTATATATGCATGCATTAGTAAGTAACACAGAACGCTGTCAGGGATGCCGACCAGCCTTAAGGAAGAAGACTGAGGGAGTCGTATCCACCTGATGCTGTTGTACTGCATGCAGACAGTGTTGTGCAGCTGCGTAGGTTCGACTGCTGCAGTGCGGCCCCACCGTCTGCGGTCTTTTAATCCTTAAGCTGAATGTCCAGGTGACCTTCATTTCTCACTGACCTATTTTTAACAGTACGAAATTGGACAAGTCACCGAATTCAAAAGTGTGAATAATGCATCACAGAATGACAAATATTTCTGAAAAAATGTATTTTCAGATGTAAGGGAGGTGTTTTTATACAATTTTAAATCACTGACACAATAATCATTGCCTACATTTACATTGCAGGTAGTAAATTTGTTTATTTGGGAGCAGTTTGTGTTTTTTAGTGAATGTTAATGTGTGTGACCCAGTGACACACTCCAAACTCTCTCCAAATGGTCCCTGAGGAATTGCTGCATCCCTCTGACAGAGGTGGTGGGGCGGATGTGTTGATGGGCAGTTCAGAGCCCCAGTGCTTCTGTTGAAGGAAAAGGCCAGTTTTGAGGAAACCGCCCGGATGACGAATAGGGGCAGAGTCTGCACCCTCCCTTGTCCCGGGCAGAGCTAATTAAGCTGTAAATCTCCAAGGACGTGTCAGAGTGGGGGGCGAATGAGAGGAGGGAGGTTTCGGTGACCCCGCTCTTGTTGAAAAGACCCTGCCACGGGATGCAAGAGGAGCAGCTTGTGTACAAGGGGCCACACAAAGGGCTCCGCGCCACCATCGGCTCCGTGTCAAAGGAATTCAAAGAGGTGTAAAATAGGGGAAAGTTGACAAAAAGTTCTTTGAAAAAAGAGACAATTTAAGTGGATATTCAGCTCTAGCTTAGAAAATATATGGCTGTCTGTAAGAGCTGTTGGAACATCTGTGACTTGATGTTGCTCATGAACTTCTCATTTGTAAATGGTACATGATTTCACCTGTAGGCTAGCTGCTTGGATCTGGAACTCCTAGTAAAGATTATTTCCACATACATATATACGTATATAATCCATATTATGTACCTGGGAGGAAATCTTTGCGAGTTGAGAAGGTTGAACAAGGGGAATTCATTTTTCAGCAAGATGATACAGGCATTGTCCACCTGCTGTGAGGTGAGTAGTTTGAAGCAGCTGCCATGAATGATTCTGCGGCTGCCACACATTGGTGGTGGTCAGATAGTTTCCCCCTTATCACTGTACACAAATTTGAGTGTGAGAGGGTAGATTTAATAAGTAGTTGTTCAAATCAATCTTCAAATTTTTCTATTCATGACAGTAATATTTTTAGCTGTTACAAATCGGATTCTAGGTGTGATAAACAAGGAGGATAAAAACAGGATATTTCAATTGTCTTTTTTGTTAAAGTAAGTAATTAATTAATACTAATTTAAAATACTAATTAAAAATTACAAAAATTAGTCGGCAAATACTGCCAACATCAAACACGCTTATTTAGGTATTTGATTCACTGACTAGATTAACAAGAGATGCGTTCTTGTACCTGACGTAGCTGCACAAGTATTTGCAGTATTTGCAAACGCCTGGGAGAGGACATGTTGTTTTCCCTGTAAGCGATGTGGATGATGACGACGACAGCGAGGATGATGATAGATACAAGAGAAACAATTGAGCAAACTATCCTCTGTGCTCTAAATGGAGAGCATTTTAACCCTTCCCTCAAAAGAAATCGATCGAATCAATCAAATACGATAGAATGACTTGCTGTAATTACACTGTACTTCTAGAAAAATCATGATACAGTATGTTTATACTTCGTCACGCCTTTGATTTTAGTTTCAAGAACTGATAAAATACCGCCATCTAGCGGACACAAGTTTCAATGAACATTGGCCCTTGAAAGGCTTGGTAATCGAACCTCGCTATGCAGGTCCGACAGTGTTCTGCAGCAGCTAGTGCTGCCTGAGTAACACGCCGGCGAGTGAAAGATGGACGCCTTCGACCTGTTTCGGAAGCTGGGAGCTGGAGCGAAATTTGACTTTAAAAGGTTTGCAAAGGATGCCGAGCGGTTTAAGGTGAGTGTTGAGTAGAGAGAGCTTCTCTTGTGTTGCCTTTTATAGGTCATTTACGCGCGTGTTTGCTGTGTTCGTCGCGGGGGAAATCAGCGGCGGTGACGTTAGTTCTCTATGATCTGCCGAACCGCATGCGCGGGCCAGTCCGTGGCTGCGTCTGATCGTCCCCGCGCAGGAGTTAAATCCCTGACCGGGTGTTTGGCGCTTGTGCTGCTGCAGGTTTACATTCTACTGTAATAATAATTACCCTGCGATGGCCTAACAGACCGTTTACTGAGAGATTAGACCAGTGCATTAGTCACTACGATGTTGACACCCTGTGTGAGTGAATATCGGCTGTAATGAACGGGAAGTTCATGTAACTAGTAAGCAGCTTTCACACCGGACGCGAAACGAATTTTTCGCACGACAGATTACATTCAAAGTCAATGCAAAGAGGCGAATTGACTTTGAATGTAATCTGTCGTGCGAATAATTCGTTTCGCGTCTGGTGTGAAAGCTGCTTCATCAGTGCGTCACTGACATGACCGTCATCTGGGGACACTGTACATGATGTAGGCCTCTGCACCTGCACAATGACCCAGGTTCTGTTTCTCAGGTGTTGAGGCCGCAGAGTAAGAATGGAGGAGCCTCCGGTGATCTCCTCTCAGACATTGACTACTTCGGCACCGGGAAGCGCGATGAGCCGCCGCAGCTCGGCAGAGACACGGAGCAGAGCGCGGAAGACGCTCCTGATATTAAGGAAGAGCGGAGCTGTTACACACGGAAGCGCGGGAGAGGAGCGGGTGGAGAATCGGTCAAGAACAAGAAAAGTCGGAAAAAACCAACGGGAGGTTCGTGCGGTCCCGTGTGCAGCAGAGATCTGTGAGGCGGTCGGTTCTCACGAGATGTTTTTTCCCTCCTCTCTCGGCGCACTGATGTATTTGAGAGGAAACATGACTACTGTCACATGTTAGGGGTGGCATGGATGATTTATTCTCTTGTGTTTGAACACTAGATGCTGGTTCTCTGGACATTGGTGTTGTGCCGAGCGAAGCAGCTGACGAGGGTGTGCGATGGACGTCTTCCCTGGATGAAACGGCAGAAGGGATGAGGACGGAGGCTAAGGGAGGACAGCTTTCCCAGAAAAGGCTGAAGCATCTCCACCAGGAGAAGGTACACAGGCCTGTGCCACTCCGCAGGCCTCCTGTGTCTGGGGCCTCGGTCTGGGTGCTTTGCATCGGTCCTCATCATCGGTCGCATCTCAGCCTTTTCTCCTCAGTCCTCTGTGCGCAGTCTCAGGACTTTCAACCTCCTGTGACCCTGCGTCCTCATATTAGGGTGTGGAATTAACAGTCTAAATCTCGGGCAGCTAAGGACTGATCAGTGGGTATACCAGTGGGTGTAACTGTAATTACAACATTAGGGGGTTTGAGGTGCATAAATAGACGTTGGTACGCCATTGTTATTGGGCGGTGGGGGGGGGTCTTATCGTTACTTGATCCCCTGACGACCACCCATTAATTACTCCCTTGGTCTAGGTTGTCGGCCCTCTCTCATTCTCTCCTTAGTGCCGACTCTCATTTTGCGGTAAAGATGGCAATATCAAACCTTTGAAACAGTTTTGAAACCTTTGAAACAACCACTGTTTCGAAATGTTCTGAATTGTTTTGAAACCATATTTATTTCACTTGTGCACAGCCTAGTAGCTAAAACTTTTACTGCAGCTATTATAATGTTTTGAAGTGAAACAAAACACATGGATCATTGCCGGGCGGAGCAGGAAAAATGTCAATAGTCACATGACAAAAGTTTTGTAAACCCGGAAGTTTCGAATGTGTTCGAAACAATTTGAATCTGCGTGTCGAAATTGCTATTACTATTTTGTGGTGCTGCTTGTACTCTTTTACCTGAGTGCTGGTATCAGCTGTGATAAAATCAGGGAATTGGCCATGTTTAATAGATTTGTTTATTGTCCCCCGCCGCGCGGAACATAGTATTCACGACCGTCCGTCCGTTCGTACGTCCCGAATCCTTGTCAGCGAGATATCTCAAGAGCGAATTGACGGATTTTCTTAATTTGATGTCAACATGTATTAGGGTGATACCCCGGTGCCAGTTGATTTTGGTGACCTTCGCGTCACTCTCAAGGTCACACCGAGAGATTTCGCATTTTGTGGCGGGGGACACAGACACGTTAGTGGCAAAAACTTGTTTTGCTCCGCAATTCTTTTCAGTTTTTCTCGATTTACAGCTAAGAGAATCCTGGTGGGGAAAATCTGATATAATGTGTGCCTAGATGGGCACAACAGGCTTAATCTGTTCTTGATGTCTATATCTCAATGGCCTTGTTTACATGGGTCCAAAAATCCTATTTACAATCAGATTGAAAGGTCAATCAGATTCAAAGTGTCTCATATAAACACCTTAGCCAATCTGATTCACCCGGATCCGATTCAATTTCGGATCGGATTGTAAGAGGTAGTCTACGCCGATTGATTGATTGATTGATTGATTGATTGATTGATTGATTAATTCGCTCCATGCTCCATGTAAACGACTGAGTGGAGCGGATTGTGTTGATAAAGAGGATTGTTCGGTCCGCGCATGCGCTCCTAGTACGTAAGAGGCTCATGAGTCAAGTGATGTACGCAGAGTGACGTAATGCGCAGGTAATAAAACACAATACAATCAGATTCAGCTGGGGCCATGTCAACGTGGATTGAACGTGGATCTCTTTACTTAAACTTCATGTATACAGATCAAATCAAATTCACTTATTCCGATCGATTTCAATCAGATTGAGGAAAACTACCCATGTAAACGTGGCCAATGTATACCCCCTCCGAATCCTTTTGTATAAGATTCTTTCCTCGCTGGCTGAATGCCAAGTGACTCACTGCTTGTTATCATGCAGCCATCCCAGTGATTTTGTGTAAATATGTATTAAATGTTCCTGCGTTGATCTTGAAAACCCCTGTCCTCCTCCAGATTAATCGAATAAGGCATCAGAACCGCATCAATGTCCACGGCACAGACATCCCTGAGCCGGTATCCACCTTCGAGGAGCTTCAGGAGGAGTACCGACTGGACCCGCGGATCGTGCAGAACATCCGAGCGGCTGGATTCCAGACGCCAACGCCCATCCAGATGCAGGCCATCCCCCTAATGCTGCACGTGAGTCTTCCTCATGAGTTGGTAGTGCACTTGCCTCACAGCTGAATCCAACCCTCGGGCCTTTTCTTTGTTGAGTTTGCATGTTCTCTCTGTGTTTCTGTGGGTTTCGTCCTGCGGTCCAAAGACTTGTGAGCCAGGCTGACTGGAGACTCTATATTAGTGGCTTCCAACCCTGTTCCTGGAGAGTTACCATCATTAAAGTTTCCTCTCTTCCTGAAATAAAGCACTCCTCATTTCCCAGTTTGAGATCTTGATGAGCTGCTAGTTATTAGCTGAATGAGGTGTGCTGAATTAGGGTTGGATTAAAAACCTGCTGGAAGGCAGCTCCCCAGGACCAGCGTTGCAGACCACTGCTCTAATTTACAGATGGGAAGGAGTATATTGAATTGTTTCACTGATTATTTTTAGAGGTTGACCGATTAATCGGTGATGATTTTTGCTATTTTTAAATTATCTGCGCTGACCGACGCTTGAGCACGTTAAGATGATTAACACAAAGGCACATCTGTTGTTGTGAGATCAGACGAAATGTGGAAAACGCCTGTCAACGCATCACAACTTCTGTGAAGAAAATCTTTGAAAGCCTTATTTTTAAATTTAAATTGGTTAAATATGAAATGTTACCTTCGAGAGAGAAAATGTGAATACCGTTAGCAGGGGTAGCGATATTCTGCGAGTGCGGAATGGCGGGCGGAATCGCAGAATTGGCAGTCATAAACAGAATCCCTGATTTTCTGTGGAAATTCTGCCAATGGAGAAATGTTTTGATTAGATGTATTTTTCCTCTGAAGAAGATGCCAGACCTACTTATGAAGGAACAGAATTGTGTCAGAGACGGGACTCCAAACACCCTTTTGAATTTAACGGCCCTGATTTAAGATTAAAGACAGCTGGCCAGCAGACAGACTTACGATTCCTGAGAGACGTTTTGTTGACTCTGATGAATTTTGGCGTGATCACGTGCACCTCCCTCAGCCTTGATTGACTGCTTCTGTCCACTAAAGAGCAAGCAGACAGTTCGGGGTGAGGCCTGTTTTTTTTTTTTTTAATTCTAGGTAGTTTAGCTGCATTGTACTGCCATGTATGCGATCGCTTATCACATTTCTCATCAGATTATATAGCCATCTTTCTAACTAGCTGACTATAGTTCTGGTAAATCTTTGTAAATATTCGTCATATTCAGGCGATGTGATTTGCTCCTTTTACCCTAACTTCACTAGCTTGCTGTAATAATGTTCGCTCTTGAGGAAGCTAACCAACTAAGTAAGCTAATGTCCCAGAAATCTGAAAGTACCGTTGAGACGCGCAGAACTGCCACAGAAAGCATCAGATAAGTTCACCCCTATCATCGTTGGCTAAATTAGTAAAGTTTGGTCCAAAAAAAAAAAAATCTGCATCCTACTGTATATCGCCCATCGGCCATCGGCTGCCCTGATTTCTAAAAATTGACATCAGCCATCGGAAAACCCATATCGGTCGACCTCTAACTTCTCTGCTGGTATTTCACTGTGCAAAGTCCTTTCTGTAAGTTATCACTCCTGTTTTCTTTGTTTTTTATGTGGTTCTCCTGTATTGGGTTAACTGCAGTCCTTGTCCTTTCAAAAGCCCTGTGTTGTGCATCACACTGGATTAGCACATCTGCTAAATGACAGTAATGTGTGTGATGCACATGAGTGAATGGTCTGTGATTCCTGCGATTCGATTGGCTAACGGTCTGAGGTATGTCCCTGCCTTTCACCCACAGTGGGCTGTGACTGGCTCCAGCTCCCATGTGACCCTGATGATAAAGTGTTTCACTTCAGAGGGACCATCTGGGCCCAAATGTCATTTTGAAGTGATGTTATCAGTGAGAAAAGTTCTCTGGTCAACTTCTTTTGTCTCTCATCGCATGAAAAAATACTTCCGAAAAGTATTATCTCAATTTTGCTTTATTAAACTTTCCCTGGGCTCCCAATGACTCTTTTCATCAAATGTATTGGAATCCCTTTGTGACGGAGGGTAGTGGTTGATTACTGGGCCTGTCACAGGGAAGCAGAGCGAAGAGTAAATCAGTGATAAAAATATTTATTAAAAAAAAAAACACTAAAATTGTTAAACGAAATCACCAACAATAAAAGAAAGTACGTATAAAGCAAACAGAAGTAGATGAATTAATAAATAAAGATAACATAAACTGCACACCATTCATAGCGACAGTTAAAAGACCAGCATAAAAGCGCAACAGGAAAACGGCACAAAAACAGATGAACAAGCGGATTAAAAAGTAAGAGAGTAGAAACAGGTTTTGAGATGTGATTTAAAAATGGCAAGAGAAAGTGAAAACCTGATTTCTAGAGGTAGTTTATTCCACAGTTGAGGAGCCGCAACTGAAAAGGCGCGGTCACCTTTGGTTTTTAGGTTTGACCAAGGAACTGACGAGCAGTTTATTAGATGATCTTGGGGACTGTGCAGTGGAGTAGGGCGAGACAAGATCTGATATTTACCCTGGAGCCAAACCATGAAGAGCTTTAAAAACCAATAATAAAACTTCAAAATCAACTCAAAATTTAACTGGCAGCCAGTGCAGGGCTGCCAAAACCGGGGAGATGTGGTCCCTCTTTCTTGACCCAGTTAAGAGCCGAGCTGCAGCGTTCTGAACTAACTGAAGTCGGGAGAGGCAGGACTGTGAGATACCCAAGTACAGAGAATTACCGACATGTTAAAACAGCAGGGATAACAGTCTCCAGGTCTGCTTGGGAGAGCAGAGGTTTTAATTTAGAAATGCGTCAGAGTTGAAAAAAGCTGCTTTTACCTACTGCACTAATTTGGCTCTCAAAAGAGAAGAATCAAAGAAGACCCCGAGATTTTTTATTACAGAGTACTTTTTGACAGAGAGGGGACCAAGTTTTCCTTTAGTGACCTCAGACGAGCCAGGGAGCCCAAAAATAATAACTTCTGTTTTTCCCTCATTTAATTGGAGAAAATTATTGTCCATCCAAGTTTTGACATCATTTAAACAGTTGACCAAGGGCTGATGGAGGCCCCATGAAGTCCCTTCCTGTTGGGTGCGGTGCGCTTCATTCGGTGTGGAGTGCTGACCCAGGACCGTAGGCGTCTGGGAGCTGGGTGCGGTAGCGCTGGGTAAAGCTGCAGCGTGACTCTCCTGTGTTTCAGCGGCGGGAGATCCTGGCGTGTGCCCCCACGGGCTCGGGCAAGACCATGGCCTTCTGTCTGCCCCTCCTCGCCCACCTGCAAAAGCCAATCAACAAGGGCTTCAGAGCGCTCATCATCTCCCCCACCAGAGAGCTCGCCAGCCAGGTATAGGTCCACTCTTCTGTCACTCACTTTCAAGCTCCGCCTTCCAAAGCCTGAGAAAAGCTGTGATTGGCCTTGTTGAAAATGATTTGTTTACTACCGATTGATTTTAGTATGACTATGATGACGTGTTGGATTCCTGGCCAATCAGTTGGCATTAATCAGTAAATTAATCTTAAATGTATTGAAAAATAATGCAGCTATTGATAATATGCCATATTTCACAGGATTGTTGATGTGATGGTATGAATTCTGCAAGCTAATTCAGATATTTTTTGCAATAGTATTAGGCTCTTGTCACAGATGTGCATAATATGTATCAGACATGTGCCTTTGGTGTTTCTGAAGTTTGTATAAAAAGCAGTAACATTTGGCTCATTAAAGCGGATAGAGTTTGATCTGTATTAGTAATTATGAGTGACTGTGTGGGTGTGAAACGAATGCATATCCACTGGTGTAATTCCTCTGCAGTGTCAGGTGTTAAACGGCTCTCCTAGTGACCTGATGCTTCTTTCAGACCCACAGAGAGTTGCTGAAGTTATCGGAGGGTGTGGGCTTTAGAGTACACATTATAGACAAAGGCTCTGACGCTGCCAAGAAGTTTGGGCCCAAGTCTGCCAAGAAGTTTGGTAAGCTAAGGGGGCAATATGATGGTTTGGGAAGATTCCCCCCCTAATATTATGCAGTCACATCAGTGTGTGTGAGATAGTGTTCATTCCTCAGTGTTGTCTGTTACTTCACAGATATCCTGGTGACGACTCCCAACAGGCTGATATATCTGCTGAAGCAAGACCCTCCGGTTCTGGACCTGAGTAGGTGAGATTACTGTAGGATGACTGGGCTCTCGCGGCCTAAACCTACGGGGATCTATTGTTATTTGGTGTGAAATATATATAAGAGATTGGACTAAAACGCACGTGCAGGACCATGACGTGAGGAATGGATCCATTGAATGATCCTATAGCGCTAAGGTTTGGACTTGTGTGAAAGGGGATTGGTTAGTTGATTGGGGGTTGGTTCAGAGATGAATGAATTTGCGTTCATTGCATTTTCACAGCAGTTTCCTCCTTGGGGCACAAAATGCTCATGAGGACGAGGTGGAACCCTGTCCCAGCTAATGTGGATGTGGAGCCCCCCCCTGGTGACGCACAGCAGGCCATTTTAGGCCAGAACACTCACCAGACATCAGCTGAGGGGGAGATGGAGACGAGCATTTTATTGTCCCTCGTCGCCCAGGCGGGACGGGGGACATAGAAATGCTGTTCGTCCGTCCGTGCGTCCGTCCGGGAACAGTGTACTCGCAATTACTTTTGACAGCTTTGATGGAGGATCACAAAATTCACACCACATATGCCTCTCATGAAGGCCTTGCTCAAGTTTAATGATGAGTGACCTTGACCTAGTTTTCAAGGTCACTGAGCAAAAAGATGTGAGGAACACTGTACTCGCAATAACTTTTGACAGCTTTGATGGAGGCTCACCAAACTCATGACATTCTTATTGGTTTGTTAGATTGATCTCAGCCATGGGCACAAAACTATGCCTTGGTGATGCGTCCATCATCCACAAGTCATGAAAATTGTAATCTCTCTCATAACCCATGGTTATATTTAGCTCGTATCACAATGATCCATCCCTCATCCATCTCTCTGTTCAACCAATGACCAATGAGCTACAGTGTCATTGTACTTCCCATTATTAGTGGTACAGTGCACCACATTATTTTCAGCCATCAAAACAGTTTTTGCCACATGTTTCTGGTCACTTGTGCGACGGGGGACACAAGGCCTTCAGGCCAGCAGGCCATTTTAGCTGATTATTTTGGGGCACGATTAGGTGACCAGTTGGAAGACCCAGGTTGGGAATTCAGCCAGGTCATTCGGACCTCTCCTCTCTTTGTGATGAGTGTGATGGGACTTTAATGGCCAGAGTGAGTGAGGACGTAAGTTTAAAGGAGCTGTGTCACGATTACTGCACATGCTTAGAACTTTGAATAAAGTAAATCTGCTCAACTGCAAGTCAAAATCTAGATGGTTTTTTTTTTCTTCTATGATCATTGGCGATTCTGCTATTTTACGTTCTTCGTTTCCCTCGGCTAAAGCTTAAAATAGCGCTTTGAATCCTTGAATTTCCATAGAAAGCTCCTTAATATAAAAGGCGTAATGCTGGGGTAACTGCAATATATAAATACAATGCAAAACAAAGACTGACTGGTAAAAGGATGGAATCAGATTGACTCGCAGTCTCTGCAGTCAAGTAGATTCACTTCCGTCGGATGTAAGTTCTGAGTTTGTGCCGTAATCGTGACGCGGCTCCTTTAAAGTCTCATCCGTAAGACTGTGGAATGGGGGCGGCTCAGAGCTCCGTAATGGAGCCCATACCGTTTTTCTGCGGCGCAGCGTGGAGTGGCTGGTGGTGGACGAGTCGGACAAGCTGTTCGAGGACGGAAAGAAGGGCTTCCGGGAGCAGCTGGCCGCCATCTTCCTGGCGTGCTCTTCCCCGCGCGTCCGACGGGCCCTCTTTAGCGCCACCTTCGCCTCAGACGTGGAACAGTGGTGCCGCCTCAACCTGGACAACCTGGTCTGTGTGAACATCGGACAGAGGTGAGCTGCGGTGGCTGGAGCTGTGGCCTTTAACACAGCCTGAAACCAGCTGCATTTCTTCAGCACCTTTTATTCTGTTGATCTTGTCATTTTACTTGTATCTTCTGCCAGTAGGAGATGGATGTATCGTTCATGGAATTCCTTTATTTTATCTTGTGGCACCTTGTATGTTGTTTATGTAGCGTAGCGGCTCTCAGGATATTATTATTACATATTCTGACACCTAAAGATACTGAGACCTGCCCATAATTCTGCACTTGCGTGTTGCATTTACTGCGAATTTTCAGATATCAGATCCACGTAACAATTATTAAAAAATATTTGTCTAATGCTACACCTCCTCAGCCATATGAATTTCTTTTGTGTAGTGATCTGATGGTATTCAGGCCTGAGCGTTTGGGCTTTAGAGAGAGTGTGCATTGAATGCTTAAGCTGCCTGTGGGAATGAAATGGACCATTACTTGTGACTTGGGTCTATCTCTATCTCTATCTCTATCTCTATCTCTATCTCTATCTCTATCTCTATCTCTATCTCTATCTCTATCTCTCATCTTGCTGTCTCTCCATCTGTCTCTCTATTTCTATCTCTATCTCTCCATCTATCTCTTTCTCCATCTACCTATCTACTGTCTATGTTTAGAATTGTAAATTACCCAGAAGCCTTTGTGTATGACATAATGAAAACATGGCTACGTTTGATGTCAATGCGGTACCTGTTTCGCCCGGGCGAACGCCTACTTGACGTCTCACATTCATGACGCCTGCCGTCTGTGGCGGAGCACGATCTACTTCCGCACCGCCCCACAGTGACCCTGCTGGTTACGACTGCAGCTGCGGCGGTGCGAGAGGAGCCTGTACTGATTGCAGTTTGTGTCTCTGTGTTCAGGAACACCGCAGTCGACACGGTGGAGCAGGAGCTGCTCTTCGTGGGAACGGAGAACGGAAAACTTCTGGCCATGAGAGATCTGATTAAAAAGGTGCGGTTTAGTTCAGCCCTGTTTCACTTTAGGTGTGCTGTGCGTGCGTACGGGCGGACAGACGGACGGACGGACGGACGGACATCATTCTCTCTGGAAATGGTGTCTCCAGATCTGGCACCTGCTAAATGACCTTATGCTAATGGAAATGTCTAACCTCTGCTAAATGACTGTGACACGTCTGGCCTCTGTAAAGTGACTGTAAGATAATGATGATATTTGATTGCTTCTCCGGAATGACTGTATGGTAATGTAATCTCTCATTGCCACTACATGACTGAAAAGTAATTTTTGGCCTTTATCGAATGGGGAAATGGTTATATCTGGCATCTATCAAATACCTATTGGGTAATGCTAATGTATGGCTTCCATGAAAGGACTGTAAAGTAATGCTAATCTGTTTTTTATTCAGTGACTGTAAGGTAATGGTAACGTTGGGCTTTTGCCGCTCCAAATGTTTGTTGATTAGTGCCAGTGTCCGGCCCCGACTGAAGGGCCGTTGGGCATGTCATTGTTCGGTCTGCTCTGGAACAGGGCTTCCTGCCGCCAGTGCTGGTGTTCGTGCAGTCCATCGAACGCGCCCGAGAGCTCTTCCACGAGCTGGTTTACGAGGGCATCAACGTGGACGTCATTCACGCAGACCGTACCCAGCAGCAGGTACCCTCGTGCACAGCCGGCCCTCTCGCCCCGGGTGTGCACTGTGCGCCCGTCACAGGAACTGACAGTGACTGCGATCGACATGCTGCAGCAACTATACAGTTTGAATTCATCTTCTGTATTTAACTGCACTTTGTAAATGTATGATGCAGTTTTCAAAGTGATGTCCCTTTTCAGGATTTGGTCTGATCGAGAGAGAGGATATTATTGGAGTCTTACACTTACACTTCCTGGGTTGGGATCAGTTGTTCAGTAAATGAACTGAAAAATTCATGAAATAAAGGAAGTATAAGACAGAAGTTTGGTCAACAAAGCTTGTAGGGAGTTGCATCTTTAATATTAAATTTGACTTGGTGCTCTTTGGAAAAGAGATGGAATGTTCTAGCATCAGACATGCAACCTAGGCTCTCCACAAAAGTTGTAAATTATTAAAAAGCTTGTATTAAACTCGGTTTATTATATTAAGGTCGTCACTCACGGAGGCTTTTCTGACAGTTCTCAATTAGGGCTGAATGAGAAAGTGAATCGTGTTCATTGTAAGTGCAATAAGAATAACTGCCACCAGGGGGCGAACAGACGACCTTCTGCCTTTCGTTTTCCATCATTCAAACGTGACGCGGTCTTTAACAACCAGCTCCCTAATATCAGAGGTCATCTGAAATGTTTCCGGAAAATAACCTCTCCGACTGCAGCGTTTATTATAGATGTGCGAATGGAGTTGCGTTACGGTCTGCGGAATCGTCACCTTTTAACCAACAATTGCGTTCACCCCATTTCCGGTTACTTCTCTCGGTGGCAATCAAACGGTTGATTCACAGAATCACTACTTTGGATCTGTAGACAGTCCATTTTAACTGGACTGTATATTTGTTAACATATTTTACAGTTTAAATGGCATGAAATGGCCCAGATTTGCCTGAATGTGTTTGGAACTTTTTTCTCATATATTTTAAGTATTTAATTCAGTGCAAAAATAAATCATCTAACATTTGTGTTGAATACACTTAAATTTTTTTCAATTTGTGTATATTTTTAGACACTTAGAATCCATGGCCCTCTTAAAATGAATCTTTATTTTTAATTAATGATATGCAGAAATGGTGCGAGAGATTCAGCGGAAAATTCTTTACTAACTGCCAAGATGATTGGCATTCTTTCAGTCTTAAACTGTGGCCTAGTTGGGTCTGTCTGCTTCTAATCATTTCTTGATTGTTGTATTGGTTTTGATTTGTCAGTTGGCTAAATAAATTGCTTGATTGTTTGTTAGTCAGAGTACACGGGAACAGATTTGGGGTAGGCTAATTTTGCCTTAAAAGGTGGTGACAGCTGCCCAACCTTGCCGTTAATTAGGTGAAGACATAGTTACAATTTTCTTCCCGGAAGTATTTCAGATGGCCTCTGGCATTTGATTGCCATCTGTTCAAGACCACATCAGAAAAGGAGCAAGTTTGTCTGTTGACCTTATGGCGCCATTTATTTTTGCTGCGCTTAAAATTATCGCAATTCAGTTCATCATCCAGCCCCTTTCTCAAAAAACAAAGTTCATGTTCATTGACATCTATGACTGGCTTAGACTGCACTCTAATCTTGTGTGACTCCGCCCACTGTTTCCCTCAGAGGGATAACGTCGTGAGCAGCTTCCGTTCGGGGAAGATCTGGGTGCTGATCTGCACCGCGCTGCTCGCCCGAGGAATCGACTTCAAGGGTGTAAATCTAGTTATCAACTACGACTTCCCCACTAGTGCTGTGGAGTACATTCACCGTATCGGTGAGTTGGCACAATCTTCCATGTGTTTTATTCGCAGCGAGTTCGCCAACTGTAAGGGATACTGTTGAAAATGAGTTTGTCAGCAACAGTGGCGGCTGCTGAAGTGGCGATAGGGGAGGCTCAAAAAATATCCCTTTAAAATGAATAATTGGTCATGACTTGTTTTCAATCATTCATTTAAAGTACCATTACGGAAACCCCGAAAACGCTCAACATGATCAGGTGTGGTTAGTTTTCATTTATAGTGTATACCTGTCAACTCTTGCGCATTCGGTGTGAGTTTAAGTGGCATATTTATGCTCCTCTGCTGTAGTCAGCAATTATTCCATCAGTGCGTATGTAAGAGATTCTCGTGTGGAGGGGTGGAAGTAGGGCCGTATGCTTCACAAAATGTTTTCCACTTGGTATGTTTTAAAACGCTTAAAAATCAGGACCATCTTAAAATGATTTTATTATTAAGAAATTTTTTTAATGATATGGAATTCAGAGGTCTGCTATTTATTCAGATTACTGACATTCTTTCAGTCAAACACGGCAGCCTGGTCAGGTCTGTCTGCTTCTCATTATCTCTGCTTAATCATTATTGGCCACATTGTGCTTTTGATCAGTCAGTTGGTTGAATAAATGGCTTGTAAATTATTATTAAATTACCTCGCTGGTAATTAGCAGACTTCCAATCAGTTTTCTTCCTGGAAGCATTTCGAATGACCGCATTAGGTATGTGTCATAGAAAAGGTAATAAGCACGCTCGTCTGTCTGCCTCATAGTGGCAGTTACTGTAATTGCGCCTAAAATAATCGCGATTAATCGATCGGGACAGCCCTAGTTGGAAGTAATGCAACTGCATAAAGACATTTCAAATGATTTAATTTATTTTAATCGATCATGAAACACATGCTTTGCTCCCAATCCCTGAATAAAGAAAAGCTTGGGAAGTCTGGAGTCGTAATCGGTATGTGTTATAAATGAAAACTGGCCACATCTGATAATGTTGAGTTTTCAGAGTTTCTGCAATGGTATTTTAAATGAATGATTGAAAAGAGTTTGTGACCAATCAATAATTTTAAGGGATTGTTTTGAGCCTCCCCTATCACCAGTTCACCAGGCGCCACTGGTCAGCAATAGGGCAGAACAGATACTTCTATATGGTTGTAGCAGAATTTGGTAACCTTGGTAGCAAAATGGCAAAGCATGTTAAATAGTGTTTTGTTTCCAAAAATGTGAAAAAACGAGGTGGGAGTCAACGCAAAGTATTGATCGCTCTGCCTCCGCCTGCCACAGCTTCAATTACCCTAAAAGTTGATCTTTCCTCCCCACATACAGCTGGCCTTATGTGACCTTAACCTTTGACCTGATGACATCCAAAACCTAATCTGTTCAGCTACCATCTAAGGCTGGACTGTTCAGCCTTATCCAGAAAGGGCCGGGGTGGGTGCAGCTTTCACTCCAGCCAAACACTTGCACACGTGATAATACTAATCAACCCCAAGAGTCTTTTCTGAAGAGCTTGATTTGTACTGTCAGTTTTGTAAGTGTTTGGTTGCAATGAAAGCTGCCCCCACACTGGCCCTTGCAGGACAATGTTGAATAGTCCTGCTCTGAGGCGAGTTACCGTGACTGATTTGTTCAAACACCGTATGCGTCCCACCCAGTGGGTGTGGCCAAGGCATGAAAATACACTGCCATTACCTTCCTGAAACTTTCTCATTCAAACCAGTTCTCAGTTGACTGGACCAGGCAGGACGACAACTGCAGTGACCTCACTGTGGCTGCAGTCGGGCTTAAACCACTGACCTTCTGACTCACCGTTAGATACTTGGGCCATATGAAAAGATTAGTTGGTTCGCCTCCTTCACATTTCAGTTTTATCATGAATTTTATTAAGGGTTTGAGATCTAAATAATTCACACAAATCCAAATCACAAGTACATGCATATTCACATAAGGAATCAAATGAGCCAGACCCTCAGGTGGGACAGTGATTGAAGGCCAGACAGATCAACTGCTGCATGCACAGGGATTTTGATTATTAATCTCACTTTTTTGGTCTGATTTTGGTGGATTTTTTTTCAAAATGAAACTAGAGGCACTCCAGGGCAGCACAGTCGAAATCTCGCTGAGTGAACACGGCTCATAAGAAATTTAAGGCATCTGCAACATAGGATTTCAAGAGAGTTGCTGTGCTGGCCACTCAATATTATTTGTCGGAGTGCGGTCAAAATGGACAGGCTGTCTTGGCGGCCATATTGTTTGATTGATTGCAGTCAAAATCAGTAGGGACCATCAAGATATCAGTTCATTGCTTTTTGAGTTATCTTGTACACAGACAGACTGACAAACCAACGCTGGCAAAAACGTAAGCTCCTTGGATGAGGTAAAAATGTAAAATTGGAGGCGGGAGCTTTTTTTTGGGGCAGGCGGGGATACTTACCAACTAACTGTTTCATATGGCCTTATGTACTATGCTACAGACGGCCGCTCCTTACATCACATGAGCAGTGATGTGGGCTTTATAATGGTGTATCGTGGGTGACACTGTGTGTCTGAGTAAATATTCTCTCCTATCGACCCGCAGGGAGAACGGGGAGGGCGGGTCACCGGGGAAAGGCCCTGACGTTCTTCACAGAGGACGACAAACCGCTGCTGCGCAGGTACTGTGGGACATCGTGTGGCAGCTGCTGTCGTAAACTTCTTTAACTCTTCCCGCTATGTCATTCGCTGCTCCTAACATCTCTTGCCATGTTGAATTCTTCATAGCGGAGCTTTTGTGAAGCATTTTTGAAATTGTGCATGAGAGTTTCCACATGCGTAGCAGATACCATGATTATTCCCCCCCCCACCCCCGAAGGGAGAGGAGGCATTTTGTTCTTGTCCGGTTTCCCGTGTGCGTCAGTATCTGAGGAAGCGTCTGCGTCAGTATTCCCATGTCAGGGCCACAGCTCAGAAACTGATACATTTCCATGAAAATTTGCACACATTTGCATCAGGTCCCGCAGATGTGCCTTCTGCTATTTTGAGGTTATTCACTTTTTTCGTTTCTTCCTAAATGTCTGTGAACATCAATGGGTGGGGGGGGAGAGACATTTGTTTTTATGCCTTAAAAACACTCCAGTTATTACTGTTATTTTCTTCAGTGCATCGTGCAGCGAGGGGAACTGTAGGATGTGAAAAGGAAAAATATAGTTTGGGGGTTAAAAGCATATTTTCACTGACTCTGACACTACTGCTGATTTTTATCATTAATATTTATTTTTGCAGCATTGCCAACGTCATTAAGCAGGCTGGCTGCCCAGTACCTGACTACATGATCGGTTTCAAAAAGATTCACAGGTGAGGTGAAATTATTAAATGAAGTATTATTTTTACTTTGATTCAAGGGAAGGGAGGCCAGCCATACTGTCTCAAGTGTGTTTTTAAAAATTATTAAATTAACTCACTTGGTTGCTAAACATTTATAAGGATAATTTGTGCCTTTTCAAGGGAACCCAAAGGAAATGGAGTGTTTAGAATGAAAGCTAAAGCAGAATCCGAGAACATTTCTTTGCATTATTGGCGCTTGGCGGAAGATCTTATCCAGTGTAAAGTGCAACAGGAAATGCATCAGTGGGGAGCAAAAGTCTGAAAACCCCCGCAGGAAGTACAGTGCCGAGAGCCTGACGTGATGTGAATCGTACACAGGAAGTGCAGGTTGTAATGCGGAGTTACCGTGTGATTTTAATGCAGCAAAGCGAAGCGGCGACTGGAGAAAAAACCGCCCAGGAGGACCAACATTCGCACCACCCCCCGCTTCCTCCTGAAGAAGGGTCACGGCAGGGGCAAAAGGTGGGGAGCCCCCCCCCCTTCGATGCGTTCAGCAGGGCGGTTATGGGTGCTGCAATTCCTTGAAATGTTTACTTTTTAATGTGAGGTTTTCAAGCTTTGAAAAGTGGTTTGATGTTTAATGAAGTACTTGAAATTGCTCTTATCACTCCGGTAACATTTTCGTAAAATGCCTATAAAAGGATGTACTCAAGGTAAAATGAACTCTTTTCTCGTTTTTAACTTTCCTGATGGGCTGGTATATGGGCCGTCTGAGTGTTTAGGGGTTAGTTGTAACATTCATTGCATTACTTTCATCGTAAATTGCTGTCTGACTGAGTAGTTCAATAAATCAGTGATGTACCACAGCTGTAAGGCATTCGCAAGGCGTGAAAATGCACCTCAAATTTTTTGATTTGGTCTTGAATTTGACGTAAGGTGTAGGAGCCCGTATTCAGCCTCATTCGCGAGTCTCTAACCCGTGTCAGTCTACAGAGCACACGGGTGTCTGCCCCACGGCAGGGGTAACATTTCATCTTTGTTTGTCCCTTCGCCCCAGAAACACAGCGAAGACAGAGAAGCAGTCAGAAGGTGGGCAGACGGACACGGCGAACCCCTCAGGCTGACGGAGTGACGCAGAGAGAGGATTCCAGAATATTTCCTCTGATCCACCCACACAGCTTCGGCTTTTTTGAGCCTTTGTACAGTATTTCCAAAAATGCTATAATCAAATGAAATTCTGCTGACACTTTTTTGCCTCGGCGAATATTGTCTCTCGGGCCCCACCGCAGAGTCTCTGGAAACGGGGGACACACTCAGCCCCTTGCAGCTGTTGGCGTGCGTTTGTGTTTATTAAATGGAATTTAAACTGAACTGTTCGATCAGGTTGATTTAAGGTTGAAGAGCTGTTCTGCTTGGTGGGATTAGTAATGTGCAGATGGTTTCATTTACAGTCGACCATTTTGTTTTGCTTTTTTTTTGTAAGGAACCAAAAGATTTATTTGAGGAGCTTATGCAATATAGAAGACATAGCAAAATGATCATAGTCCAATTACCCACAGGCTTTAGATTTACACTGGTGTTATTCCCCACACTGACACTGTAACGGTACAGAACACGACATTTCTCAATAAAAACTTGTACATTATGCTCATTTAAATATTATTACTCACCTTTTTAATGGTTTTTTCTGTCCTTCTGTTATGTTTTTCTGTTCTGCTAGCGATGATGCAGAAACAAAGCTAATTAAAGCTGGAGTTTGCAATTTTTAAAAAAAATCACTTTTTGTCATATTTGTTAGAACTGTTACTATGACCACCTGACAGTGGGATGTGAGTCAGATGATCGTTGAGAAAATCAGAGTCTTCTGGCTCCATCTAGTGCTTCTAATTCTTTCCGCAAGATTTCACCGCGACCGGAACAAAACAACCAATCAGAGCGGGGAGGAGTGACTGACGATGTCAATCATTTCTTGTGCACACGCTACGGGCCGCCCCTGGCCTTTAAACTGTGTCTACGTCCAGCCCCTGGAGTTTCACCGAAGCAGTGAATTCGTGGGGCGTGGCTTTGGCAAGAGGGTGGGTTTAGAGATGAGGCTTCATTCAAATCTTGCTCGCTGTTTCAAGATCGCATACTTCAGCTTTAATGTGACAAGGCATGTAATCATGGTAAATGATTCCATTGAAGGCATATGAATGATCAAATTTTATTTGCAGAGGTTCGTGCCAAAAATGTAAGCTCTGACCTTCAATGCAGTCATTAACAATGTTATCTAACAAATAACAAAATTACCCGCAACAAAAATGAGCTATCGCGCAGCTATGGCTGTCACATCGCATCCAATAGAGTGGCTGCATGTATAATAAGTTCTCTGATAGCCCATGAGAAACCTTTTTTTTTTAAATTAACCATACATTACTTTTGCGATGGAACTAACTGTATAGGGACTATTTGGGGATAATGGACCACGTGAAACAATTGATCACATCGCACTAGGCCAGGGGTGGCCAACCCTGGTCCTGGAGAGCCGCAGTGTCTGCTGGTTTTTAGTGTTACTTGATTGATAAATCAAAGCAGTTGATTACACCCTTCACTTATATCACCTGGTGTCTTTGGTTTTCTCCACCCGATTAAAACATAACTCGGCACACCCTCTGGCTCTACAGGACCTGCGTTATCCACCCCTGCTCTATAAACTTTTATCTGTACTCTGTACTTCTACGTTGCCTGCATTACAACTACACCAAATATCCAATCACATTGACAAGTCTTTCACAACCTGCAAGTCTGCTTAATTGGCTCTAGGAGTCTTGTGGGTTGTTCCTGCTAATTGCTTGATTGGCTCAAGTACCAAATTAATTGCTTGATTGCCAAATTAAGCCTGAGACACCAGCTGAGATCAGTTAAGTGAGTAATCAACTAATTTAATCCATCAGTCGAGTGCAAAGTAACACCAAAAATCAGCAGACACTGCCATAGATATACATAAACACTAGATGGCTCAAGCACGCTGCGAGCCAATGTGAAGTAACGTCGTCACAGGGCGGCCATCTTGGGACAGGGCTGCTCGATCACTCATAACATTACAGCCAATGGAGCACGGACTTTGAAATAACTGTAAATTGCTTAAATCTCCCACATTCTCGACTGATTTTCAAACAAACGGCTTGGTTTGTCGGGTAAACATCAGAGATGTAGTTATTTAACTGCATTTTAAGAATAATTAAAACCATTGAATTCGATATAAAAAGTACATTAAGGTTTATAATAACCCAATCTGTTTGTAAATCCGTCAAGAATTCAGCGAGTTACGAGTATAAAAGCGAGTAAATCATCCACTTACCTCCGACTACAGCACAGCGCACCAAAGCAGTCCCTGTCCTAAGATGGCCGACCAGTGACGACGCTGCTGACTCTGCCTTGAGCCATCTAGTGTTTATATATATCTATGGACACTGCAGCTCTCCAGGACCAGGGTTGGCCACCCCTGTGCTAGGCACCTTGTTTCCGCTGCGTTATGTGACGTCACTGACAGCCGTTTTGTACGGTAGCTCGATTATGTGACTGCTTATTTTGTTATTTACTAATGAAATTGGATTTATCAGTGAAATACCACATCAATATTTCCTGATACTGTCTAAGGGACACTAAAGTGGCGATGAATCATGCTGCAATGAAATTTTTCTGTGGCAATAGGGTGTTTACTGTTAATTCAAATGTGCAATTAATCGGAAGTTAGAGGGAACACAGTAAAAATATTTGATTTTCTGAGGGCTTTAATTTTAAAATTTCACATCAAAATGTCCTGACACTGTCTCTGTGACACACAGATGGTGGACTGTCAAGCTGTAGTGAAATATGCCTGTGACAACAGGGAGTTTCTCGTAATTCTAATCTGAAATTAGAGGAAAAACTGTTAAGATCCCGACAAGGAACCAAATGCAGAAGCAAAGTAAAATCCAACCAGAAGTATTTTACTGGTTGTAATATGGTAGGAACTGCAGAATAGGGCCGTAACCTCAAATGCCTGAGAAACAGTTGAGCTTTAAGCGTTGGAGTACAGCTCGGGTCCTGGGGAAAAGCTGCTTTGGGCTGGTGGCTCTCGGGGCTGTAGCCTGGTGGTTGTGCCCTTGCTGAAGCTGGACTGCTTGACTGAAGGGCCAGGAGGTTGAGCAAGATCGCTGTCCCAAACCTGGTGACCAGCAAAGGCTTGGGATGTGTTCCTGATAAACTGAGCAGAGAAACAAACTGGAACAGATGGTGTGTGGACAAGTGGTTCCAATCCTGGAAACCAATGGAAAGGCTTGGAAGCTTGTTCCAGTAAACTGGACTCCGAAGAGTCATTACACATCAAGTTTTATAAAGATATTCTAAATTCAGAAGATGATTGTTGCATTATAACTAGAGGACTAAATGAAAGGTGGTCTAGTGTGATAAATCCTTACAATCCGACGACTCTGCCACAGAAAATGACGTATACTCACAGGAGAACAGGACAGACTCTCCTCTAAAACACACTCCGGTTGCTGGAAACGGGGTACGAGAGTTGTGACAGATAAGGGCGAAAATATGATATTTCAGGGGGTTTAATTTTGAAATAGCACATCAGAATGACCTAAATACTGTTTGGCTTTCTCTCTCGAGGTAGTGTTCTATCATTATATCCCCAAACACCGCATGGCGTTCCGAGGATATTATGTTTTTGGTCCGACCGCCGCAGCCGCACTACGTGTTAACACGATAACTTCAGTAATATTTCAATTACTAATTCCAAATTTTGCACATAAGTGAATATCATAAAGAGGAAGAACTGATTCGATTTTGGACGATTTACAATCTCTAGATTGGCCACCAGGGGCCAAAAACTGATTTACGTGTTAATGCGATAACTGCAGTAATATTTCAATTAGAAATTCCAAGTTTTGCATATTAGTAAGTATCATAAAGAGGAAGAACTGATTCGATTTTGGACAATTTACAATTTCTAGATTGGCCACCAGGGGCCAAAAACTGAAAAAAAATCACTGTTTTTATCATATCTCTGAAAATATTTGTCCGATTGACCTCAAATAAAGTGCAAATGAATGGTCATGACCTGAGGATGTGTCCCACGATGACATTATACCTGTTTGGTTCAAAATTTTGACACAAGGTTGAGCTTTGTCACCTAAAATTCACCATTTTTGCTATATCTTTGGAACTATTTCTCCAATTGACATTGAAACTATGTGCAACTGCAAGGTCATGACCTCACAACATGTCACATGATGACATCATACCTGTATGGTTCAATATTTTGCCATCAGGTGGCGCTTTGTGATGGAAAATTACCATTTTGGCCATATCTTCAGAACCATTTGTCCGATTGACCTGAAATTAAGTTCAAATGCAAGTCTATTCAAGGTCTATTCAAGGATTGGGGAATTTGAGGATTGGGGGCGTTCGGGGATATGACCCCCGCCGTCACCTCTGACGGCATAAGCCTAATACTATTGTGAAATTGGTCCGTGACAAAGGAGAGTTTCCTCTTGAATTCTAATCCTAAATTGGAAGGAACATGGCAAAAATATATGGTATTTAAAATAGCTTTGATTTTGGAAAGACACACCTGAAAGTCGTGGTACTGACATTTTGAGGTGGTTTACTATCAGTCTGTTGAGAAATTGGTCTGTAGCGACAGATAATTTCCTTTTTACCACTGATGTGAAATTAAAAAAAACGTGGTAAAAATATGACTTATTTCAGTGGGTTGTATTTTTGAAATACTATATATTAGAATGTCCTGATATGGCCTGTGTGAGAGTTGGAGATGGTGTACTGCATTGTTATTGTGAAATTAGTATGTGGCAACCAGGAGTTTCTTTGTAATTCTTATCTAAATTTAAAGGGACCACGGCAAAAAAATTTTGACATTTCAGAGGGCTCTGATTTTGAAATATCACATCAAAATTTCCTGATACTGAGTGACTCTGAGGTGGTGTGCTATCTTGCTGTAGTGAAATTAGTCTGTGGCAACTGGGTTTTCCTTTTAATTTTAATCTGAAATTATATTGGACTCGGCACACATTTGATATTTCAGAGGGCTGTAATTTTGAAATTCCTCACTAGAATGTCCTGATACTGCCTAAGTGACGCTGAGGTTTTGTACTTGTATTATCATGCAGTGGTGAAATTATTTTGTGGCCACAAGGATAAGATTTTCCTTTTAATTCCCGTGTGAATTTGAGGGAATACAGGAAAATTATATGGCAAATCGGAGGACTTTAATTTTGATACACCACATCAGAATGTCCTGATACTGTTTGAGTGATACTTGAGGTGTACTATTATGCTGTAGTGAAATTTTTATTAGTAATTGTTGCTTTCTTTTAAAGTCTAATCAGAATTTAGAGGAAGCATGGCTGAAATACAGTACATGACAATTCAAGATTCTGAGTCAAAATGTCCTGGTGTGCTCTAAGTAACACTGAGAGTTTGTGTAATATGCTGTTGTGAAATTAGTCTTTGGCAACAGGGAGTTTCCTTTTAATTCTAATCTGAAATTTGGGGAACACAGGATAAATCTATGGTTTCTTCTGAGAGCTTCAGTTTTGATGTATCACATGAAAATGTGTTGAAACTGTATGAGTGACACTCTGAGGTGGTGTTTTATCATGCTGACATGAAATTATTCTGAGGCAACTGGGAATTTCCTTTTAACTCCAATCTAAATTTGAGGGAACGCAGCAAAAATACATGGCAATTCAGGGGGCTTTCATTTTGATTTACATCATCAGAATCCCATGACTCTGCTTGAATTACACCATGAGGTAGTGTACTGTCACCGTGAACTGAAATTTTTTTGTAGCAACTGGGGTAAACTTTTAATTTAATCTGCACACGGCACAAATATATATGACAATCTGAAATTAGAGGGAACACATAGAAAATATGACAATTTAGAGGGCAGTAGTGTTAAAACACCACATCAGAATGTCCTGGTACTGTCTGGGTGACACTGAGGTGGCGAACAAAACACCTCAGCAGTATGAAATGCAATTAAATGAGCTTTCATTCTAATTTTTAATTCAATTCAAATTCAAACTGAACTGTGGATTGCACGATTTGCACATTGAATTGCCAATTGCAAAATGAATGGCCATTTGAGTACAGACCAAAAAACTACAGTAAAACGAAAAAAGCAATTGAATAAAATTTCAAAATAATTCAAATTGAATTGAGGATTGCATTGCCTCTTTGCATATTGAATTATTAGTTTTAAAATGCCTTTTTTATATTGCACAACCTAATATCTCATTGAATTGCCTGTTGCAAAATGCAGTGCCATTTGAATAAAGAGATCTAAAACACCACGGTATACAAAATGCAATTGATTGATCTTTAATTGTATTTTTCAACCAAAATAATCCAAACTGAATTGAGGATTGCATTGCCCCTTTGCATATTGAATTGCCAATTGCAAAATGCATATTTTAAATTAAATGACCACATTGCATATTGAACTGCCATTTGCAAAATGCATATTTTAAATTAAATGACCACATTGCATATTGAACTGCCATTTGCAAAATGCAGTGCAATTTGAATAAGGAGACAAAAAAATAAAATAAAATCCGTACAGAAAACCTTTCTTCCACATCTGAGCCCGCTGGTGCCGTGCCTCGGCCGTTCGGCGCAGAGACGCGCTCATCCCGTTGGCTTCAGATTAAATAGGGCGGCGCTTGGCTGAGCTGCCGGTCGCCGGGTTTTGCGTCGTGCGGGCGGCGTCAGTGCGAAAGCAGCGCTGGTTCCTGAGGTTGTTTTGAATATGGCGCTGCGACCAGGAACTGGCGGAGCCGGCAGGTAGCTTGTTGCATCATTCCGATACCTAACGCACTCGTGTATGACAGCAGTCGGGAAATTTGAAATGTCCGTCATTATTTTGTGTTCAGTCACACTGGCTGGTAAATATACTCTGACCGGCGGACAGGCGGCGGGGTCCGGCTACAGTGAGCGTAGCTTAGCCTGCTAGCTGGCTAATTGAATTGACAAAGTTAGCTCAGGAGGTAAAGCAACCAGTTAAACTAAACTTGGCTAAGTTAACGATTTTTAAAAATCTGATTCATTAGGTCTTCTTGCTAAGTTAAATACTCATTTTTACTTGATAAGTTTATTATATTGGCGTGTGTTGGCCGGAGAGCTAACGCGCCTGCGCTGTGCGCTAGCGAGCCTGCTTAAAGCCGCTTTCACACCGGACGCGAAACGAATTTATTTATTTATTTTTTCGCGCTTGTATTCGCGTCTTTGCATTGACTTTGAATGTAATCTGTCGCGCGAAGAAATTCGGTTCGCGTCCGGTGTGAAAGCGGCGTAAGAAGGTGGGTGAACTTGGCTGACTGACGTCACCTGGCTGGGTTTGCTGGAGGTGAGACCGATCAGCGGTGCGTTAGTCGGACTTCCTGATGACCATGACTTTCTTCCGAATTTTTTTTACGTATAACTAGAACTTTCTTAACTGGATTTAGCGTTCGCATTGGTTACTAACAGCCCGGGTTTTTACACTGTTAGGTTGCTCTCAGCTTCCATGCAAACTTCCTGATTGCTGGTTCGCTGGGGGAAATGATGGGCCATCATGGGTCCTCTGGTGCTCATGACCTCCTCTGGGTCAGTGGTGTGACTGTAGCTACCAGCTGTGTGTCATATATTTATTTATCGAGATTTAATCAGATTCTGCTCCTGGATTTGATGGTTTGCACGCTCCTCGCTTGCTGTAACACAGCTGCATCTGTTTCGCAGGTGTTTAATGGTGAAGTTTCACGCCAGATCTGATGTTTTCTGAATAACGTTGCTGGTGTGTAACATGGTGCCCCTGTGATCTGGAAGAACCCACTGAATTGATCAGTGGCAAGGAATCTTGCAACTGAACAAAAACCTTTGGATTCTGGACTTCTCCTAAACAAAACAAACCAAAAAAAAAAAATAGAAACTTGATCTGGACAGTTCAAACAACACAAATAGCTAGTGTTTTAAGATTTTCACCACTCTTAATTACTGCAAAAGAGGGTCAAAGTGACACATGTACTTGGTTTTTCCAGATCACAGGAGAGTGCTCGGCTGACTGTCTGACCACAATTATAATCAAACCATTTTAACAAGCTGCTCATTATACTTGAGTATGTGCTGTTGATGTTACATGTGTTCTCAACATTATGGCAGTAATAGCCGTGGAGTGCCACAATGAACAGCCCACTTATAATTCCCAAGTGCATCTTCTATTTATTCTGTTTTTGCAAACATTTGCATAAATAGAGGTAACGTGAGACTGAGATCAATAGGCTCCTAATTTGGTAGTCGTTAATTTTCTTCCTTAACCATGAAATCTACAGCCATATATGGGTCTGTAAAATGCAGCTGCTGCATTCAAACCTTTGAAACTTCAGGCCTATATAAATTTTATTGGAGATGCCAAGGTTTCCAACAATCCCAAATATGTCCTGCTGAATTACAGAAACATGTATATAATATGGTGTACAAAATCTAACCATTTTCCTTTTGATGTCATGCTATAGCCTTAAAAAAATGGCGTCCTGGGTTTGAATAGTTCTCTCAATATAAGCGCGATACATCTTCAGTGAAGTGCTACAGCCAGCATATGCAGAGTATGTGTATATGACATTGTTCAAAAATTAAAAAAAAAAATATGTAAAGGTTTATGTAAGCTTACACAAGGGAAAGCTTTAGGACCAGGTCACATGGTAACGGAGTGACAAAATTGGTGTATTTTGTATCATGGCTTCAAAACGAAGTAAGATAGTTGGTTTAAATGGCTTTGCGTAGGTCTTCCCTCGTACTTCAGAAAAAAATGGCCAATTTTTTTCATTTGATTTATTTTGGGTGAAAACTGCAAAAATTGGTCAAACTGCTCCGACCAGTGTTTTTTTTTTTTTTTTCTTTTCTTTTTTCTCCCCGTTTTCAACCAAAATAAATCAAATTTTAAAAAAAATTGGCCATTTTGTTTTTTGAAGTACTTGGGAAGACCTACATCAAACCATTTAAACTGTAACTCTGTCTTACTTAGCTTTGGAGCCATGATACGAAATACACTAATTTTGTAACTCCGTTACTGCGTGACCTGCCCCATTCGTGAAAAGTTGAGTTTAATGGGGCTAAACATCAATACAATGCAAGTGTCCATGTTTATAATTTGATAAATGTCTTTGAATCATTCGTTATGATGGTTATATTTGGTAGGCAGGAGTCTGGACCTTCACCAGTCAGCAGCTTATTGACTCTGCTCAGTCTGTGTTTGATCAGTCGGACATTATGTGCCTCCTCTTATGTGTTTATATGTTAACAATATAGCCCATAAGCACCAGCAAGTGCTATTTGTCTTTGGACATGTCACGTGTAGCTATTTTTGACATAATTTTATTAAGAGTTTAATGAATCCCACATGAAAAGTGCCTATTTAAGGGAAATTGTTTGCTTTTTAAAATAATTCCATTGCTATTGTTCTTGGAAGGAAATCTAGCATGCGGTGGGGTAGGGGGAGTTTAGCAGCCCCTGGTTTAGAGTGATGTCAGTTGTGTAATGTGTAACATTCACTCTCGTTACCCTCTCGAGGCCCGCAGACTCTGCCCTGTACAGCTTTCATTAGAGCGACCAACTGTCCACTCAGAGTGATTAGTCACTGACCTCATAACAGCATGTTTTGCATGCATTATTGCACTTAAGTAAATCCTCGCCTGGTGTTGCGGTGTTGGTCTCATCCCTGCTCTGACGTGCGCATTGTTGCAGTCTTTTTCTTTTTACTGTGAGAAAACATCTTGTGCGTAACATGACGAGATGTAGCCGAATAACGGCCATCTGTCAGACTGCATTGTCCTCAAATACATACAGTGTAATTATTGCTTTAGTTTGCTTTCTTTAAGTGTCAGTTTTAGGCTGTTTTCAGTGTTTGCCTTGTCTGGAAGTGTCAGGGTCAGGTGCCCGCATCTGTATTTGAGCCTCCTAAACCGCTCTTTTAGTGGCACAAATCCTGGTATTGATTTTTGTACCAACTTTTATTGTCTTATTGCTTGCAGAGTTTCAAATTCTGAGATTAAATGTGTTTTTGCTTTTCGGGTTCTTAGTAATGTCATTTGAGTTTCAATGAAGAGCTACTTGGTTCTTTCAAACTATTCAGAGTCCATGATTGATATGGATGTTTCTTGAACATCAGCCATGATTTGATGGTTGATCTTTCACTGAAATGTTTGGTCAAATAGCCACAAGATTACGGTATGAGATGTTTTGTGGAAGTCTTTTGTTTTTTTGTAGAACAAAATTGAAGTATTTTCCATGTATTCAACTGCCTGTCCTTCTGGGCACAGCTGTCATCTCCCAGTGCATGTTTTTCTAATTCTGTTTTGTCGACTGTCTGCACTTTGGATTGTACTTCATTTTTCATTGAATGATTGTTTCATCAGTTTGCTTTTAGTTCTTTTCCATATTCTGCTACCCTAGTGGTCGACTTCAAGCTGAATTGTCGAGTTCAGTCATCTTAAGTGCTGTATGCCAGCCAGTGCCTTTGCATTGTTTAATCTAGAAGGAGATGCAGTGCGCGCTGTGCTGTGAGACTCATCTGATAGTGCTGTGGACTCAGACGAGCTCCATTTATATTGGTATCAGTTCCACAGAACACAGGCTGCCTCTTCAATAATTAAGAGGCTTCTGAAGAAGGCAGACCTTCATAAATATTTCATGCTGAGGCCCTGTTTACCTGTATTTGAGTAATGAGAGTGACTCGGATTGTTGCTCGTATAAAACCCTGAGGAAGGCATTTGCCACACACTTGCTTGGGCAGATCAGGAGTGAACTGTATGGCTACAGTTATTTGCAGTTCCCACCCACCTGACCAAGCTGTGGCGACTTATCAGTTGGCGTTTTTTTTGGCCGACAAACACCCGGCACCTTTCTGCTGGGGCCTATGGCCCAGCCTGCATCAACCTCGTGAAAACTAATCAGCACTTTTGTGGCCAGCTTGTACAGTCAGCTACTGAGCTCGTGTGATGGATTTAAGTCTGAAAGTGAGCCGATGTGTGGAAAATCTCCCCCAAGATGATTATTTCAGAAAAAAGATAAACCAGGCTGGAACACCGTAAATGATTACTGTTGCTCTAGAGACTTTACGAAAGAAGGATGTTGACTTTTGATCTGCGAAGCATGCTGGAATATGAAAATAAATGGTCCATGCCTTTCTGCTAAGTGCTGAATAATTGTCCTATCCAATTCCCCTCTGCAGTTGCTTCTCGGCATTCGCACAGAGCAGTGTTTTTAAAGCATTACTGACTGAGTAGGATTTTTCGGTTGCAAACGCAACATTCAAGTTGGCCCCTCCTCCCTCCTGTGAAGCACTCGGCTGCAGTGCTCTGCTATGTCCCGCCCTCACACCTTGTGCAGCGTTATTGGCTGGGGGCTACATAGCCGCTGCCCAAAGGCCGACGCCCAAAAACGTCCAGTACTAAGGGAAGTTTTAAAAATGTAGGCAGACAGCAGGTTCTGGGCACATGCAGATGCTACTTAATGCTTCTGTTGGGTCATAAGTGATTATTGAGACAATTTTTCTATGATTATTTACAGACCCAAAACCAGTGAAGTTTGCACGTTGTGTAAATCGTAAATAAAAACAGAATACAATGATTTGCAAATCCTTTTCAACTTGTATTCAATTGAATACACTGCAAAGACAAGGTACTTAATGTTCGAACAGGTAAACTTTGTAATTTTTTGCAAATATTAGCTCATTTGGAATTTGATGCCTGCAGCATGTTTCAAAAAAGCCGGCACAAGTGGCAAAAAAGATTGAGAGAGTTGAGGAATACTCATCAAACACTTATTTGGAACATCCCACAGGTGAAAGGGCTAATTGGGAACAGGTGGGTGCCATGATTGGGTATAAAAGCAGCTTCCCTGAAATGCTCAGTCATTCACAAACAAGGATGGGGCGAGGGTCACCACTTAGTGAACAAATGCGTGAGCTGATTGTCGAACAGTTTAAAAATAACATTCCTCAACGAGCTATTGCAGGAAATGTAGGGATTTCATCATCTACAGTCCGTCATATTGTCAAAAGGTTTAGAGAATCTGGAGAAATCGCTGCACGTAAGCGACAAGGCCGAAAACCAACATTGAATGCCCGTGACCTTCGATCCCTCAGGCGGTACTGCATCAAAAACCGACATCAGTGTGTAAAGGACATCACCACATGGGCTCAGGAACACTTCAGATAACCACTGTCAGTAACTACAGTTCGTCACTACATCTGCAAGTGCAATTTAAAACTCTACAATGCAAAGCAAAAGCCGTTTATCAACAGCACCCAGAACCGGCGCTGGCTTCGCTAGGCCCAAGCTCATCTAAGATGGACTGATGCAAAGTGGAAAAGTGTTCTGTGGTCTGACGAGTCCTCATTTCAAGTTGTTTTTGGAATCTGTGGACGTCGTGTCCTCCGGACCAAAGAGGAAAAGAACCATCCGGACTGTTATAGGCGCAAAGTTCAAAAGCCAGCATCTGTGATGGTATGGGGGTGTATTAGTGCCCAAGGCATGGACAACTTACACATATGTGAAGGCACCATTAATGCTGAAAGGTACATACAGGTTTTGGAGCAACATATATTGCCATCCAAGCAACGTCTTTTTCATGGACGCCCTTGCTTATTTCAGCAAGACAATGCCAAGCCACATTCTGCACGTGTTACAACAGCATGGCTCCGTAGTAAAAGAGTGCGGGTACTAGACTGGCCTGCCTGTAGTCCAGACCTGTCTCCCATTGAAAATGTGTGGCGCATTATGAAGCGTAAAATACGACAACGGAGACCCCGGACTGTTGAACAACTTAAGCTGTACATCAAGCAAGAATGGGAAAGAGTTCCACCTGAAAAGCTTCAAAAATTGGTCTCTTCAGTTCCCAAACGTTTACTGAGTGTCGTTAAAAGGGAAGGCGATTTTACAGTGGTAAAAAGGCCCCTGTGCCAACTTCTTTGCAATGTGTTGCTGCCTTAGAATTTAAAGTTAATGATTATTTGTAAAAAAAAAAAAAAAAAAAGTTTCTCAGTTTGAACATTAAACATTTTGTCTTTTGCAGTGTATTCAATTGAATAGAAGTTGAAAAGGATTTGCAAATCATTGTATTCTGTTTTTATCTACGATTTACATAACGTGCCAACTTCACTGGTTTTGGGTTTTGTACATCTTTAATTTTTATTTATTCATATATTCCTTTTTTTAAGGAAAATTGTATAGTGTACTTCTTTTTAATAATAATTTTTATTTATTACTGCCAGGAAGGAGCCGTGTGAGTCAGCCGCTCGTTCACGACAGAAATGACTCGATACAGGGTCTGAATGTCTCGTGATCAGCCGCTGGGCAGTGATGGTGTTGGCAGTTTGCCGGGCTAACTCTCATTTCCTACAACTACGCATGATGCATCGCGAATGCGTTCGTGTAGAACTTTGTGATAATGAGGCTACAAGGCACTAAATGTAATCAGTATCGTGCAACAAGTTAGAATCTCCATCAACCTGTAGCCTGTTCTCAGCAACCACACAACTTTTTTTTTTTTTTTTTTGTTTAGGTGTGTGTGATATTGGGGGATGTACTTTGATATTCTGATCGAGATACGTTCACAGTTTACGGATCTGGATGTGTAATTGCAGACGAGGGAGGAATCGGCCCTGATGTTTTTAAACTGAACCTCTTCAGTCAAATTCGGCCGTGTGCATGAATCTTCTGCTGAGGTTGTTGCTGCCCTGTCACTGAGGGAATCTGTATGTCTGAGCTGGCAGTTTGCTGCAGGGCATTATGGGTAGACTCACGCTTCTCCTCTTCCCCCCCCCTCAGCTTCATGTTCCCTGTGGGAGGGGCCCTGGGCGCAGCTCAAGGTGAGTACTGCCATCCCCCTCCCACTGCCTGCCTTCTCTCTGTGACACGCTCTGTTCTCTCACCAATCAGAACACAGGTCCCCTCCCACCCACAGGCGTTTATCTGCAGGCTCTTTAGGCTGATGTAGATAGTTTTTTTCAGAGCAATTTGCCTTTTTCCTGATTTCTATTTCCATACTTATCATGCTGAAATGCTTCAGATCATCTAGCTAATATTGGACCAAGACAACCGGAGTAAACACTGAGTGCAGTTTTTAAATGATTTGATTTATTGAAGGGGGAAAAAAGCTGTCCAGCCCTATGTGGCCCTGTGTGAAAAGTAATTGCCCCCTTTGGTATGAAATCATCCAGTGAAACAAATTGATTGATAACTGGTTTAAGTTTCATTGGACACACCTTAGCATGAGTACTGCCAACCCTGCTGAATATAACTATCACTTGAATATACACCAGGGAAAAAGTTGAGCACCACCAAATTCTTAACCCTGGAGAACCCATGGGGTCAGATTTGACCTCACCTAATTGGCCCCTACCCTACATTAGCAGATGTCAACTTTATGCTAAGTTAATATTTTTCTTGAGGAAAAAAGATGTCTTGGGTTCTCCAGGGTTAAAACAAGTTCCAAGTCTCCAAAGGACTGAATTAGTGACATCAACAAACGTTGCCCACTTCCTGGAAACATGGCTTGGCCGAGCTTTCCTGGCCAACAAAATCACTTTGAAAAGAACTGGAGCTTTACTTCATTCTTTGTTAGCTTCTTGATGGCTGGCAGTTGGACTCCGCCCCAGATGCACGTGTGACGTCTCATACAGACGTCTGTACCACTAATCATTACGACGAACGTGACTCGTGACAGTGTCTCCCCCGCGAACAGGACAGTGGTCCCTCCCACCTGCAGCGGTTTTTCTCCTTACGCCCCTGTCATGAGTGGCCCCTCCCACTCCTGTCTCTCACATTTTTCCTCACCAATCAGAAATGGCTTGCAGTGTTTGTCACAACATCACTGAATGCGCAGTGTCTCCAGGCAACTTTGTATCGCGGTGATCGAGTCGGTTTCTCAGCAAGTGGATGAAGCTAATTGTGAATGATAATGAACGGTTAATTACCTTACGAGCAGCTAAGAAGGTACATTTGTGTCTTTATTATTCAATTAAAAAAAATTGCTTCAAGCAAAAAATATATTCTCAATGAATTTAAAAAGAAAAAGCATTTTCAATCAAAGGAAAAAGTGTTTGAATGCAAAAATAAAATTCAGACCCAAAAAAGTCAATTTGAACACTTTTTTTTCTTCAAAAACATTTTTTGATTGAAATGATATTTTTTGGGCTTGAATAATAAAGACACACACGTCCTACCCCTAATACGGTACAAAAAAAAAATATTTTCGATCAAATAATAACTCGCTTCAATCAAAAAAAAGAACTTTTTCAATCAATGAAAAACAGTGTTCACATTCAATTTTTTGGGTCTCAATTTTTTTTGTGCATTCAAACCCTTTTTCTTTGAAGTTTTTAGCTGCGACCAAGCAGCTCTATGAACGCTACTGTCTGTCTGTCCATCCGTCTGTCTGTATGTCCGTCTGTGACACGCTTTTGACCATGTGCCTGTCGTCGTATCATCATGAAATTTTCAGGAGTTTTTTACCTTCACCAAAGTGATGTCCATGCACAAGGTCAAGGTCAAAGGTCAAGTTCACAGAGGTCACAACCTTGTTTTCAGGTTTTCGCGCTGCAACTCCAGTTAGAATTCATGGATCGCTATGAAATTTTGGAAATAGCTTCTAGGCATAGAGTGTTCCCTCATTTTTTTCAAGGTCATCCGTCAAATCCCAAGGTCACAAAGGCAAAAAAAAGTGTCAATTTTGCCCGATTTGACGGTTTTTCGCACCGTAACTCAAGTTTAATTCAATGAATGGCTATGAAATCGTAGAACAAGCTTATTGGTATAGAGGAGGGGTTCCCTATTGATTTTCAAGGTCATCTGTCGAATCCCAAAGTCACACCGGTCAAAAGTGTCGATTTTGCCCTGATTTCACAGTTTTTGCACCGTAACTCCACTTTAACTTAATGGATGGCTATTACATCTTAGAACAAGGCTCTTGGTACAGAGGAAGGGTTCCCTATTGATTTTCAAGGTCATTTGCCAATTTCGAGATCACACTTGTACAAGAAACCCCCAGTCATGGACACTAGGCCACGTGACGGATGCTAGGCGAGGTCGCAGCTATTAGATCCTTCTGATCTACTTGTTTTTTGGTTGGAGCGACTCCTTTTTTTTTTTTTTTTTTTAATTTATTTTTCTTTTGGTTGGATAATGAAGACACAAATGTACCTTCATAGCAGCCACCTGTTTCAGCGCTGCCATTAATGACTGTGTTTATAAATCTGAGTAAGCTGGTGCCCTCTGGATCCCGATGCCCAGCTGCTCGGAGACATTATCCCGTCCTACAGGTGCTGCAGTGATTTGTCATAGCAGTGCTCTAAAAATAGCAGACTGGTGATTAACCTGTGTTATGGCCCCAATTTCTTATTACAATCTACAACACAACAGCAACAGCAAGGGATGACAGACACAGTTTTAAAAACTTAAACACATTTAATTAAACAGACAAAGACAATAACCACTAACTAACAACTAATGACCAAGATTGAATTATAACAAAAACAAAAATATTTACAGTCCCTTTTTGTGGGGTGACTTGGTGATGTCCTGGATGATGAAAATGCTCAATCACAGGCAAAGAAATCCACAAAAGAAACGTCACAGGTCTTGAACAGAATGGCAGGTCTGGTTATCTTCTTGCAATTTCTCCTACTACTTAACTGTCTCAATTCTTATCCTTATATACTCTTTTGCAGACCCCACCCACATTTAGACCTCTTTTTTTTTTTTTTTTTCTGAGACTTGCCCCAGACATGTCCAGGACATGTCTAAACATGACTCCAGTCTGAGCTTACCAAAAAAAAAGGTAAATACTGCCATCTAGTGGCCTATATTCACATTACACCTGCGAAATGAGACTGGCTTCACCGTCAGCGCTGGTGCCTGGAGCCTGACTGCGCTGGTGCTGTGTGTCTAATAATCCTGCTGATACATGGGGCAAATATTCGCTGTGTTAGTGCGCAGCGTACGGAAGGACTGAAACATGGCACATTGTAGTAAGCGCTTGTGGAAAGAAAGTGGTTTTACTTCTTAAATGTTGAAGTCTTTCTTGCAGATGCTTAATCTGCATTGGCCCACACAATTTTGGTGTAGTTCAACGTGGGTGTTGTGTTGCCAATTAAAATGCAGTCGTGTTTGCTTTCAGCAGTGTTGTTAGGTTAGCATTACATTTAAATAAGGGAGATCGGATGGACTCATTCTGCAAAAAGAAACACTGATGCTCTCAGATGTACCTTGTGGTGCCAGATTCTTCAAAGAGAGGAGTTTTTCTGATGAGCATATTTCGCTAAAATGTGGACGTTGCGATTGATGGGCCATAATATGGATTTGTTTGAGCCGACCTGCTGTTCTGTTCTCTTAGGTTCATGGGCCTCTCATATCAAACAGAGCTGCAACTAATGATTATTTTCATTATCAATTGATCGGGCTGTTATGGCCCCAATTTGTTAAGACATATCAGACAGCAAGGATGACAGACAAAATTGTAAAACTTTAACAGATTTAATCAAACAACGCTTGACCAAAATTGAAATGTATATATAAAAAAAGAGATAGTTACAGTCCCTTCCCAGGTGAAAAAATACTATACTTGAATTATACTTTTACAGACTGTATTAAGTATGGTGTATGTTTTTTTCGCCCCCTTTATGTGTAATTAAGTGTGCTCAAGTAGTCATTGAATACTACTTGTGTACTACTTCAGTACACTTAAAGTGTACACTTTCTAAAAGTATATATTAAATATATTACTTTTTGTGCTTAATTTGCAAAAGTATATTTGTAATAACTTTTGTATGCAACAAATATACTTCTAATATAATTAAGTGTACTACTTTTTCACCTGGGTTGAGATGGGGTTGCTTGGTGATGTCCTGGGACAGGAAAATGCTCCAACACAGGCAAAAATCCACAGAAAAACTTCAAAGGTCTTGAACAGAATGACAGGTCTGGTCACTTGTATCCTTCTCCTTGCAATTTCTCCTACTACTACTGTCTCAATTCTTTTCCTTATATACTCTTTTGCAGACCCCCCCCACATTTAGACTTTTTTTTTTCTCTCTCTGGGACTCCCTCTCAGACATGCCCAGGACATGCCCAAACCCAGCTCCAGACGGACTTAACAAAAAAAAATACTGCCATCTTGTGGCGCTTTTTCCCCCAAAATTACAGGGCTTTTTTTTTTTTTTTTTTTTCTCAATTAATTGTTCAGTTGTTTGGTCGGTGAAATGTTGATCACAATGTCCTGTAGCACAAGGTAAAATTTTCAGAGGTCTTGTTTAGTCCCAACCAACAGTTCACCATCCAGGATTGGGGTGTCAACGTTTACTATTTTTTTTTTTTTTCTACACGTGTACACAAGACTACTAACCGGCGTGTACCCGGTTACACGTTTAGAGATTTATGAGGTTTTTCTATCGCCGTTGTGCTGTATAACCACAGAAAGTAAAATGAGTTGAAAATAAAATCCTCTATCATTTTGACAGAGAAGAAAACGAACAAGCGAAAGCAGAAAAAGGGCTTTTTTAATCACTGTTTTAACTATTGCTCACTTTTTTTTTTTTTAAACTAAGTGCAAACTGCATCCCTCTCTCACAACGGGAGCTGCGTCTGAATTTTAATATACGTCTCATAGTAAAAGTAATGTGGAATTGGCGAGAGAAAGCAACTCAAAGAAGCCAAAGTAAGCTGAAGTGAGAGGAAAAAACTTCACCTTTATATCCACAAAGTTAAAAAAGTAGAGGGGGACTCACTATTATTCACTAAAATTGGCGAAAAAAAATGTCTTCTTCCTCCTCTTTAGACGTGAGGATGTGTGATCAGGTCGTGAAAAGCTGACAGAACACCAACCAACAATATAACGTACAACAACACGCAACAGTATAGGCTAAAATAACAAGCCATTAACAGTTTTTGTTTTCAGCTACACGACTTTTGCACATGGAGAAGTTGATGAGCGCAGCGCTCGAAAGTCCTCCGCAGCCTATTCCTGATGTGACGCGGCACTGTCTGTGGGTTTTTTTTATTTAATTTTTTTTTTATATCAAGGTAACATTGCGCCCCATGCATCTGCATGCGGATAACTGCACTGGTGGGAACATTGAAGTGTATAGTTAGTTTGTTATTATCTGAAGCTTTCAGGCAACATTATTACCCCTAAAAATGGGCGACTACATGTATTGATGAGAAATGAACGAGGTGGAAAAAATGACGTTTGCGCGGTTATTGATTTTTTTTTTTTTTTTTTTTTCTCCTCAACGTTTATGATTTGTTATCCGTGTAACCGTTTACACGTATAGATGTTGACACCCCTAATCCAGGATCTTAAATATTTCTGAGATGGAGAGCTAAAAAAGCCAGAAATTATTTTCATTGAAAAGCTGAAATTGGAAATTTTGGAAATTTTCCTCCTAAAAATGGCTCAAAAGGATTAATTGATTATCAAAACGGTTAACGATTATGTGAATAGCTGGTAACCAATTGATTATTTGACTGTTACAGCTTTAGCACCTGCCTGCAGCTGTCAGTGTGAGGTACTGACTCGTCTTTGTTGTGTATTGAGTGTGTGGATGTTGACGGCGTGCTGTCGCCCCTCAGGTGTCCCCATGCAGCCTCAGCCACAGCCGGGCTTCCCCATGCTGCCCGTCATGCAGCCCAACATGCAGGGGATTGTGGGAATGAACTATGGAGCCCAGCTGCCTCCAGGTGCCATTCCGATGCAGGTTTGTGGCCCATGTCGTGCGCTGCAGCGTGGCGGCCCCTGTGTGTCTGTAGTCCTGCTTTATGGCAACTCGCCGCGTGTAAAGAATGAGTTCGGAGTTCGGAGAAAGCGGAGGGGAAGGTTGTGAGACTAGCAAACAAAGGCTGCACTTGGTTGCGGAAATCCTGAGTTCGGTGTTATGACTGGAGGTCACAGTCGGGCGAACCAGGGGGAGGAAAGTGGCATCATTTATTGTTGCCAGTCAGAGACTAAAAGCTGCCTTTCAGCATCCCAGCTACCCACTGGTGACCCAGCTCTCTGTTGCCCATCTCCCTGTCGGTGACCTGACTCTCAGGAACCCTGAGAGATCTGACTCTCCGCTACTCTGCTGCCCGTCAGTGACCCGACCCCGCAGCCAAGCTGCCCGTCAGTGACCCGACCCTGCAGCCAAGCTGCCCGTCAGTGACCCGACCCCGCAGCCAAGCTGCCCGTCAGTGACCCGACCCCGCAGCCAAGCTGCCCGTCAGCGACCCGACCCTGTAGCCGAGCTGCCCGTCAGCGACCCGACCCTGTAGACCCGAGCTGCCCGTCAGCGACCCGACCCTGTAGAGCCGAGCTGCCCGTCAGCGACCCGACCTTGTAGAGCCGAGCTGCCCGTCAGCGACCCGACCTTGTAGAGCCGAGCTGCCAGTCAGCGACCCGACCCTGTAGAGCCGAGCTGCCCGTCAGTGACCCGACCCCGCAGCCAAGCTGCCCGTCAGTGACCCGACCCCGCAGCCAAGCTGCCCGTCAGTGACCCGACCCCGCAGCCAAGCTGCCCGTCAGTGACCCGACCCCGCAGCCAAGCTGCCCGTCAGCGACCCGACCCCGTAGCCGAGCTGCCCGTCAGCGACCCGACCCTGTAGCCGAGCTGCCCGTCAGCGACCCGACCCTGTAGAGCCGAGCTGCCAGTCAGCGACCCGACCCTGTAGAGCCGAGCTGCCAGTCAGCGACCCGACCCTGTAGAGCCGAGCTGCCAGTCAGCGACCCGACCCTGTAGAGCCGAGCTGCCAGTCAGCGACCCGACCCTGTAGAGCCGAGCTGCCAGTCAGCGACCCGACCCTGTAGAGCCGAGCTGCCAGTCAGCGACCCGACCCTGTAGAGCCGAGCTGCCAGTCAGCGACCCGACCCCGTAGAGCCGAGCTGCCAGTCAGCGACCCGACCCCGTAGAGCCGAGCTGCCAGTCAGCGACCCGACCCCGTAGAGCCGAGCTGCCAGTCAGCGACCCGACCCTGTAGAGCCGAGCTGCCAGTCAGCGACCCGACCCTGTAGAGCCGAGCTGCCAGTCAGCGACCCGACCCTGTAGAGCCGAGCTGCCAGTCAGCGACCCGACCCTGTAGAGCCGAGCTGCCAGTCAGCGACCCGACCCTGTAGAGCCGAGCTGCCAGTCAGCGACCCGACCCTGTAGAGCCGAGCTGCCAGTCAGCGACCCGACCCTGTAGAGCCGAGCTGCCAGTCAGCGACCCGACCCTGTAGAGCCGAGCTGCCAGTCAGCGACCCGACCCTGTAGAGCCGAGCTGCCAGTCAGCGACCCGACCCTGTAGAGCCGAGCTGCCAGTCAGCGACCCGACCCTGTAGAGCCGAGCTGCCAGTCAGCGACCCGACCCTGTAGAGCCGAGCTGCCAGTCAGCGACCCGACCCTGTAGAGCCGAGCTGCCAGTCAGCGACCCGACCCTGTAGAGCCGAGCTGCCAGTCAGCGACCCGACCCTGTAGAGCCGAGCTGCCAGTCAGCGACCCGACCCTGTAGAGCCGAGCTGCCAGTCAGCGACCCGACCCTGTAGAGCCGAGCTGCCAGTCAGCGACCCGACCCTGTAGAGCCGAGCTGCCAGTCAGCGACCCGACCCTGTAGAGCCGAGCTGCCAGTCAGCGACCCGACCCTGTAGAGCCGAGCTGCCAGTCAGCGACCCGACCCTGTAGAGCCGAGCTGCCAGTCAGCGACCCGACCCTGTAGAGCCGAGCTGCCAGTCAGCGACCCGACCCTGTAGAGCCGAGCTGCCAGTCAGCGACCCGACTCTGTAGAGCCGAGCTGCCAGTCAGCGACCCGACTCTGTAGAGCCGAGCTGCCAGTCAGCGACCCGACTCTCTGTAGCTGAGCTGCCAGTCAGCGACCCGACTCTCTGTAGCTGAGCTGCCCGTCAGCGACCCGACCCTGTAGAGCCGAGCTGCCAGTCAGCGACCCGACCCTGTAGAGCCGAGCTGCCAGTCAGCGACCCGACCCTGTAGAGCCGAGCTGCCAGTCAGCGACCCGACCCTGTAGAGCCGAGCTGCCAGTCAGCGACCCGACCCTGTAGAGCCGAGCTGCCAGTCAGCGACCCGACCCTGTAGAGCCGAGCTGCCAGTCAGCGACCCGACCCTGTAGAGCCGAGCTGCCAGTCAGCGACCCGACCCTGTAGAGCCGAGCTGCCAGTCAGCGACCCGACCCTGTAGAGCCGAGCTGCCAGTCAGCGACCCGACCCTGTAGAGCCGAGCTGCCAGTCAGCGACCCGACTCTGTAGAGCCGAGCTGCCAGTCAGCGACCCGACTCTGTAGAGCCGAGCTGCCAGTCAGCGACCCGACTCTCTGTAGCTGAGCTGCCAGTCAGCGACCCGACTCTCTGTAGCTGAGCTGCCCGTCAGCGACCCGACTCTCTGTAGCTGAGCTGCCCATCAGTAATCGCTCTCTGCATTTCTCTTGCCCCTCAGGGTGGGATTCCCATGGGGATGCCGATGATGGGACAGCCCCAGTTCATGGGCATGCGGGCCCCGGGGCCCCATTACAGCGCAGACGTGCAGAAACAGATGGTGGAGGACCGTCAGTAAGTACCATTACGCCTTATGTTCTCTGCTTCCATTGTGTCTTTAACACCAAAATTATTGTTCTACTGTATGGCCCTGCAGAGAAGGCTGGGCTGACCTCTGAGATGACATCACTGGGGTTTGCTGACTGCAAGCTTTTAGAGGGGAACTTGGATCAGGATGAAACTCCCTCCCTCTCTCTCTCTCTCTCTCTCTCTCTCTCTCTCTCTCTCTCTCTCTCTCTCTCTCTCTCTCTCTCTCCCCCTCAGGAAGCACGTGGAGCAGCATCAGCGCCTGCTGGAGGAGGAGAGGAAGAGAAGACAGTTCGAGCAGCAGAAACAGAAGCTCCAGATGCTGAGCAGCATTAAGCCAAAGGTCAGATCCCCGCTCCCGCCGTCTGGGGCCCTCGCTGCCGCCGTCTGGGGCCAATGCCTGCGGTTACGCTGCTGAAGAGGAACCCCTGAACCTCTCTGCTCTGATGTCCATATCTGAGTTTTTGACATCCGACTGTTTCATTTGAAAAACTGCCGTGAGGAAAAATGTCGTTTGTATGTGTCTGATCGCAGATGGGGGAGAGGAGCCGTGACGATGCTCTGGAGGCCATTAGGGGGAACCTGGATGGGTTCAGCAGAGACGCTAGAATGCACCCCTCAGCCGCCTCCTCACTCCCCAAAAACACAGGTTTGGTTACTCGAGTGCCACGATGCAGTACACCTTGCCGTGCTCGGCGATGGACATGACAACATTGGCCATTCAACAGCAGACTCGCCCAAAGCGCTACCAGACTGGGGCAGGAATTGGGCATTAGAGAGGAGCCACCCTGCATACAGCACCCTCCTTTTCACTGGGATACGCCTTGTGCATTTCACACTCCACTGTAGTGCTTTGAAACTCCCTCAATGCGCCAAATAGCCCTTTCAGACGACGATGTCACCGCAGGTAGCATCTATGGTGAATATTCAGGACCAATTAGCTTTTGTAACTGTAACTGACTTCTGCTCATTCTGTGTTCATTCTTCAGTACATCTTCTGTTGTGCTCATACTCAACTTTATTTGTTTATTTCACTTAATTATAATGTGTGTTGTGCACTTTAGAAATCATGCTGGTAGCCAGGAAACAAATGAACTCTGCAACCATTGATCACGCCAGCGCTACAAGCTACAGCCCCATTTCCAAAAGAGTTGGGACATTGAGTAAAGTGTGAATAAAAACAGATGCAATGATTTGCAGATCAATGAAGCTCTGTAATTATTTGAAAATAGTATAAAGACAACATATCAGATATTCACACGAAGAAATTTTGTTCATTGTAAAGAATATGCTGATTTTGAATTTTATCCTGGCAAAATGTTTCAAAAAGGTTGGAACATGGGCATGTTTACCACGGTGTTGCTTCACCTCTTCTTTTAACAGCACTGTCTCAGTGTTAATGAACAGAGGAAACTAGCTGTTGTAGTTTTGACCGCAAAATGTTCTCCTGTTCTTTGTTGATGTCAGATCTCCGCTGCATGACACTCCGTGGCCTCCTGTGTCATATTTTGTTTATCATATGGCAAATATTTTAAATGGGTGAGTCGTCTGGACTGCAGACAGGCCAGTTTAACACCCAGACTCTTACATCAGAGCCATGCTGCTGTTGCACTTGCAGGATGTGGTGTTTGGTTTTGTCTTGCTGAAATAAGCAGGGCCTTCCCTGAAAAAGACTTCTGGATGGCAGTATATTTTGCTCTAAAACCTGCATATATCATTGAACATTGAAGTTTTCCTCATAGCGTGAGTTAGCGTGAGTGTCATGTGCACTGATGCACCCCCATTTGATTATGGATGCTGGCTTTTGAACTTTTAATTAATACCAGGAAAGTCCCATTGAGATCGAAATCTCTTTTTCAAGGGAAAGGTGAGGGGAGAAGGAGAGGACTAATTGCACAGCCAGTTAGATCAGGGGAGGATTCGGTGGCAGGTCGAAAGAGCCAGGTGGGGACTTTAGCCACGACACCGGGGAACCCCCTACTGTTATCAATAGGTGTCATAGGATCTTTAAAGACCACGGTGAGTCAGGACCTCAGTTTAACGTCTCATCCAAAAGACATGTCTCCTTCAGTACAGTGTCCCCATCACTGCACAGGGGATTATTCCACCAGAGGGAAGATCGCAACCTACTGGCCACCAACACCTCTTCCAGCAGCAACTTGGTTTTCCCAGGTGGTCTCCCATCCAAGTACTGACCAAGCCCACACCTGCTTAGCTGCTAACAAGCCGGATGGTCCCTCCTCTCTAACCGGAAGGACGCGTTGCCAGAGATTTCTTAAAAGAACAGAAAAGAATGTTTTGATTTGTCAGACTAGAAGACCGTTTCTACTTTGCTTCAGTCCATCTTAAATGAGCTTTAGCCCAGAGAAGGCGGCAGCGTTTCTGCATCTTGTTTAAATATGTTTGATCTTTGTCTTTGTGGATGCAACAACAAACTTCACTGTTCACTGACAGTGGTTTGCAGAAGTGTTCGTGAGCCCATGCAGTTATTTCCACAACCAAATTCTGTCTGCTTTCAGTGCAGTGCTGCCTGAGGGCCTGATAACCACTGCGATTCAGCATTGGCTTTTGGCCTTGTCCTTTACACACAGAGATTTCTTCGGATTCTTCAAATCTTTTAAAGATATTATGTACCGTAGATAATGAAATCCCCAAATTCTTTTCATTTTTACTTGGAGAAACATTATTCTTAAATTGTTGAAATCTGTCCCAATGCAGTCTTTCACAGAGTGATAAATCCCTCATCATCTTAACTTCTGAAAGGCTTATTATACCCATTCATGTTGCTCACCTGTTACCAATTAACCCAAGTGGCTCTGATGTCGTCCCTCTGGTGTGTTTTCTAAAGCATCATTCAACTTTTCCACTTTTCTTGAGCCTGTCTCAATGTCTTTGAAATGTGTTGCTGGCTTCAAATTGAAAATATCCACTCATTTTTCAAAACCAAAAAAAATTTCAACTCTATTTTTCACTTAAACATAGGGTTTTAGTGATTTGCAAATCATCAAATTTTGTCTTTAGGTATATTTTAACTTTTTGGGAAATGGGGGTTGTACATGAGAATTTGTTTGGATCATGGAAAAAAATAAGTTGAATCGTACCAGGTACTGATAAGGTTTTTAGACCTGAAATCACAGCCTGTGTACATTATTTATAATTGGCACCGATTCAAGCGAGAAAACCATAATCTGCCTAAAAGAGGGAGTGACCACCATTGGACACCGGTCCTCTCAGTTCTGATTTGGACCCTTTAACCTTCTGTATTGGACATATCTGTTTAGTACTGTAATGTGTTTAAGGGCAGTGAGTGACGGGGCCGGCTCATTTCTGACCTGCACAAGGCTTGGTGCTCCGGTGACACACTCGCCTCTGTGGCACAGGGTGTCTGGTGCTCATGCGTGTCTGTCTCTGACTGTGTGCTGTGACTGTGTGCTGTGACTGTGTGCTGTAACTGTGTGCTGTGACTGTGTTCCACCATTATCTCTCCTCCCATCTTTACAGACTCATCATCGTCATTCCACTGTCCCGCCCCCCCTCGCCCCCCGCCTCCGCCCGCTTTCCCCGACGACGACGAGTTTAGCGACTTTATACAGGGCCCCTCCGCTGCCCCCGCCCCCACCTCCACCCCTGCCCCGCCCAGCCTGCCCCTGTCCCCCGCCCTCAGAGCAGGCGTAGGCAGCTGGCCGGGTGGAGACGTGGGGGAAGTGCCGAGACCTCGCTCCGCCCCCCTTCCCCAAATTTTCTCTCGTTCTGTGCCCCTCCCACCAGCCTCCAAACCCTCTCCTGTCGCCTTCAGCTCTCCGTCTGCGGCCAAAGGTAACTCCTCCCTCACCTCACTGCTTTCCGTCTCATGTTTCACGCTTCATTCCGGTAGAATCTATTCATCTACGGTTACAGGACTCCTCGTCCCCGGATTTTTTGTCCCCTAATGATAAAAAAAAAAAAATGCACCACCATTGTTGGCAGACGGATGGACGAACGGACGACAGACAGATCACCGTGATATAAGGGTTAGGGTAGAGAGAGTGTTATAATGCAGGAAGAGGGTAAAGCATTATTGGGGATGAACCATCCAGGGACAAAGACTTAATGGGGATGAAGAGTCTGGGGACGTAGAGTCCTAGAGCCGTCATCTACTCCTCATAAAAAGGGCTCTCGACAGGACTGTACTGCCAAAGGATGGATTTTTGGGACTGTGCATCAGAACTGATGATGTTGTTATTTCACAGTTGGGCGACATAGAGATGGTCCTCAAAATGGGTGCTGATGTTTGTTTGGGCGCTCATGCCTGAGGCTGGGGGTTTGTGGGAAATAACTTGAACCAAAATGGCTGCCTGATGTGCACAGGGAAGAGGTGGCACTGCAGTACACTATAAACATTGTATAAGTAACACTGAACAGGCCAAAATCGGGAGATGTATCCAAATAAATCTGTTCTCTCTTGTCTACTATGTGATGTGGGACACCTTTGAACCATTTACCCTCAGTATCTTACCGTAGCTGTTGGGTAATATGCTGCCGGGGAAAGAAGATCCTGTATGTTATGCTTCTCGAGGAAAGAGAACCAGCTCATTAGAACGTACCGCTACCCCAGGCTGCAAACTGGCGATGATTTGGTCTTTCTCATTATGGGAAGCACATCTGTCCTCATTACAAGCAGTTTACTCCATGCACATGACGGTCACATGGTCACTCGCTCTGATCCTCACACTGGCTGTTTATACACCATTAAAGCTTGGAAAAGGTTTTTTTTTTTTTTTTTTTTTTTTACTGAATTCATATTCTATCGGCAGGGTCACAGATGTTTGCTAAAAGAGGATGACCTACCGATTTCCTTTGAAGGGCAAGACCTCGATAGTTCTAACGGTCATCTCTGGAAATGGTAGATGATCTCATAATTTGCCCTTTATGTTATGTACACAAGTGCTCAAAAGTTTGGAATCACTTTTCATATAAGAAAAGTACTTCTTGCTGTCTTGAAGTTTTTAAATGCGAAATAATGTGGTTATCTGTTTTTGTAATTTCTCAACAAAGTATTTGTGTATTGCAAATTTTAGGTGTTTGGGGTGTCAGTCTTTTCTAAGGTATCGCAGCTCTCAATGGATTTTGATGCAGACTGCGATGTTTCCCCTAAGCGTGTCTTTGAATATTGGCACCCTTCTCTAACTTTGCTATCCAGTTGGTCTCACAACAAACTAGCTGATCGAGCTGCTCAATCCATATTTTTCCATCTCCTGTCTTAACTCAACTCACCAGGGACTTTTTATTTTGGGTCTTCGTCTTGCTGCTGCATGACATGTCGCTTAATCTCGGTGAAAATTTCACTTTTGAGTGGTCGAGTTGGTACAATGCCCAATAACATCTCCTTTGCATCAGTTACATGTTCGGTGCTCTAATTGCTGCTTTATAGGAAGTTGTGCATCTTATTTGCGGAAGTCTGCCTGAAGAGTTGCACATTTAGTGTTTAGTCTTCCGTTAAAGTCCTTTTGGGATTTGTAGCCCTCCTGAGATTTACTGTGCACCTTTTTATTGCCATTAAACCTCCCGGCAGTGCAGTAAAATCTTAGGAGCTGCGCTTTAACTCTCGCCAGTGACAGCGGCGGGAGTGAAATCATTAAAATAATAGCGCTTGTTAACATGCATCTGCCAGGTTTATTCAAATTCCGGAGTGGGTGAAATGACTTTGCGATCTCTGATGAATGTCCACAGAAAGTCTATGATGCTGTATTAGTCGTTATAAGAGGTTGCTGGACTGTAATCTCTGCTGCGCCATTCAATATCCCACAGACTTCAGTTCCTCCATTAATCTGCTGCTCTCTCTCGGATCCTGCCGGCCTGTCCCTGCTCTTCTCCCAGGCCTTCGCACCGCTGAGGTCATAAATCACCTCATCCCTGCCACTCTTGTCAGTCAAAATGAGGGGCTTTCTTTTACTCAGAATTAGCATTTGTTGGTTTACTGAGCCCTCTACTCCAAAGCTTTGGATTAACAGGGCAAAACTACTGCAGAGAAGTGATGGTTCTGGCTTACTGAGGTTCGTACCCCTCTCTTACGCCTCGGGTCATTTTCCCAGCAGTGGCTGTTGAGTTTAGGCATTTAACGCAGTGGAAGAGAACAGAGGCATCGGTGCCTCGAAGTTCCACTGTTACACCTCAGAACCAATGATGTGGCAGTATAGTTCCTGAATTCTCATTCTTGGGTTTTGTGCTATTGTTGGATGACGTACTGAAACTGGTTGGCAGTATATTAGAAAGGACTGTGCTGATATAAAAAGCAGTAAGTAGGACGCAGGCAGCACGTTTTATGGCTTAAAATGGGACACCCCCAGTGAGTCTGCGCTCCAATCAGATTGTGGTATTGATTAGGCTGCAAACGCCGGGGAGTTCTCTAGACTTCGGTCTCTTTCAGCTGTCTTCGTCCTTCCTTCCACAGGAGTCGGGGTCTTTCCTTCGCAAGAAGGCCTGCCGCCGATGGCGCCTACTTGGCTGTACAACGACGGCCTCATTCCAGGTAAACGCGATGCTCTGCTTTCTTCTTAAATCATATGCATTAGCTCAGCAGGCCCTTTAAATGTGCTTCTGTGTAAAAGCTGTGAGAAATGCAGGATAGGCCCATGTCTGAATGAGAACTGTAAATCAGCCTGGGGCACCAGACTTCATAAAGCTGTAGGGTGATGTCATGCTGTAATGGACTTAATTTTTATGAGCCACCATGAGCAAGATGCTTAACCCTTTAAGTCCCAAGAGTGCCGTATGGCGCTCGGGCGTGACAGCATTGAAATCTCAGGAGTGCTGTATGGCACCGTCAACCTTGTGCGACTCGCACCAATCAAAAACATTGTTATACTCAACCTAGTGCCTTCTATTGCACTTTAGCCAATAGGAGAGGAGCCAAGGTTTGTTTTGACTCTAAAATCACGCCATGCACCCATACAACTTTATTCAGTATTCAACGATTGAAATCACATATCACATTGGAGACCTCGCGTAATTGGTGGACTGTCATGGCGGCACAAAATTTGAAATTGAGACCGTATAGTTTGTATCATAATTTTGTGTGAGATATACAGTACAGGCCAAACGTTTGGACACACCTTCTCATTCAATGCATTTCCTTTATTTTCATGACTATTTACATTGTAGATTCTCACTGAAGGCATCAAAACTATGAATGAACGCGTGTGGAATTATGTACGTATCTAACAATTGTCCAATAGGGCTGTCGGCTGTGCATCAACCTGACTTCTTGATTTATAAACTTGATTTATATAGCACTTGTCATACAATAAATATCACATGAAGTGCTTTATATATTAAAACTACAACCATAAATGGCGCCAAACCCACTGCGCCCGCTTGGCCAAACATGGCTAATATCGAACTCGGCCTAGATTTTTATCCCATGTACAAGCATGTAAAATATGAAAAGCATCTGTGAAAAACTGAAGGCGCTGGAGTGCTGACTTGGCAAAAAGTTTATGACAGTTGTAGACAGACCACCGAAAAGGCATCAAACCACAGCATAAACCTGATTGGCCAAGAGGCCAAGCAGACTAAAAAACTACAACTCCCCCCCCACCCCCCCCACCCAAACTTCTCCCTCAGCCACAGAGCCTTACTGAGGTAGGAGGACTAAAATGAGAAAACGCCATCATCACATTTTTGATATTGTTGTTCTTTTGGTCTAGAAAGTCGCCGAATCTGAATCCTAAGAGGCGATTGATGGTCACTGAAGTCCCTTAAACGAGCAGAGCCTAAAAATGGCGGGTATCGCCCAAAAATTGTCATCGTATCATTTCCAGCTGAAATTACTAGAGTACAGGACTAAAAGAACTGTTACCGTCCAGGGAAAAATTCAGCTCACCGAATCGGCGTTAGATTTGAGTGTGAGAAATGCTTATCACCCCATGTGCCCTGGCCTCGCCCGTCTCCCAGACCTCTACAAGCAGGTGCTGGAGTTCACCATGACCCCGGCGGGGATCGACACTGCAAAGCTGTACCCCATTCTGATGTCGTCCGGCCTGCCCAGGGAAGCTCTGGGACAGATTTGGGCCGCAGCCAATCGCACCACGCCTGGCAAACTGACCAAGGAAGAGCTGTACACCGTGCTGGCCATGATTGGCGTGACCCAGGTAAACTGGAATGCCATTGGTTGTTCCATGGTCTGCCTTCTTGTCCTCCTGCGATGTGAATGGCTGAGCAGTCCAGGCTGAACATGTAGTTTCCTCGATCGATGAGGGAAATGGCTGTGATTGGGCAGGTCTGCAGCCTCGCTCCTCTCCTGGAGTGTCGAGGATGGACTGACACGAGGGCGGGATGACTGACATGAGGTCGGGATGACTAACTCCTGTTACTCTCTCCGACAGAACGGTCTCCCGGCAACCCTAGAGGTGTTGAGCCAGTTCCCCTCCCCTCCGGTGCCCAACCTGTCTGCGGTGGCCCTGGTGCTGCAGCAGCAGTCCAGCATGCCCGCGCCACCGGTGCCTGTCATGATGACCGCTGCCATGCCACAGCCGATGGGCGTGGCCCTCTCAGCCCCCGCCCCCACCCCTGCCCCTCCCCCTCCTCATGCTGCACCCCCCAGCACTGCTACCCAACCCCCCCCAAGCTTCATCGCCAGCTTCGCACCTGCCCAGGTAACCACAGGGCTTCCGGTTCATTTCTGCCAAAACATTTAGTAGCTGGTCTTTTATCTTGTAGAAAAGTGACTTATTTGGAGTGTTGCAGCAATAAGGCGCCACGCTGAAACATGCCCTCTGTGCTCACTGTAACCTCAATTTTTATTATTATTTATAATAGTAATATTATTTTTGTTTTATAGCTCTCTCTAATGGCAGTTTCCACTCCCTATAGCTGGTATTACACTGCGCTAAACACCTGTGTTTTCTCCGAGACCTGTGGAGATCTGTGTAATGCGCCAAATCTCAGGCTTGATTGGGTTGGCGTAACACATGTAGATAAAGCCTCCGTGATTTAAAAATATAATTAAAAAAAAAAGGTATAATCACTGTAATTAGTCGAGGCATAACGAGAGAAGATAATTGGCACAGTGGAGCTAATTGTTGTCTGCAGCTTTAACTGCGCTGCAGTCGGACTTATTAAATAACTGACTGTTTTATTACTGCTTTTCTCAGGAGTCCAAACCTGAAGACGATGATTTCCAGGACTTTCAGGAGGCGCCGAAGGCGGGGTCCGGGGGCGTGTCTTTCACGGAGTTCCAGGGAGAGGGCGGGGCCAGCTTACCCTTCCCAGCTCCCTCCCAGCCGCAGAGCAGGTACAGCGCTGACCTCAGGACTCCAGCTGTTTAACCACCCAGTCGGTCAGGGAGCCCGACGGACAAAGGCCCGGTCATTTCTGGTGCCGAGGGTTAAATGTCCTTTTGAAAGCAGTACCTCATCCTTGCTTTAGCATGGGATGTAATCTGCAAAATTTAAGCAGTGTATATATCTCAAAATGCAAAATGTGCATACGTGTTGTTTTTATTTCTTCTATTAAACTCTGTATGTTCTAATATTCTTCAACCCTTGAGCACTAACGGGGTAAATGTGTTTCCAAATATCCTATTGAGACACAAGTCCCAGAAACCATTTCAGTTGGCCATTTCTGTATTATAGTCACAAAAATGCCTTGTACCCAGTCGGTTACTCTGATTGAAAGGGTTAATCACCTCTCCTCCAAGATCACCACCTCAAACACGAGATTCTGTCCCCTCAGCTGACGTACTCTGTTTGGCGATCTGAAGTTTACCTTTGAGCTCAGTGATCTGATTAAGGGAAAAAAATGCTAATCATTGTATCAATTGATTAGCAATTGTTTAGCACATTTTGACTCATGATTAGCAAAAGTAAAAAAAAAAGTCAATCAGATTTTAAATAATGAAAGGGCTTTTTTATTCTTTCCTAATGACAGATTGCAAAGAGAAATACAACTCCACACTGAAAGCAAAACAAATTATTTCAAAAAGGCATCAATTTTACCCTGAACTACCCCATCTTCATTTAATACAGCACATTTCCGTTTCCCTGTGAAACATCTGAAAACTACTTGTAACCTGCAGTTCAGCTGTCTTTTCTGTACCGGACTGTAGCATATGATGTCACACAAGCTACTCAGTCACGTTTTGACATCACATCATGTATTTGAATGATTAGAGATCATTGTGCATGTTTCGGCAGAGGCCAGCAAACTTGCGATTCCGGAAACCACACAGCAATGATTTCAAAGATTCCCCTTAACTAGCATCAGCTAGGTAGGAAGATGGCTAGCTTTATAAACTGAAGAGTAACGTTATACACGATTGCATGCAAAACAAGATAATGCAGCTAAAACTAGCCTTGAAATAACACGTCTCAGACTCTAAATGTCTGTTTGCTCTTTTGGTAAAATAAGCGGGTCATCAATGTTGATCGAGATCCTCTGCATGCGATGGCATTGAACGAGACACATCAGAGCTATAAAAACTTCTCCAGTAGGCATCATGGGTACCATACGGTTCACTAGCCAGCAAGTTGTACCTAAGTGATTTGCTTTTGAACTAGCTTCCAAATTAGCTAACGCCCCAAAAATGTAAAAGTTCAGTTCGCTCGGACAAAACTGCCGCAAAACCTCAGATAAGTACATTCCTATGACAGCTGGTAAAGTTAGTCAAGTTGGGGCAAGAAACAAATCATATAGCCTTTATATTTGTTAATGGTCATCATATTTTCTTTAGTTAACGTTAGTTAGCTTACTAGTGAACTAGGTGGCTATATCCAGAGAGGAACTTAAATTAATACGCTATGGCTCGAGGAAGGTTCCTTTCGAAAACCAGCATCGTGCGATATCTAATATGGCCGCCACAGCAGCCATCTCAATATGCCCTTGATCAACATACAGGCGGGGGGGCATCTGCCACGCTCTGCGTTGCTCTTGTCATGTCAAGTGAATGCCTAATTGACCCTTTTTATTCCTGTGTTGCAGAATGATCTAATTGGTGACTGCTTTTTCTTTTTTTTTTTTTATCTTGCGGTGGGTTCGGTGTTGGGATCTGCGTTTAACTTCAACCTTCTTCTGCCAAACCACTGAAGGGATCAATGTGAAATTTAGTGGGGAGGTGTAAATATGGATGTTCAGATGAAAATTTGTTTGAGGCGTAGAAACTTGACATTGAACATGGCCGCCAGTGAACCATATTTAAAATTGCACTGTATCATGCTTGAGAGTGCTGGAAAGCAGCTAGAAACATACATACGTTTCAGGGCATAAAAATAAAAAGCTTTGCTCCTAATTTGCTATGACTCTACTCCCGTGAGCAACACTCATGAGCTCAATGTCCTGCTGGTTAACGGAGCCGTATGCAAGTTTGTGGCCAAAACTGGTACTGCAATCACTTTCAAAACAGTGCAGAGCGCAGTATCCCCTCCCCCTCTCCCCCAGACGAGAGGCTGCCATCCAGGTTGCTGGATCCAGCAAGAACGTCTGCTACACGGAGTTACCATGGCTACGTTTCAATATCATCAATGATTTGCTCTCACAGGGTTGTGTTCAGTTCAGAAAAGATCGAGACTAATGACTAACTAACTTTAGCAATGGTCATATTGGCCAACTTGCTTGTCACTCTTCTGTGTGGATAGGCCACTAACGTCCATACCGTAAAATGCGTAAAGAATGAATGAGGACTCATTTGACCGATGTACTGTCTCAATTACATTTCATATTGCCATAATGTTTCAAACAATTTGTTACCTAGTCAATTTGATGACCCACCTGCATAAGCACTAACGTACCATGAACAAACATCCATAATGTTATTTGACTGTAGAGGATATTATAAATGTCCATGCCTACATTAAATAGAATTACATTCGCCAAACTTAGCTGAATCTTGCCTGCCCACGAGAAAATTGGCAACTTCGGCGTCTGTCTTCAAATTCTTCTCTGCTTTCAGCCGTCTCCATCTTTCAACGGCATGTCCTATACAGACCCTTGTTTTGTTTCTGACTTTGTCATGACGTGTTTTGGAGTCGTAACGAGGCCTTTTAGGTTTAGTAATGCCAGACATTTGGGAGATGCTGTCGGAGGAGGGTGGCGCAACAGGCCAAAACACAAAATGAAAGCATCAACATTAGTTGTGGGCTGCAGCTTCGCTTTTGTAATGAGAATATTCTGGCTGGACTACTGCTGTCAGTGATATAAGTATTTGAAATTAACATCATTCCTTAATGTCTGGTGATATATCAGAGCCATTTCATGCTTAATCAACATATATTTCTTAAATACTGCTCCTTTAAGTCTTCAGTATATAATGATAAGAACAACGGTCTGGTGTCTGGGGCTTGATATTTCAATGGAGCTGCGCAATGAAAGGAAAACTGAGCTTCAAAAATATGACATGATGAAACATCAAACCATGATACTGAATTTTGCTTTAAAGATCTGTTTCTTTCCCAGCAAAAATTACAAAAGGTCTCTTTTTTTTTTTTTTTCCTCAATGTTGGACCCAAGCATAAAATGCTGCCATTTGAGAGCTTACATCACACTAAAGCCTGAAATAAACCAAGTGCGCTACAGTGTCCATGGCGCTATTTTTCTATGGAGGGAACAATCGTTGAAATTTCGAGTTTTTCTCTGTAGTGAAGAACCGGTTCAATACTGAAGAGATCATTGGAAATTCTGTCTCATCCACTGGGCTTTGAGCTCAGTCCTGTCTCAAAGGGACACATTCACCAGTCCTGCTGAATCTCTGTTGGGGCTGAATTGAGCAATTTTTGAGAGACTTCATCATAAACCCAGAACACACTGTACATATTACCACTTTTAAATTTTAACATTCTTATTTTTGGTAGTTTATTTAATGCCATGTAGTTTTTTCCTTGATTGTCTTGTTTTTGAAAGCTTTATATTTTAGGGCGGTCAGCAGTGTCCGCCCTTCAGAGATGGGCTTCAGCCTCCCCTGCCGCTCTAAACTAGAGTCACTCCGAGAGCGCAAACCTCCGACAGGCAGCACAGTCGGAATCCTGCTTTGTGAACATGGCTCTGAAGAAATTTTAAGGATGGGTTCCATCCCTGATGCGAGATCCATCAACCCGCTAGATTCGAGTGATCACTGGGAGCAAAGTTCAGTTATCGCCTGTCACAGGATTTGGAGATGGTTGCCATGGAGGCCATATTGTTCGACTGATCGCGGTCAAAATCAATAGGGTCCATCCCTGATGTAATGGCAACCCACCCACAAAATTTCAGTGATAAAAGTATATCACTTTTTGAGTTATCCTGTACACAAAAATACAGAGAAACAGATAAACCAACGCCGGCAAAAATATAACTGCCTTGGCGGAGGTAATTATTCATTTGGTCAGACTTCTCAGAACTTCCGATTCGCTGTATGCTGAAATTAGGTTGACATTAATTACACCGTAATTCATTCGTTTTGAGGAAGGGAGACTTTTCTAGGAATTCTCAGTCAGTCGGTTAAATTGCAGTTAATCAACTGAATTGCAATGTAGGTTTTGTCTTTGGGCGGAGTCATGATGGAGTCGGGCTGGGTTATATGGACAAAATCAAATGCAACAATACTTTTGACCGAATGCCTCGATCATTATTGCGGTGATATTGAGGAGATAAGTGTTCGTGATTTTACAAAATATTCACATGATGTTAATTTGATGAAGAGTCGTTAGTAATGTGGATACGATGACCAAGCTGGTACAGGTAACTGGTAGAACAGTAAAATAAATGCAGGAAACTGCTCTGCTTTGCAGTGATACAGCCTTTAAAACCAGAAAGGACAACAGCTATGTCATGTCAGAATATTACGGTATTACTGTCTAAAATCCTCAACGATATCGTTGTTTTTTTCTTTTTTTCTTCCCATGAATTGTGATGAGCATGTGATCATGTGTTACATGTTAAAATGCTCAATATAAGTATCGCAGCAGCGATGAATATCATTACGGCTGCGATTCGGTTGGAGACACAAGGATTTTACAGGACACATCTATAAACACCACATATTAGTTGATGGCAGTAAGTGACAACAGATTGTGATGTCTTTGTTAATTTAATCAGTTATGTGGCTTTGCCAGTGAAAATATTTCCACAAATGGATCGGGGCTTGACTGTTGCTAATAATGTAGTGTTAAGTTTGTGGTCGGCAGTTCACCGGAGTGGAGTGATTTTGCTGTTGATATGTCCCTGTGATATCGTACTCTATCATCAGCACTCATAGATTGCCTCTCGTCCAATCAAATTACTGTGTCGGAATTAACCGTTGTTTTTGTTGTTTTTATTGTTTTTATTGTTTTTATTATTCTATCAACATAATATTGATACATTTCCCAGCCCTACGATGGGGAGTGATGGGTTTCTGCTGTCTCCTCCTAGTGGGCCTCCTGTTCTGATGCCAGTGTCTGGGGCAGCATCCTCCTCCTCCGACAGATACGCCGCCTTCAAGGAGCTGACCACTGAGCCGGCCCCCTCCCCGCCCACGGCTTCAGGTAATGCCTTTGCCTCTGCGCTTTGACCTTTGAGCTGCTGTCAGCACTTTTCCGCTTATCAGTGCTGTTCGATGGCGGTGCCTATCCTGTGCCTGACCCTAGATCTGTGAAGGGTCATCACTGATAACTGCACTCCAAAATGTTGGAGGAGTTGATTCTGGAAGGTCGTTGTGACGTAGCCATCGTTTCTGTAAATTGTTTTGTTAGCAATGGAATCCACTGGCTGTGAAACTAGCCGAGGGGCCTTATCGTTCCTCACTGCTCTCTCCAGCTGCTGCTGAAGGTGGTCATCGCTCAGGATTCGGAGGGTCGGCTGCGCGTCATTGGCTTTGCACAGTTGAGCCAACATATTTTTTTTTTAATTGAATGAAAGAAGAAAAGAACCAGTTGGCATACACTCGGGATACCGCTCTTCATCGGGTTGCGCAAAGCCTCGATGAGGTGATGCCTGGAGGATTCTGGGTAATTTAGAATTCTTAACATTGACAATCAAATAGATGGGCAGACCGCCAGCCAGACAAACCGGCAGGTATAGACACAGGGTCTCCTACAGGTAGCCGAATAAAAACCTTTGAAATTTGATGTGAAAAGTTTTTAGGATGTAGGGGACGTTTGCGCATGGCGTTCCTTGACGGGCAGATTGTCGATTCAGTGACACTTCTGTCTGACAAATCGGCAGTCTGTGGTGTTTCTAGCTTCACCATACAGGCACGGTGCAGTTCGGAAGTTGAAGCGAAAAAGTTGGCTCGTCTGACTCCGTGTCTTTGGATGCCGTCCACAGCTTCAGCCAGTGGAAACCGAAAAGCAACAGCGTCACACATACTGTTCTGAACGGCACTGAAAAGTGCGAAAGCGCCATCACTGTCCACAAAGCCAGTTACTGTAATTCTACACAGGTCCGTTCCTGGCAACAGCTGTTGCACACAGAAATGAATGATGGCAACCATGAGCTTCTGTAAAAAGACAAATATTCATCCAGAAAAACTGTTTAACACAGTCTCCTAATGGCGCTGGAATGAATTGAGACTACAACATGTGAGGTGTAATTTTGGCCTTCTGTCTGTGGTGTGCTTTCACTACCGAAGGCCGTTCTCCGTCACCGACTGCACCTGCTCCTGTCGAAGCGTCTCTGACCGTGTTCATCTCCGATTACTTCGTTCAGGTCGGCAGGAGCTGTTAAACCAGCGCAGGGATTTCAGTCCTGATTGTGTTTGTTTTGATGGGAAAGAGATGCATATAAATAACTGTAAACACTGCATATTTTTTTAAATATTGTATTTATTCATGCTTAACTAAAATATTCAGGAAACAAGAACATTTACTGCATCCAACATTACGTTCAGCCAGCGTACCTGTTACCCAAAGAATGCTTCTTCTAGTGGAGTCTCAGGCAGATATTCAGTGGTAAATATGGGTAAACAAGTCACTTTTCTCACTAATTTGGTCCGCTGGCGTTGCATTGTTCTGCGTCCTTGTAAACCTGCATCACTGCGGGTCTGTTATTTGAATCCATAACTGCGAGTCCACAGATTCTTTGCATGCTGAGGTCATTCGAACCGGCTTCACTCTCTCCCTGTCATGTAGATCCTGAGGATAAATACAGCATTTTCCGGCAGCTCGGCCCGTCCGGCGATCAGAAGGGTGTAGGTAAGCCAATCTCTCCTGTCCCAGCTCTAGGGCAGTTTACAGTTTTGCAGTAACAGTTGAGTGCAGCCTTCTCCTGCGGCCTCTAATACTGTGTCATAAACCCCACACTGAACAAGATGGCTGCCTCAAGGAATGAGTCATTACAGGGAAAGATTAACTACAAAATGATGACAGTTGGAGCTTAAACAATGACTTTGGCTGCTTATCAACTTCTTAGTGTATGTGTGCGTGTGCGTGTGCGTGTGCGTGTGCGTGTGCGCGTGCGTGCGTGCGTGCGCGTGCGTGCGTGTGTGTGTGCATGTGTCTGCCCGCCCGCCCATGTGTGAGACATCCTGTCAGAGTGTTTCAGGTTAGTCCTTCAGATGCACATGAATGGTGCTGACAGGGTCCATTCTTCTGTCCCCATTACACTAGAACAGAGTCCAGCTGGGGCAAAATGTTCAGCTCCTGTAAGTGTTGGTTGCTGTGGCATCCTGAGTTTTCTGGGTGTTTCTAATATTCTGTCCATCTTTCTGAGTCGTCCCCCCCCAGTGTGTTTTCTCTGGGACAGAATCAGAGACTCACCCTTTCAGCTTTCATGCCGTCCTGATGACAGTGTTTATTCTCCCCATCTTACTGCAGCAGTCAGTGCTGTGAGCCGTCTGAGTTCACAGAGGCAGGCGGAGGGTGTGACCTCAGCGTAACTCACAGAATCACTTTATCTGCGCCTGTCAGCTCTGTGTGAGACTGTGGTGTTTTATTCTGTGTGCGCTGTGTAGTGCGAGGGCTTCTCCTCATGTCTGAGCTGTGTGTGTGCGTGCGTGTGCGCGCGTGTGTGTGTGTGCGCGTGTGTGTGTGTGCGCGTGTGTGTGCGCATGTGTGCGCGTGTGTGTGTGCGCGTGTGTGTGTGCGCGTGTGTGTGCGCGCGTGTGTGTGTGCGCGCGTGTGTGTGTGTGTGTGTGTGCGCGTGTGTGTGCGCGTGAACATGTACACCGTGTTTCGGTTGAGAAGTGCGTTTCAGTTTGTCGATGTGCTCGTATGAGTAAAAAATTCTCAAAACTGCCATGAAACTGTGAAAAATTAAGTGGCATTAAGTGGGTTTTTAAATTTTTTTTAAAGCACAAATTTATTTTCACTTTTTCTGAAATATGTTCCTCGGGAGAAATGAACCAGGCTTCATCAGTTATAAATATCAGTTATTTTAGAAAGGGTTTTATATGATTTTATACACTCATTTTAAACTATTCTGTTTTGTGTGCTTTAATTATTATATCTCTACGACTGGAGGTTATTCCCTGACCAAAGTCATGTTGCTGTTTTCTGTGCAATGACTGACAAAGTAGTGGATTTTTTTTTTGATCTATAATTTTTGTAGTGCTGATCGTCATACAGGTGATGTGGACTTTTATTTTGATAAAACAGGCCCCATACTGCTGCATGTCAGCACATGGCCCAAAACTTGTTCTGAATGGAGCTGAATGGAGCTGAATGGAGCCGTGTTTACAGTGTTACTCCAATCCCTTCTGTGACTCCACAGGCGTTGGGCCCGACGACGTTGCTGCTCCCAGCGCCGATGACGGCTTCACAAGTTTTAAAACGGCCGACAGCGTTTCCCCTCTAGAGCCCCCCCCCAGTCAGGCCGCCGGTTTCCTGCCATCTTTCCCCCCTGTCTCTCCCCCTCAGTGCCCCCCCCCGTCTGTATCCCAGCATCCCCACGCCTCTCCTCTCTCTCAGCCCAAAGCCGCCGCTCTCAACATAGCAGACCTGGACCTCTTTTCCTCATTGGCTCCTGCAGCTGGGCCCGCCCTGACTACTGAGGCCCCGCCCACAGCCCATCCCTCTGCCCCTCCCACTCTAGCTGCTCCCTCAGGGGGCGGAGTCAAGCCCCTTGCTGGCGGAGTCGGAAGGTTCGGAGACTTTTCGCTCTTTAGCTCTGTCCCGTCCTCCATTTCGTCTTCTGCGATGGCCACGGCACCCGCCGGCAATGGGGGCGGGGCTGCCCAGGATGACTTCGCCGACTTTGCGGCTTTCGGTAGTTCCGGTGAGAGCCAGCTTGGCGGCGGGGCAGGCAGTGTGGCGGGGCTCGTGGGCACGCCTCCCCGTCAGCGCTCCTCGGACAAGTACGACGTCTTCAAGCAGCTGTCGCTGGAGCTGTCCAAGGAGAGTGGGACGGGGTCGCTGTCCTCCCTGCGCAGCGAGGGGGACGACCTTGCCGACTTTCCCCCGTCGCGGCTCTCCGCCAGCCTTACGGCCTCTGACCGCAGCCTGGCGGGCAAGGCCAAAGAGGACTGCGTCTCGGTCAAGTCCCTGGACCTCCCGTCCATCGGGGGCAGCAGCGCGGGCCGGGAGGACTCTGAGGATGCGCTGTCCATGCAGCTGGACATGAAGCTGTCTGACTTGGGCGGCGACCTGAAGCATGTGATGTCAGATAGCTCCCTGGAGCTGCCCAGCCTCTCGGCCCCCCCACCCCCAGCTGCAGGTGAGAGGATTGGCTGTGTGCTCAACCAATGAGCATACAGATCCTGCCCTGACACGTATGCAGATGTCAATGTTGTAGGGCTGAGAAATTAAAGCCAGTAGTTTTTTTATCAAATTAATTGTGCTGGTGAAATTATGAGTGAGTCGTACAAACACAAACCAACTGCTGCAGCCTGTGGCCCTGTGGCCCTGTGGCTCTGTGCCTGGCTCCAGGTAAAGAGGCCCCCAGAAAGGGCTCTTACAGGTTTATACTGAAACTAAGGGGGCTGTTCTTTACAGTAAAGTTCATACTGATTGGACACAGAAACACTGATGGAGAGCAAAACCAATGAATGATGAACAGGGGGGGGAAAAGATGACAGTGGGAGGGGACAGGTGGGACGACCTGGTACAGACACAGAATGGGGACAGGTGGGACGACCTGGTACAGACACAGAATGGGGACAGGTGGGACGACCTGGTACAGACACAGAATGGGGACAGGTGGGACGGCCAGGTGCAGACACAGAATGGGGACAGGTGGGACGACCTGGTACAGACACAGAATGGGGACAGGTGGGACGACCAGGTACAGACACAGAATGGGGACAGGTGGGACGACCTGGTACAGACACAGAATGGGGACAGGTGGGACGACCTGGTACAGACACAGAATGGGGACAGGTGGGACGACCTGGTACAGACACAGAATGGGGACAGGTGGGACGACCTGGTACAGACACAGAATGGGGACAGGTGGGACGACCTGGTACAGACACAGAATGGGGACAGGTGGGACGGCCAGGTACAGACACAGAATGGGGACAGGTGGGACGACCTGGTACAGACACAGAATGGGGACAGGTGGGACGGCCAGGTACAGACACAGAATGGGGACAGGTGGGACGGCCAGGTACAGACACAGAATGGGGACAGGTGGGACGACCTGGTACAGACACAGAATGGGGACAGGTGGGACGACCTGGTACAGACACAGAATGGGGACAGGTGGGACGACCTGGTACAGACACAGAATGGGGACAGGTGGGACGACCTGGTACAGACACAGAATGGGGACAGGTGGGACGACCTGGTACAGACACAGAATGGGGACAGGTGGGACGACCTGGTACAGACACAGAATGGGGGGGGGATGCCTCCTTTTTCCTCCTTTTTCCTCCACATCACCATTCTGAATGCGCAGAAACCACCTCCATACGGGTGTAAACTGCCCTGCAGAGAAATGGAAACCTTCCCTCCAAACAGGCAGAAACTGCCCCTCGGTACAGGCGGAAACTGTCTTATTATACGGGCAAAAACCTCTCCTCCAAATCTACGGAAACCATCCCTTCCATTGTTCATTTAGGGAGCGCATATTTACTCTCAAAAAACTCCACTCAGCAGGCTTATTGTCATCCCATGACTTCTGCCAAATGTCACCGCATGCCAGAACTCTTTAAATGCCATTAATCCTAATTGCAAGTGAGACTGGAAATGCCACTCCATGAATTTCATGTTCCCATCAGAGTCCTTCAGATATACGCCTCTGTCCATTTATCCATTACTGATGTCTTCTGCGCTCCGTCAGTCCACTATAAAACATGTTTATATTTGTCCGAACGTCAGCACTGCCATTTATAGGGCAGCACTTTTCATGCATCATCACAGTTTTATCCTGAAGTTTGCAACACTGGACTGTAATGGCAAATCTGGCTTTATTTCTGCTGTAAAGGACTTTGGTTCTTTCCTCATCAGTCTCGGCTGGTAATGGGCTTTGCACACTTCCATTTTCATTGAGATACTCTGCAGAAATACAAGGCTTATTATTGTTATTCATGAAAAATTGGGCCATTTTGCTGTATTCTTAAGAGAGTCCTAGCTAAACTCACCCCATGGTAGCGGTGTCCATTCTTCACACTGATTTTTATGTGTTAGTTCCAAAAAGAGCTGAATTGTTAAAATTTAGGCCTTTTCAAAAAGATGCACCAGTTTTGCGTAGCATTGAAGGGATTCTCAAATTAAAAATTCTGTTGAAGCGTTGAGCCTGCGAATCTCGCCCCTCGGGGTGCTGAAGGAGTTGCGATGTCGTTAATAGCAGGCGTGCGTGCGCGTGCGCGTGCGTGTGCGTGTGCGTGCGCGTGCGCATCTACGGAAGGGTACAGGAGTATGAATGTGTGCCTGGGTGTCCTTGTTAATTATTCGTGTCGTTGCTGAAGTTGTATTCGGATGCTCTTCCGTCTCTTCGGGGACAAACTGACCTGCCCTTTTCAACATCCACTGTATTGTTTCCATGACTGCATTCGTGATTTTTCCCTGTGACTGCATGTTGGGAAGATGCCCGACTTTCCCTAAAAGAGTTTTTGCGGCTCCTGTGAGTTTGTGAAGTCTGATGCCTGTCGCGCTCGGCGTGCTTCCGAACTGCAGCTGAAGTTGTGAAGGCAGCGTGTGATACTGATGTAAATGCTGTCGGTATGAATAGGTTTTGACACTTTGGCAGGGTATTGTGTGCCTCTGCTGTCGGGCGTTTGCCCGTAGCTCAGCAGCGATCGCCACAGTAATCTGCTCACAGCCTGGAGTTGGCTGGTGTAGGTCCTGTTCCATGGTTACCAGGTGACATCTGTGTTCCCTCCTGTGTCTCATCAGAGGTGGACGATTTGAAGTTTGATCCCTTTGGCACCTCCGCCAGCGGTGGCATGGTGAGCTGTGATTGGCAGAAGGATGAGCTCTCTTCAGATCAGAGCAAGCTGCAGATGGGCCCGTTGGACACGCCCAGCAAAGAGAAGTTGGGCGGGGCCTCAGAGGGCGTGGCCGTCCACCCCAGCCCGTCTAAAGGCGCCGCTTTCCCCACCAAAGATGACCCGCCGGGAACGGTGCACTTTGAGGCCTTCGCCGATTTTGTGTCTTTCAAGGAAGGGGGCACTGCCGCAGACGATGAGTTTGGGGACTTTGCTGTCACCGTGGCAGACAAGCCAGACTTGCCCCGCCCCCCGGCGGATCCGTCATGTGAACTGGCCCAGGGGGAAGTCGCCGACGAGATGGGTACCTCCCAGGGCGATAAGCCTAAATTCGACAAATTTGACTTTCTCAAAGCCAGCTCCCAAGCCAAGGTGAGGTCCAGTGAGGAGATGATCCAGAGCGAGCTTGCGACCTTTGACCTTTCCGTGCAAGGTGAGTCCCCACTCCTGGTCGTCATGGAAGATGTTCAGAGCAGTATTCTTACTTCCTCTATGCACTGATAATAACGAATCATATAAACATAATATAGTATATTATAATCTAAGAAGGTCGTGGGTTCGAACCCGGCCTGGGGCCTTTCTCAGTGGAGTTTGCATGTTCTCCCCGCGTTCGCGTGGGATCCTCTGGGTACTCAGGTTTCCCCCATCCACAAAACATACCTCACAGGAACACTCCTACCACAACCCCTCACCAAGGAACTGGAGTTGTTCCCTGGCCCTGCTCTGTGGCTGCCCACTGCTCCTAACTATAGGATGGGTCAAATGCAGAGGACAGATTACCCCGCGGGGTTCAATAAAGTATATCTTTAGTGATCAGTGTCTGTGTGGCATTGTGTTTTACTGCAAATAACCGTAGATGCTGCACTAATTCGTGTACCTGGGTCATTGGCAGGCTGTTGCAATACTTCAGCTGGCCTTTAGGTGGTAGCATATGGATTTCCACGAATGCAGTCGGGCAGATTGGGGGCAGATAAACAAAACTCTATAGATTCATCAGCAGATTTAATTAATAGCATCCACCTCTGCTGCTGATGTATTTTAATGTTTCCTGCTGCTGTGGTGTTAACTGAACTCCTGTATAATTTATCCCAGCCTCCATCGAGTGATAAAAAGCTCATTTGCAGGATATCGATTCTGCTTTCTGCTGTTTAATCTAATTTGTTGGAGCGAAAGTGTCTTTTTGCTGATTTGTATTGTGTATCTCTAATTGGTGCAATGGGATGTAAAATCGCATCGATTGGGGGGGGTTCTCGACAGTGTGGAGGGATTGATTTTTTTTTTTTTTTCTGGGGGCAGAACTCAACCTGATCTGACTTCTCTCTCGCTCCCATTGGTCAGACTCTCAGAAGAGGAGCCACAGCTTCGGAGAGAAAGAGATGGGGCGCTCCACCCCCTCGCCCGCCCCCGAGCAGCCCCACCGCGACCGATCGAACACGCTGAGCGATAAACCCGCTCTTCCCGTCATCCGCGACAAGTACAAGGACCTGACAGGGGAAGTAGAGGTAGAGACTGTTCCACAGTCCGCTGCTGTCATCAATACAGTCTGTTCCCTCAGTCCCCCCCTCTGTGTTTAAACTCTCATCCCCCTGTTTTTCCTGTCTGCTCAAATTCCCAAAGCTTAATTCCTGTTGTCAGCGAAACCCGTCACTGCGGCACGGTCTCGGCTCAGGAGAGCGTGGACGGCCGTGCTTTTCCCACCAAATAAAACACTGCCGCTTCTCTCCACTCTGCCATTCGCCGGCTGAGCACTCCAGCTGTCAAGCCGGAAGGTTCTGCATGCTATCCTGTCCTGCGCCCAGACTGTAAGCCCACAGGCAACCACAGGGGGCGCAGTTGTGCGGAGAGGCAGTCTATATTGCGCCATCTCAAATTTCCCCCCCCCCCCCCCCCCTTGGTAATGCTGTGGCTAATTACGTACAGTAATTAAGACTAATTACCCCTGCCCGCCAAAATTGTCCCCGGTTAGGATTTGGTACAGTTTCGCCCAGGGTAAATCCAAAGCTGCATGTAACATGTAAATATCAACTCTTATGTGACGTTTTGGCCATACAAATGCATCTCTTACCCTCCTGTGTCTGTGGCTGTGGCTGTGTGTTTTCTCATTTAGGAGAGCGAACGCTACGCATACGAGTGGCAGAGATGTCTGGAGAGCGCACTGCAGGTAACTGAACAACCCCCCCCGCAGTCAAAACCCTCTCCTCTGAGCGCGCCCAGTGGGATCTCTGCTCTGACTGTAATCGTGTCTCGGCGTCTGCCGCCTGCAGGTCATCAGCAAGGCTAACAACACACTCAACAGCATCAGCAGGTCTGCCGTCTGCACCGAGGTGATCCAGTCTGCGCAGGGGATGGAGTATCTGCTCGGTGAGGCTGACCTTTCACTGTTCACTCAGTCACTGACCTCGGCGAAAGACTGCCTCTTCGCTATTCGCTCGCTGTGCGCCAAGATACGCCACTGCCTCTTATTTTCCAATACAGATTTGGGTTAAGACTACTGTTCCATTACTCAATACACACGGCCAATGACTGCGATACTCGCTTACGACACACAGAAAATGACCGCTATCCCTGCTCACTTAGGACATGCAAACAGTGACGGTTGGGAATACTTGCTCATCACGCACAATCGCGGCTCTTGCTACTCACTTACTACACACAAACTATAACGGCTGGTACTACTCATATTTCAAAAGCTAGGCTTGTACACTTCATAGTTAACGTAAAGGTGGCCACGCCCACCAACGCCATTGAAGGGAAGTCCAATCCAGCGTCTGTAAAACTCATCCCTTCAAATTGCCCTTCAAAACGGTCATTTCCGAAGTGAGCAGGCGGTGGTCACTTTGCTTGCTCCCATAGTGCACTTCAACGACCCGAGCCCAGTGCCGTGTGTGACTCCGACTTACAGGAAAATGACAGCAACGCACAGAAAACCAACGAACGTATCCCAGCCAAATTGCTTAACTAACATCGACTGGCTGACACTAGCTATCTGCAGATGTTATTATTTTTTTAAAGGGGACCTACTCTGCTATATTTCCAAGGTTATATTTTGATCATGGACTCCCCTAGAGTACTCCTGATCGTTCAAAGTCCAAAACGGGGTCCTTATTCGGCAAACTTCAGATAATTCAGTTGACAAGTGGATGGAAAATAGCTTTGGGCGTCGTGGACAGTACCGACCAATACAGGCTTTATCTCCAGATATTTTACAAAGCCTGCGTTTGAGGCCAGTTGTTAGTGCTAACTATTGTTAGCGGTCCTGCTAGCCTCCCATAACACGTTAGCTTCTCTTACATTATTTGCTGTTATATCGTTACTTACAGCGTGTGGCTCCGAGCGCTTGATCGATGCTGCTGCTTCAGGTTTGAGAAGCAGCTGAAACGCTTATCCTGTGTCAAATTATCCTTTATTGACAAAGCTGTCTTTGGTGAAATGCTGAGCACAAACAGCTAACGTTCCCTTTGGCCGTGGCTGTTTGCTACCAGCAAACAAAAAAGCGCTACCTGGTGGCATCATCTTTTTGGAGAGAAATGGGTGCTTCTTCACGTCCAAAAGTAAATGGAAGAGGAGCTTTGGGAGAGATGCTGACAAAACTGCACCTCAAATGACCTGCGGTTCTTCTTTTATATTTCCAAAAGTGTAGACGCTACTAAGGTGTAATATGATCCGCAGTTGTTAGTGCCTGCTAGAATAGTTTCCGGTGTGGGCAGGTCCAGCACCGTGGTTGGCTTTGGCTTGGTCTGTATTAATTGGACGGCACAACCTGACATCTGGTTTTGCTCAGATCTCGTGAAGATCTCAGGAGGAGCTGTTCAGAGACGAAATCACGTTCATGAAATCACGTTCTTGGATTACGGCAAAATCCCTGAATCTTATGTTTAGAAACTTTACAGAGGTTGAGCATGGACAACCAACATTACAACATTACTAATATGTATTAAAAGAAGGATCAGCATGTTAGGTCCCCTTTAACGGAGGAAATTTGTTGGGTTTTGAAAGCAATGTGGTTGGTAATAAATCTTCAGCGAAACGGATAAATGGCCAGTTCTCCCGTGAACAGGCCGCCCTTGTTTACATTTGCTCAAGCAGAGTGCCCAGATGCTGGCGCTTGTAAATTTGCTAAATTTAAATCCTAAGTCATTTTTTAATTGAATTTCGAAATGTCTTGCTTCCCTGGAATAATTTTCCAGAGTCTCTGTGACACAAATTCTGTGTTATAAAGCCTGAATAGGCTCATGCATAACAGGAAAAAATTGGCATTATTTGTATTCTGCGCACAGGGGTTAAACAAAACGCAGCGGCCCGGATATGTGTTGAAGGACATACCAAATGACCATTACTTTTACCTACTCCCTCCGCCCTTCAGAGTTTTCACTACGAAGGGAAGTGACTCCGCAGGGTGTCGGGTGTAGGGATTAACACTGGAATGAAGTACAGCCAATGACTGCTGTCACTCCTCGCTTATTCCTACAGCGGTCACCTCTCTCTCATTACACACTAACTGCTCTTGCTGCTCGCTCATTGCACACAGACTGACTGCTGTGACTTCTCATTACATCCGGAGGATAATGGCTGTCGTGCGGACGCTGTGGTTAAGTGTGCTCGACTTGGGAAAGGTCCTGATTTCAAGTCCTTGCCATGACTTTCGCGGTGTGTTTTTGGGCTACAACACTTCACTCCCACACTGCCTCACTCCTCCCAGGTGTGTGGTTGGGGAAACCTGACTAAGTGCTGCGGAGTGACCTGCAATGGACTCGCATCCCATCCAGGGGGAGCAGCAGTACTGCAGGTCACTTCATGCAACAGAAACTGGGTTTCACACCAGCCTGATGAGCCACTTGGCTCAGGACAGACTTTGCCTACTGATTACGCACAATAACTGTTGTCACGACTCGAACATTACACGCATACCGTGACGGCTGTCGCCTTGCTCATTTCATGCTTGTTATTTCGGCCGTCATTACTGATGAATTACTCACAAACAGTGGCTGCCGTCAGTACTCAGCTGTTGCTCACAGAGATGAAGGTGGTGCCCCCTCACTGCTGGAAGGAGCACTCGCAGCGGTACTTACTCACTCACTACACGTCGCCCTTACTCCACATGCTCAGGGCTGCGGAGAGCAGCTTCCCCTCTTGAGCATTTTACGTCAGGTCTGTTTTGTGTCAGTACTGACTGCTTAATTCAGTCGGTCAGGTGGGGTTTATGGCTTTTTGAAGCTGGGCTCAGAGCTCGTACTCCGCATCACCTCTGCATGGTGAAAGGCTCAGTCATCCTGCTCCTGTGCTCCTGTGGGACCTGCTGAGAAACGGCTCTGTTCTTTTCGACAAGTCTATTCCTCATTTGGTAATTTATATTTTGTTCCTTTTGTTTGGGTCACATGGTCTGTACTGTCTGTTTGCCTTTTGTTGTCATGAATGAGAATAAAGGCCTCTGTGTTCGTCTCTGTCGCTCTGCTTGTCACTCTTTGCGTCTGCCTGTGGGGCTGTTTGGCTTTCATTTCCTTATTGTCCTTTTTGAAGTTTTGTAATTTCCGTTATTTGAATCGAGTCCCTGTAAAGTGGGTCTTAAATCTCAAGTCCTCCCCATCTCTGCCCGTCACCCCCCCCTCTGCTGTGCTGTCCCAGGAGTGGTGGAGGTCTACCGCGTCACCAAACGGGTGGAGCTGGGCATCAAGGCCACGGCCGTGTGCTCCGATAAGCTCCAGGAGCTTCTGAAGGACGTCAGCCGGGTGTGGAACAACCTCATGGGGTTCATGTCCCTGGCGAAGGTCACGGTGAGTGGCGGGAAGCTTGTCCGTAGCTGCAGCGTCTGTGGGCGGTCTGTCCCGATGCGAAGGTTTTAGTGGGCGGTTTGTCCTGACTAAATTAGCAGTTTAGTTGTGGGCGGGTGCAGTAATGGTCGTCATTGGGCTGATCTCATCCGTGCATGAACTCAAATTTAATGGCGTGTGACACATCCTCGCTCACTGATGAGTTCTGGAGCATCTCTGGCGGGAGCAGGTGTCCTGTACGGTGTCGTCCTTGTGGTCGTCTGGTGGCCTGTACTGGATAGTCTGCTGATGGCAAGTGACCAACTCTGAAGAGTTACAGTAAAGGGCTGATTACTTTTTCTGGGTGTTTGAGTTCAATGGCGGATGGCGCTCATTCTGAGTGGACAGTTACTGGCAGATGCCTGGTATGGGTATGTGTTGGGAATTACAGGCAGGCTGTCCTGGGTTGAGTCACGGTGAATGGAACGCAGCTCGTTCGGGGTGTTCACTGTTAATGGCTGTTAGCATGTTCTTCATGGTTAGTTAATGGCTGGAGCTTAAGGGTCGTCAAAGTTAACAGATGGTAGCTCGCTCTGGGTTGCCTCTGTTCATGGCTGTTGGCTTGTTCTGGGGGGTTATGGTTAATTGCGAAGTAGCTTGTTGTGGGAGGTCAGTTAATGGCGGGGTCCTGTGCTGGGTAAGATCACAGTTGGCGGGGGCTGGGGGCGCGGCACAGCTTTAGCCACGTGGCGGCTCTCCCTCGAGGACTCCGCAGTGGTGCGGTCCGATGGCAGATGGTTCAGTACTGCCTGTCCAGCTACTGGATTCAGTTCACAAATAAGTGACACATGTGGTGTTGGCAGCAGTGAGCTGCCCAGAATGTTGCTGAGTTAATGTGAAGTGAGTAGTGCGGGAGAGTAATGAGGGGGAGTAATGTGGGAGAGTAATGAGGGAGAGTACTACAGGAGAGTAATGTGTGAGAGTAATGTGTGAGTGCTCCTGCAGTTTATATCGCTGTTCTTTCATCTTGTGGTCCAGCTCACATTTGCAGCTGTTTTTAGAGAAATGCAGATGTTGTGTTTTCTATGGGCCGTTCCTGATCTCCCGTGTTTCTGCGTTTGTGTCCGTGTGTCACATCTCGGGACCGAACACGTCTGCACTTGCCCCGAGAGCGTTCTGAGAGCACAGCATCACCCGCTAGAGTCACGACCGCCATATGCGAGTCATCAGTCTATCTGCTGCATATGAGCAAAGGTTCAGCGATGCCCTGTGAGAACTGTGGGAGTTTATTTCGGATGTCAAGTACCCTCTGATACTGACAGACAGACAGACAAACAGATGTGGCGCTGCCACGTAATCCCCCTTTTAGGCTGTGGCTCGGCGCGGGATAAAAGCGGCCTGCGGTTTGGCAGCATAATGAAAACTGACTGAAGGCTCATCTGCTGACACAGACGTTCTGAGAGTTACACTCTGATCCTGTCTTAACACTGTCTGTGTGACCGTGATGCTGTGTTATTATGGTCTCCATGACTACTGCTGTGCTGACGTGGTCTGTGTGACGGTAATGTTGTGTCGGTATGGTTTGTACGGCAGTGGTAATACACTGGTATTGTGTCAGTCTGCATGAGTGTGAAACTGCGTTGATGTGGTAATTATGAGTTTGTATCGTCTTAGCATGGTAGCATGACAGTGCTACTGTGTTAGCATGGTCCGTATGACCATGAGGCCATGTTTCTGTAGTCTGTATACCAGTTCTGCGCTGGCTTGGTTCTGTGACAGGGGAGCTATGTTGGCAAGCCTGTACGACGATGATGCTTTGATGGAGAGCTCGGTATGACTGTAGCAATGTTGGCACGCCTGTATGACCATGATGCTTTGATGGAGAGCTCTGTATGACTAGCGATGTTGGCACGCCTGTATGACCATGATGCTTTGATGGAGAGCTCTGTATGACTGTAGCGATGTTGGCACGCCTGTATGACCATGATGCTGTGAAGGAGAGCTCTGTATGACTGTAGTGATGTTGGCACGCCTGTATGACCATGATGCTTTGATGGAGAGCTCTGTATGACTGTAGTGATGTTGGCACGCCTGTATGACGATGATGCTTTGATGGAGAGCTCTGTATGACTGTAGCGATGTTGGCACGCCTGTATGACCATGATGCTGTGATGGAGAGCTCTGTATGACTGTAGTGATGTTGGCACGCCTGTATGACGATGTTGCTTTGATGGAAAGCTCTGTATGACTGTAGCGATGTTGGCACGCCTGTATGACCATGATGCTGTGATGGAGAGCTCTGTATGACTGTAGTGATGTTGGCACGCCTGTATGACGATGTTGCTTTGATGGAAAGCTCTGTATGACTGTAGTGATGTTGGCACGCCTGTATGACCATGATGCTGTGATGGAGAGCTCTGTATGACTGTAGCGATGTTGGCACGCCTGTATGACCATGATGCTGTGATGGAGAGCTCTGTATGACTGTAGCGATGTTGGCACGCCTGTATGACCATGATGCTGTGAAGGAGAGCTCTGTATGACTGTAGTGATGTTGGCACGCCTGTATGACCATGATGCTGTGATGGAGAGCTCTGTATGACTGTAGTGATGTTGGCACGCCTGTATAACGATGATGCATTGATGGAGAGCTCTGTATGACTGTAGCGATGTTGGCACGCCTGTATGACCATGATGCTTTGATGGAGAGCTCTGTATGACTATAGCGATGTTTGCACGCCTGTATGACCATGATGCTTTGATGGAGAGCTCTGTATGACTGTAGCGATGTTAGCAGGCCTGTATGACGATGATGCTTTGATGGAGAGCTCTGTATGACTGTAGCGATGTTGGCAAGCCTGTATGACCATGTTGCTTTGATGGAGAGCTCTGAATGACTGTAGCGATGTTGGCACGCCTGTATGATGATGTTGCTTTGATGGAGAGCTCTGTATGACTGTAGTGATGTTAGCACGCCTGTATGACCATGATGCTGTGATGGAGAGCTCTGTATGACTGTAGCGATGTTGGCATGCCTGTATGACCATGATGCTGTGATGTAGAGCTCTGTATGACTGTAGTGATGTTGGCACGCCTGTTTGACCATGATGCTGTGATGGAGAGCTCTGTATGACTGTAGTGATGTTGGCACGCCTGTATGACGATGATGCTTTGATGGAAAGCTCTGTATGACTGTAGCGATGTTGGCACGCCTGTATGACCATGATGCTGTGATGGAGAGCTCTGTATGACTGTAGCGATGTTGGCACGCCTGTATGACCATGATGCTTTGATGGAGAGCTCTGTATGACTGTAGCGATGTTGGCACGCCTGTATGACCATGATGCTTTGACGGAGAGCTCTGTATGACAGTAGCGATGTTGGCACGCCTGTATGACCATGATGCTTTGATGGAGAGCTCTGTATGACTGTAGTGATGTTAGCACGCCTGTATGACCATGATGCTGTGATGGAGAGCTCTGTATGACAGTAGCGATGTTGGCACGCCTGTATGACCATGATGCTGTGATGGAGAGCTCTGTATGACTGTAGCGATGTTGGCACGCCTGTATGACCATGATGCTTTGATGGAGAGCTCTGTATGACTGTAGTGATGTTGGCACGCCTGTATGACCATGATGCTTTGACGGAGAGCTCTGTATGACAGTAGCGATGTTGGCACGCCTGTATGACCATGATGCTTTGATGGAGAGCTCTGTATGACTGTAGTGATGTTAGCACGCCTGTATGACCATGATGCTGTGATGGAGAGCTCTGTATGACAGTAGCGATGTTGGCACGCCTGTATGACCATGATGCTGTGATGGAGAGCTCTTTATGACTGTAGCGATGTTGGCACGCCTGTATGACCATGATGCTTTGATGGAGAGCTCTGTATGACTGTAGTGATGTTGGCACGCCTGTATGACGATGATGCTTTGATGGAGAGCTCTGTATGACTGTAGTGATGTTGGCACGCCTGTATGACCATGATGCTTTGATGGAGAGCTCTGTATGACTGTAGTGATGTTGGCACGCCTGTATGACCATGATGCTTTGATGGAGAGCTCTGTATGACTCGCGATGTTGGCACGCCTGTATGACCATGATGCTTTGATGGAGAGCTCTGTATGACTGTAGTGATGTTGGCACGCCTGTATGACGATGATGCTGTGATGGAGAGCTCTGTATGACTGTAGTGATGTTGGCACGCCTGTATGACCATGATGCTTTGACGGAGAGCTCTGTATGACAGTAGCGATGTTGGCACGCCTGTATGACCATGATGCTTTGATGGAGAGCTCTGTATGACTGTAGTGATGTTAGCACGCCTGTATGACCATGATGCTGTGATGGAGAGCTCTGTATGACAGTAGCGATGTTGGCACGCCTGTATGACCATGATGCTGTGATGGAGAGCTCTTTATGACTGTAGCGATGTTGGCACGCCTGTATGACCATGATGCTTTGATGGAGAGCTCTGTATGACTGTAGTGATGTTGGCACGCCTGTATGACCATGATGCTTTGATGGAGAGCTCTGTATGACTGTAGCGATGTTGGCACGCCTGTATGACCATGATGCTGTGATGGAGAGCTCTGTATGACTGTAGTGATGTTAGCACGCCTGTATGACCATGATGCTGTGATGGAGAGCTCTGTATGACTGTAGTGATGTTGGCACGCCTGTATGACCATGATGCTTTGATGGAGAGCTCTGTATGACTGTAGTGATGTTGGCACGCCTGTATGACGATGATGCTTTGATGGAGAGCTCTGTATGACTGTAGCGATGTTGGCACGCCTGTATGACGATGATGCTTTGATGGAGAGCTCTGTATGACTGTAGCGATGTTGGCACGCCTGTATGACCATGATGCTGTGATGGAGAGCTCTGAATGACTGTAGCGATGTTGGCACGCCTGTATGATGATGTTGCTTTGATGGAGAGCTCTGTATGACTGTAGTGATGTTAGCACGCCTGTATGACCATGATGCTGTGATGGAGAGCTCTGTATGACTGTAGCGATGTTGGCATGCCTGTATGACCATGATGCTGTGATGTAGAGCTCTGTATGACTGTAGTGATGTTGGCACGCCTGTTTGACCATGATGCTGTGATGGAGAGCTCTGTATGACTGTAGTGATGTTGGCACGCCTGTATGACGATGATGCTTTGATGGAAAGCTCTGTATGACTGTAGCGATGTTGGCACGCCTGTATGACCATGATGCTGTGATGGAGAGCTCTGTATGACTGTAGCGATGTTGGCACGCCTGTATGACCATGATGCTTTGATGGAGAGCTCTGTATGACTGTAGCGATGTTGGCACGCCTGTATGACCATGATGCTTTGATGGAGAGCTCTGTATGACTGTAGTGATGTTGGCACGCCTGTATGACGATGATGCTTTGATGGAGAGCTCTGTATGACTGTAGCGATGTTGGCACGCCTGTATCACCATGATGCTTTGATGGAGAGCTCTGTATGACTGTAGTGATGTTGGCACGCCTGTATGACCATGATGCTTTGATGGAGAGCTCTGTATGACTGTAGTGATGTTGGCACGCCTGTATGACCATGATGCTTTGATGGAGAGCTCTGTATGACTCGCGATGTTGGCACGCCTGTATGACCATGATGCTTTGATGGAGAGCTCTGTATGACTGTAGTGATGTTGGCACGCCTGTATGACGATGATGCTGTGATGGAGAGCTCTGTATGACTGTAGTGATGTTGGCACGCCTGTATGACCATGATGCTTTGATGGAGAGCTCTGTATGACAGTAGCGATGTTGGCACGCCTGTATGACCATGATGCTTTGATGGAGAGCTCTGTATGACTGTAGTGATGTTGGCACGCCTGTATGACCATGATGCTGTGATGGAGAGCTCTGTATGACAGTAGCGATGTTGGCACGCCTGTATGACCATGATGCTGTGATGGAGAGCTCTTTATGACTGTAGCGATGTTGGCACGCCTGTATGACCATGATGCTTTGATGGAGAGCTCTGTATGACTGTAGTGATGTTGGCACGCCTGTATGACCATGATGCTTTGATGGAGAGCTCTGTATGACTGTAGCGATGTTGGCACGCCTGTATGACCATGATGCTGTGATGGAGAGCTCTGTATGACTGTAGTGATGTTGGCACGCCTGTATGACCATGATGCTGTGATGGAGAGCTCTGTATGACTGTAGTGATGTTGGCACGCCTGTATGACCATGATGCTTTGATGGAGAGCTCTGTATGACTGTAGTGATGTTGGCACGCCTGTATGACCATGATGCTTTGATGGAGAGCTCTGTATGACTGTAGCGATGTTGGCACGCCTGTATGACGATGATGCTTTGATGGAGAGCTCTGTATGACTGTAGCGATGTTGGCACGCCTGTATGACCATGATGCTGTGATGGAGAGCTCTGTATGACTGTAGCGATGTTGGCACGCCTGTATGACCATGATGCTTTGATGGAGAGCTCTGTATGACTGTAGTGATGTTGGCACGCCTGTATGACCATGATGCTGTGATGGAGAGCTCTGTATGACAGTAGCGGGTTGTTGGGACTGACCGTATGACCTGAAAGCAATGGAGGTCATGAGGTGATGTCTCAGGCTGTTTTTGTCCATCTGTGTTGTAGCCTGATGAGAGTTCGCTGGATTTCTCCTCCTGCATCCTGAGGCCGGGGATAAAGAACGCCAAGGAGCTGGCCTGTGGAGTGTGTCTGCTGAACGTGGACTCTCGCAGCAAGGTGAGGGGGTTGTGTGTGTCTGTATGTGCATTATTTCATTTGGATCTTTTCCTGTATAAACACTGATCTTATTGGGACAAGTAGGTCTTATGGGGACCAAAGCCTGGACCTAATACGGCAAAACATGATTTCTGAGGTCATGGGTAAGGCTAAGGGCCAGGTATGAATTGTGATTAGATTAAAATTAAGTTTAAGCATAATTTGGTTAGGATTAGGTGGTCCATCATGAATAGAAGTCAATGCAATGTCCTAACATGGTGCAAACGTTTGTGTGTGTGTGTGTGTGTGTGTTATCATCTTTTGACTAAAACAATGTAACAAATTAAATAATTTATTATCCTAATCCTCTTCTCATCGTGATGCTATGTGAAGCTGCCCTGTGTGTCCTGAAAGCTGTTGTTTAAAGCAGAACTTCGTCCACTGCCTGTCAGCGCATTTCTCAGGGCCGACCCCCCCCAGCTCCGTGTCACGTGACGCTCCGCTGTTCTGCATTCCTCACGTACGCCTGCTGTTTCCTCGGGCTTTAGAGCGCCGTCGCTCTGCCGAATCACATTTACTCTCCGCTCCGTGTAAATTGATTCACAGCTCTGTGTGAGGACAGCCTCTGCTGCAATCAGGGAGCGGCGTATCTGTCAAGGAATCCGAGTCGCGTCTCGCCAGCTGTTCGGGCTGTTTAGGAAACAAAGCAGCCAATCTGCCTGACCGCGGAAAAAAATGTCCTGCGTGACGCTGTGCGTGCGTGGGAGCGTGTGTGCATGTGAGTGAGTGTGAGAGCGTGAGCGTGTGTGTGTGAAAGTGCGTGCGCGTGTGTGAGAAGACTCCTCTGAAGCTCCTGTGTGCAGGTTCTGTACTTCAGACCCTGGTGTCGTATGCGGGGAGGGGCCCGGTGTGTGCGTGTGTGTGTATGCGTGCGCGTGCGCGTGTGCGTGCGCATGTGTGCGCATGTGTGTGCGTGCGTGCGCGTGTGTGTGCGTGTGCGTGTGCGTGTGCGTGTGCGTGTGCGTGCGTGTGTGTGAGAAGACTCCTCTGAAGCTCCTGTGTGCAGGTTCTGTACTTCAGACCCTGGTGTTGTATGCGGGGAGGGGCCCGGTGTGTGCGTGTGTGTGTATGCGTGCGCGTGTGCGTGCGCATGTGTGTGCGTGCGCGTGCGCGTGCGTGTGCGTGTGCGTGTGTGTGCGCGTGTGCTCGTGTGTGAGAAGACTCCTCTGAAGCTCCTGTGTGCAGGTTCTGTACTTCAGACCCTGGTGTTGTATGCGGGGAGGGGCCCGGTGTGTTTGTGCGTGCGTGTGTGTGTGCGCGTGCGTGTGTGTGCGCGCGCGTGTATGTGTGCGTGCGCGTGTATGTGTGCGCGTGCGTGTGTGTGTGCGCGCGTGTGTGTGCGCGCGTGCTCGTGTGTGAGAAGACTCCTCTGAAGCTCCTGTGTGGAGGTTCTGTACTTCAGACCCTGGTGTTGTATGCGGGGAGGGGCCCGGTGTGAGTGGCAGGCCGTTTTGGTGTCCATCTTGCACGTTACTGGTGGAATCTCGGGTGCTAAAATGTCCAATGAAAGTCCTTCTCTGACAGCCACACACTAACGGCTTGAGGAGCTTCCGCTTAACTTCTGCTCTGTTCTCAGTCGGTTATTGTTTTATTTTTTGAGCTGCATTCAGACTGGTGGTAAGCAGAGCGAGTCACTGGGTAGAGAGGCGGCTGTGAAGGTGTCCCAGTGCTGATCTAATCCTCACACACAGGATTGTGCTGTTGCTTGGAGAGTAATTTTCCCCTTGGACTGCACTTTACGTCTGGTACTCGTCATCACAAACACGCCGTGGACTATCCCACCGCCTGCACGAGTCTCCTCATGTGCCTTGATTTAACTATTGCATTGTGTTTGAGCAGTGTGACGTCTCTCAAAAACCTGTGTTAACCTTGTTTCTTGTTCATCTTGATGTTACTTGACTTCATATTAGGTTGAATAGTGCGGTGAAGTGCAGTGAATGTATGCAGTCAGGTCCATAAAGAATTGGACATGGACTATGTGATGACTTTAGCCGTCTAACTACAGTATAGTGGAGATTGAACCTGATCATTAATACGCACTCAAATTGGAGGCTTGCATCTTTAATTCCTGCATGTTTACCTCCAAAATTGGTGAATGGTTTAGGAATTACTGTACCTCTTATAAGTAATACCACCCCCCACCCGCCTTGTGAGGGAGCAGAAGTAATTGGACACATGAATACACAGCTTATTTGAGTTCTACCTGCATGTTGGCCACTCGTTATTTTATTTAGAAGAAAGCAGATGAAATATGTTGAGTTGATAAAAAGTTTGGTGTTTTTGGAATCTGTAGCTGTTAACAATCAACAGAAACTACAAGAGCTGCAAATGGCAGTTGAGCAAGCAGTCATTAGGCTGGAGAATCAACTCAACCTTTCGAGAAATGGCAAAAACTTAATGTGTCTCCAAATCAACCATTTGGATCATTCTTCGACGGAAAAATACTCAACTGAGCTCAGGAACCTCTAAAGACTTTGAAGACCACCAATGACAATTGTAGAGGACGACGGAAGAATTATGTCTCTTGTGAAGATAAATCCATTAACAACAGTCGGTCAGATCAAGAACACTTTCTAGGAGGTAAATATATTTGTGTCGGTATCAACAATCAAGAGACCTTTCTAGAATAAATACGGAGGGTTTACCACAAGATGCAATACCCTGGTTAAGTCCCGAAATCAGGTCATGTGCCTAAAAAGGCCTCAAAAGTTCTGGAACAATATCCTATGAGTATATGAGATGAATATCAGCTTGTAACCAGAATGATGTGAAGAGAAGAGTGTCGGGACGGAATATCTGCTCATGTATGAAGCTTCGTCATGTCTGGGCATGTGTGGCTGCCACTGCAACCAGTTCCATGGTATTAACTGCTGACAAAACGGCTGGATGAATTCTGAATTCTGTAGGGATAGATTTTGTTCTCTGATTCATCTAAATGCTTCAAAATACGTCCTTCAGTGCATCACACTGCAGAGGGGCAAATACTTACTGCACACTGCAAAACCAAATCAACTATTTTTTAATGCCAAAAAGTGGAATGTTCTGCAGTGGCCTTGTCAGTTGCCTGTTGTCAATCCAAACCAGAACCCTTTTCACTTGCTGAAGGCGAAACTGAAGGTAGAATACCCTGAGAACGAGCAGGAACTGAAGCCATGGCAGTGACTTGTGGGCAGATGCCCAGCATTTGGTGATGTTTATTGATTCCAGACTTCAGTCAGTGTTTAACTGCAGTGATTTGCTTCCAAGTATTCAAAATAAATTTTAATTTATGATTCAGTTTGTCTGTCCAAATACAAAACCAAAAACCAGTGAAGTTGGCACGTTGTGTAAATCATAAATAAAAACAGAATACAATGATTTCCAAATCCTTTTCAACCTATATTCAATGGAATACACTGTAAAGACAAGTTACTTAATGTTCAAACAGGTAAACTTTGTAATTTTTTGCAAATATTAGCTCATTTGGAATTTGATGCCTGCAACATATTTCAAAAAAGCTGACACAAGTGGCAAAAAAGACCGAGAGAGTTGAGGAATGCTCATCAAACCCTTATTTGGAACATCCCACAGGTGAACTGGATAATTGGGAACAGGTGGGTGCCATGATTGGGTATAAAAGCAGCTTCCCTGAAATGCTCAGTCATTCACAAAAAAGGATGGGGCGAGGGTCACCACTTAGTGAACAAATGCGTGAGCTGATTGTCTAACAGTTTAAAAACAACATTCCTCAGCGAGCTATTGCAAGAAATGTAGGGATTTCATCATCTACGGTCCGTAATATTGTCAAAAGCTTCAGAGAATCTGGAGAAATCACTGCACGTAAGCGGCAAGGCTTCTGTTTTTCTCGGCTGTTTGGAAGTTTCCTCGACTCCAAACTCACTCCACCACAAGTGAATGAATGAGCGCAGGCATTTGATTCCTCAGATTATTATTATTATTTGGGGATAAAAGTGAAATTATTTGGTTGTGGCCAAAATTTTTTTGGTATTTTTGAGGTAGTTTAAAGTGTCAGGTTTTTATATTTGAGTTTAGACTGTCATGTCAAATTAAGCTACTTCAAAGGGGTCATAGAATTTTTGTCCAGAAGAAAATGGAATCTTTTAGAAGTTCCTTTTTCATTTACCGTGATGCACCGCAGTCAGACAATGATTCAGTGGCCCGCGAAAGCCTTGTTTACAGTGTTTGGGGAAAAATTAGGACACTCAGAACATGAAAATATAATGGATATCTTTTAGGCCTTTATTAAATATTGCAGCAATATAATAAAGAATGGAGAGCGTCGCCCGACTCGCCGAGAAATCAGGAAAGACTCTCCTGAAGCTCTTTCCCAGCTTGCTTAAATACCTGGGCGGGAGCATCTGGTTTGTTACGCGCTCATTGTCCAGATCCTCAATATCTGTCTAACTGCTGATGTCAGGTCTCTATCTCAGCCACAATGAGCTCTGTGCCGTCATTCTGCAGCGTGTCCCAGACATTTACTTTCGATTTTGTTCCAGCGTATGTGGTGCTTGTTTACAGTCTCACACGCACCATTGTGACACTTGATTTCTGTCGCTCGGTATCTTCCGCTGATCTGAAGACACATTCCCTGCCCTGATGTTTCTGCATTAAACGGGACACGGTGTATCTGGCAGAACATGAAAAAACACTGAACTCGATTCATACGGAAAAATTTATATTTTGCATTAGTTTTCCCACAACAGTCAGAAGGTAGGACCAAAATTTATTCCATCTCCATCTCCGTTTGTTTTAGATCATCTGTAAGGATTTATAATTTCTTCATTTGCATTTTCAATTTAGTCATTTAGCTTTTTTTTGTTCACCTATTTGTTTGCTTTAAGTTCAGTGTTATATCATTTTGAAATTTGAACTATGGCCTTTGATGGCATCAATCTTAGCAGGGACTGCCAAAGAGAAACGAAAACACCGTCACAGTTTGCTTAATTTGTGTTCTCTCTCGTATGAAAAGACATCGTTGGACACAGGATCAAGATGAACAGTGAATTTGCAGACTTTCTCCTTAGCGATGCAAACTCTGTATGCACGGCACGGACGGATTGATTCCTTATTGTTTGACGAGACTTTCAGAAACATTTCAGCCATCATGTCAGTATCCAGTTCACTCATACCTGTGAGCAGTTTAGAGTCTCCGATTTGCCTGACGTACTGTGGGAGTAAACCCATGCGAGCAGAGATCATACAAACTCCACGCAGCGGGTTCGAACCCACAATCTTGCTGTGAGGCGGCAACGCTACCCCCTGCGCCACTGGGCCACCCCCCTCTACTCCACAGTCCACATCTGGTGGCAATTTAATTGGCCTGAGAAGGTGCAGATTTATTGCCATTGGCTAGTAAGGAACGCGCTCCATGGGGTTTTTATCGATTAGGTTTTAGTGTGTGACATAAGATGTTCTTAGATTCGTAGTTTGCAGACCTGTATTTGAATTGACTCCAGTGAGAGCATCAAACCGACAAGCTTGGCATTCTGGTCAGTGATTAGGTTTCATTAACGCTGCGCAGCGCATCATGGTAAGCGATAATGAGTCTTAAAGTGAAAAGCTTGAATGTCAGTGCCTCTTTGGCTAGCGCGCGTCTGTGACTGGTTTTTCTTTCAAATTTCAGTGGCTTATACATGGCTTATACATGAATATGTACCTAATTGAGACTTAAGCTTTTGATTTTAAATAAATTTGCGATGCCATCTAAATTAATTTTTCTCGTTTGTGTTATAGGTTGTGGTGTATGGATGGATGTGGTGTAATGGCCACAAACGTAAAAGTAATATATTCAAACTTTTAGCTCAAGAAATTGGTGAGGAAGTGAAGAGCTCTGGATTCTCTCTGAAACCTCTGTATTTTGCTTTTTTCTTGATTAAGCGAGTCCAGTTATGGACTGTCGTGTCCCTTGTGCATTACTGCCTGACCCAGCCACGACACTCTGCCCTCCAAAGTGAGTGCCTGACATGCCCTGTAGCCCCCGCCTCGCAAATATGAATGGTTAAACGTTACACAACGCATTCGTGTGAACCCTCAGTGCATCAAGCCAGAACAAAGTGGTCGTATGGTCTGTGCGTCAGCCTTGTTCAGGCTGTTCTATTGATTTTGCTTGATTTATTACCTTACTGGCCCGATAAGCTACTTTTGTGGTTTGGCGTCTAGCGTCCGGAACACTTTTTTTTTTTTTATTTATTTATTTTTATTTATTTTTTTTTCAATTTTGTTTTTTTGGCCTGATGAATTTTCCTGTAAATATGCCAGAGCATACTGCTAGACAATGTCTCCTGATGTATTTTTTTCAGATTTTTTATTGAATTATTTTTGTCCATTTTAATTGACGGAAATGGGTCAAGTGGGGGCGCTGTACTTTTAAATTGGGTCTTATGGAGAATGGGCAAAATCGCCTGTGGAAGCTAAACGGTTGCCGACAGAGATTAAGTTTGTATTATCGACTTATAGGAAGTCATATATGACCGATATTTTGGCTGTGTTAAAGATGACCTTGAATGGTCAAACTTGCGGTCAAGCAAAAACTTTCTCAGCCTTCTAGGCTTGAAAATATTGAAGATGGAGAACATATTGAACTCTAATGGAAAGTCATATATGAAGTTATGAACTTTCGGTAGCCTTGAACTTGAGCCAAGGTTTGTATTGGAGACGTTTAGAAAATCACATATGGAGTCCATTTGCTGACCACTACTTAACCCTCTGTGACCTTGAAAGTTTGCAGTTGACAAATTGAATTTTCATTGACTCATATCACCAAAACTGCTTTAGAGCTAAGGACTGTACAATGATTTGACGGTCAAACTTCACAGGAAATTTTCATAACTTGTACGATCGCTATAAGATTGCTTGCCAGTGAGCTACTGGACCCTTGACCCTATTTTTTTAGAATATTATAATTGTTTTTCTAAATATGGAATATCTGGTCTTAATCACCAGCTGTGCTCATTCTTGCAACCTGGTGAGTTTGCTATGGTGCAGGGAAGTGCAAGCTGTCCTCTGTCATGTGAGATGTGACTCATGGCTGATGTCTGCACCGCCATCCTTACAGATGACCTTGAGGTCCTTTTGCTGCGTGCGCATGGAGACTCGACACAGCTGACCAGCAGGGGTCTCTATTGAGCGATGAGGCATCTTTCTGCTGAATCTCTCCTCTCCATTCAGAGGCAATGGCCAGTTATGAGCCTCCCTGTGAAGTTTGCGGCCAGTGCTGTGCTAGCTTGGAGGTGTTTACAAAGAATGCTTGTATATGGTCCACTCGGGAGAGAAAAGGCAGTGTGTGGTTTATATGAAAGATTTGCCTCTCATGTACTGCTTCTTTTGTTCATATCTACACACACAGTGCAGACGAGACCCTTCTCTGTGTGTGAGAGTTTGCCTCAAAAATTTGAGTATAATTAACAATGTTGCATCTGTACTGGCAGAGAACCTGATTACAGGACCCCTGCCGGTCGGCTCTGGCCCGTCGGCTCTGGCCTGTGTCATGTGATTCGTGACCGTGATGCCCCCTCGTAATAAAAGCACTGCTTTTTCAAGGGTCTTTATCATGTGAACAGGCATTAAAAATGAGATGCTGGCCCAACCAAAAGCAGGTTGAGGCCATAGTCTTGTGTGAAGTTCCAGTGAGCGAATCCTGGCAGATAAGTTCTCCTGAAACGCCGACCTGCTGCAGCTGCCATTAAACCAGGCCTCTTCATCAGAGCTTCAGGATTGGCCTCTTCTCCGCTCTCCCCTGTGTCCATAGAAACGAAGCAGCTTGGCGTGGGTAAATAACACACCGACGCTGGCGGCCAGACGGGGGGGTGGAGAGAGAGTGTGGGGGGGGGGGGCTTGCGTGAGCCGGAGATAAGCGATGCTCTGCTTTCTGTCGTTCACTCGCTGTTGTGTGAGTGTGTGTGTGCCCGTGTGTGTGTGCCCGTGTGTGTGTGCCCGTGTGTGTGTGCCCGTGTGTGTGTGCCCGTGTGTGTGTGCCCGTGTGTGTGTGTGTGTGTGTGTGTGTGTGTGTGAGTGAGTGAGTGCGTGTGTGTGTGCATCCCGCCAGATTTCCCATGTCTCAGATCAAGACATGGTGATGTTATGCGTTTTAACCCTTAGAGCGCCATAGGCAACTAATGTAGTCCAGTGATGTAAGACATCAAAATCAGATGCCGTTGAAAATCTATCGTGGTAACTTGTTTAAAAGAGCTCCCTTAACAAGTTGCCACGTGATGGATTTTCAACAGAGCAGGGTAATTACATTTTTAATTCCTTGAAAATGAATTCAGCGCTCTTAGGGTTAAGGTATATGAATACATTCGCACACGCATGACCGCTGTCTCTGTGTGGGAAGACATGACCACTGATTTATGACTCACTCCAGTTTGAGCTCCACTGCTGGTCAACACGCTGTTTTATGTGTCTAATATCAGTACAGTCCCTTCCCTCATTTGCATGTGAGAGCTCCAAACTATATATAAATAGCAGTACAAACATACGGGTTATAAAACCATGTGATGGCGCACTGTGTGTTATTTCAGTTTGCATGTCCGTGTGGAGGAGTACTCTGTCTACTCGAGCGTACTGCTTGCGTCAAGCGAGTGTGCAGCACACTCTTCGAATGTGTGAATTCGCAACCGCGCTCTGCATCTCCTGGGCTTCATATCATATCGTGTCCCATTTTTCTTTCATTCATCGAGATTCATTCATATTCTCCCTTTCTTCTTTCACTAAGGCATTCAACTCTGAGACGGACAATTTCAAGCTCTTCTACGGCGGGCACCAGTACCACGCCAGCTGCGCCAATTTCTGGATCAACTGCGTCGAGCCCAAACCGCCGGGACTGATCCTGCCAGACCTGCTCTGAGGCGCCTCTGCCAGAGCCGGCGCCATGGCAACGAGCGCCTGCGCTAATCACTAATCGCCTCTGGAGCTCGAACACATTCCTGCCCCCTGAAGCCGTACATCGAGGTTAATCTTGCCTTTGGATCGAATGTAGGAGACGCGGCCGCCTGCCTGAGAAAGTGCAGCTGAAATAGTTTATTTATTCGCTGGTCAATTTTCGTCTCCCGTCAGGCACCCCCCCCCTCCCCCAGCAGGGAGAGTGGACTGAACACCAGGCGCGGCTGCATGGCAAACCCTGCTCTCCTGTTACACTGTAATATTATCTCCATCTTGTGCTGTCATTGTTGGGCTGCGCCCGTTACCCACCCTCTGCGTTTCCTCTGTCGCCGTCGGTCCCAGGCAAACCTCCGCTGAAGAGTCTCGGTTAATGGCGGGCTTTCAGGGTGTCTGCGCTCGCTCTCTCAGCCCTGCCGCTAATGGCTGCTTGGGTCATGCTGCGTCTACAAAAATGGTAAATATTTCGATGGCCTCGTGCAAAGGGCGTAAGTGACACTTCGGTCAAAAATGACTTTTTTGGTTGTTTTGGAATAACTGAGAATAGCCCATCTCCTGACCAAGTCTGAAGTCTCAATTCCTCTCCTAAAAGGCTTAAATTGGCTTTTTAAGAAGTCGTATCTGCAGGCAAATTTTTTTTTTTTTTTAACAGGTGGCGCTGTGGTAGGTTTTTTTTTGGGCTCTCCTGTAAAATTTGTAAATTGTCAATTACGCCCTTCTTGCATGCGGCCATCGATTTGAAATGATTTCGGGATGAGAGAGTGAGGCATCCTGGGGCAGGGTTTTGCTGAGTTCTGAGGACAGATGGCTGGACTTGGAGGTCTGCACATTTTATTTTATTTTTTTTTTTCCAGCCCTAAAGATAAGGCATTTTCCCCTCCAGCCAAATCTACTGTGGCATATCATTCCTGATGGGTTTAAATGTAGGATGAAATGGCAGTTTTCATAATGTATGAAAAACTGTAGCCAGTAATCTTTCCACATGCAGTTTTAAAATGAAGCACTGGGAGAGAGATAATGTGGTAATTGTAGTTTTCAAGTGTAATGCTGCCTCTCTGTCTCGTTAAAAGCATTTTCTTTTGGGCTGTGGTATCTTTCCTGCTGGAACTGAGGCTCTTTGGGTTTTGGGTCTTAAAACATTTCTGTAGATTTCATGAGAATTAATCTGCACACTATGCTGAACGGCAGTGATATTCTATTTAAATAAGAATATGGTTTGATGTACTGATTTTGAATGTTTTTCGTATTATTTCTATCATGGTGATTTGGTGAATAATTTGGTAGTGCTGTAAGTGCACTGAACAGGAGTGTGGCTGTGGGAGGATTTGAGTGGGATTTGCCCATGTATATTATGGGCTGTTGCTCCATCGCTGCACCACCTGTTTGCGTCCAGTCTTTGGCAGACTCATTTCAATCCTGATCTGAGTCCCCAGATGGTGCCGCAATGACTCTCGAATGGGATCCATTTTGTTTCCATCACCCGAAGCCGCACCCTCTCGCATAATGGGAATCCATGGATTTTTTTTTGTACTTTTCTCAGAAACAAAATCACACTTTTTGGGGGGAAAGAAACATAAAGCAGCTGGCAATGGCTTCATCAAGCATTAGAGAGGGAAATGTTCAGACTGCAGAAAGGAGAAAATGGGGGAGAATCTCATTCACTTTGAGAGGGTGTCCGTCAACCTGATGGAAACAAAATGGCTCCATGACCAGATTTTCTAGAACCTTCGTGTCACAACTCTGAGAGCTCCAGTCCTGACCAGAGTCTGCGGTCCTGACCGTAGCTCCTAATGTTTGCACTTTTTCGGTCGATTACCTTGAGTATAACAAAATGATAAAAATCATTATTGACTGCGTGGACATAAAAAGTTATGATATTTGTGTAATAAATTATTAGTATTGTGACAAAATGACTTCGGCTTCATTTTATGAGAGAGATGGCTTGTGCATGTCCTCGGATAAGGAATATGCTGTCAGGCCTCAGTTTTGCAGCTCTGATTCAGCTGGAGTTTAGTTGATACGATAAACATTTTATTTATTTATTTTTTTTTCTTATTCATTCATTTATTTGTTTTTTTTTTTTTAACCTCACCCATGACAGTCAGTGCAGCGAGGTATCGTAATCGGTTTGTTTGTGTGTCTGTGTGTTAACAATCTAGTGTCTAGATGGTTGCACTGATTGACTTTCACTGTAGGTGGTCAATGGTCTGTGAATGATTTGAGTAAATTTTGAGGGTGATCAGGTCAAGTTCAAGGTCACTGTAAATGTCTAAATGTTTTTTTTTGTGATGACTTCCTTCAAATTCATCACTGACTTCAAACCAAAGCCAATTCTGCATCCAACCATATGGTGCATGATGGAGTAGCTCTGATGGTCTTTGTAGCAGTTGGAGGTTAAATCTGAGAGGGGTCAAGGTTGTCGTTGAAAATAACACTAACAAAATTTCAACGACTTCTTGTTCCTTGGCGGGAAGTGTTTTCCCAATGGCTTCTATCTAAAGTAAATGGAAAAGAACCATTTTTCTCTATAAATTTTGCTTTTGTGACTGAGGTTATGACATTTTCAAATTTATTCATTTTTTTTCTGGACATTAAAGGTAGATTCAGTTTTGACTTGCTGATAGATAATTTTCTGGAGCTTACAAGAATATTTCAAGGATTTCAGGAATATTGTACAACTTCCAAGAAGTTTCAAGAATTTTCTAGGATGTTGAAGAACTTTCAAGAATTTCAAGAACCTTTCGAAATTTTCTAGATGGTAATATACGTATACAGCGGCTCACCACTCACCACCACAGTTTAGTTTTTTCTGCCTTAGCGAACAGGGACATCTGAATTTTTCAGAGATTGCATCAAGCTGCAGGAATTCTCCAGATGCATTCTGCAATGTATGTGGCCAATTTATAAAAACAAGCAAAAAAGTACTCCGTGAGAGAGTGTCTGCTAAAATGTATGAAGCCAACAAAGTATATTTTGGCAACCCTGTCGGAGATTAACACAAACTCTGGGCACCTCATTTCACCTACAAGCACTGCAGTAAACTCCAGAAGGTAAGACAGACACCTTTTGTTTGCTTGAATAGGAAGATGTGATGTAATACAAAGGAGGGTTTGCAGGGTTTAGGCAAATTTGCCCTCACCCCTGTTTGAACCATCTTCTGGTTATATGTCCCTACGTGTGGAACTGTCCAGAAAATAGATTTGAAATGTGAAATTTGCATACAGGAAGTGAACTGTGTCCTATTCGGTGATTTCAAGATTTTTGTGGGGCAAGGCCTCAAAGTCCATATATATACCCATAAATTATTGTTTTGAAAAACCATATGATTTTAATGGCTACAAAACATGACGGACATTCTGATACCAAACATAAGTATATATATGGAAAAACTGAAGAGGTTTCAGACAATTTTCCATTGAAAAATGCTTCTCTCTTGACCAAAATTGATGTGAAGTTCATCTTGAAAAACAACCAGGTTCCTATGAAAACGCACCTAAGATGTTTTCACAAAAGTTGCCTCATATAGTTGGCTAAATAATGTGCAAGTGTCATTAAATTGCGAGACCGGTAACATGGATCCGGATTGCGAAAAAAAAAAAAAAAAAAAAAAAAAAAAGGCCTGGGAGATTTAGGACCTGTACAGTGTTCAATAGTTTATGAAAACATCTAAACGGCTTTTCTCAGAAATACTGTATGTATAATAAAAAGGGCTTGAATGCACCACTGTTAACTGATCTTATCACAATTGCAGGTCATCCTGAAAGTGTTAGTACATCCTAATGAATAAACATACAACTATATGCTTTACATACAACCCCAATTCCAAAATAGTTGGGACAAAGTGAAAATTCTGAATAAAATCAAAACACAATGACTTTCAAATCGCACCAGCCAGTATTTTATTCACAATAGAACAGAGATAACATAGCAAATGTTGAAACTGAGAAAGCTTACAATTTTATCCACAAAAGGAGCTCATTTCAAATTTGATGGCTGCCACAGGTGTCAAAAAAGTTGGGACAGGGGCCATGGTGTAGCATCCCCTCTTCTTTTTAACACAGAGTGGGGGTGTCCGGGCATTCAGGAGACAAGTTTCTTGAGTTTAGCCATTGGAATTTGGTCCCACTCTTGTTTAATACAGGCTTCCAGCTGCTGGAGAGTTTTGGCTCTCCTTTGACGGACTTTGTTTAATTATGTGTCAAATGTTCTCAATTGGTGAAAGATTACGGACTGCAGGCAGGCCAGCTCAGCACACGGACTCTTCTACTATGAAGCCATGCTGTTGTAATAGCTGCAGTATGTGGTTTTGCATTGTCCTGCTGAAATACACACGGCCTTCCCTGGAATAGATGTCATCTGGAGGGGAGCATATGTTGCTCTAAACCCTTTATATACCTTTCAGCATTCATGGCTTTTTAAAACATGCAAGTGTCCCACACCATATGCACTAATGCATCCCCATACCATCAGAGATTCTGGCTTTTGAACTGAACGCTGATAACAGGAGGGGTGGTCTTTCTCCTCTTTAGCCCAGAGGACACAACACCCATGATTTCCAACAAGAATGTCAATTTTGGACTCACCTGACCACACGACATTTTGCCACTTTGCTACAGTCCATTTTAAATAAGTCTTGGCCCACAGAACACGGCAGCACTTCTGGATGATGCTCAACAATGGCTTCCTTTTTGCATGATAGAGTTTTAGGTGGCATCTGTGGATGGCACGGCGGACTGTGTTTACAGACAGTGGTTTCTTGAAGTATTCCTGAGCCCATTTAGTAATGTCAATGACAGAATCATGCTGGTGAGTGATGTAGTGGCGTCTGAAGGCCCAAAGATCACAGGCATCCAGTAAAGGTCTTTGGCCTTGTCCCTTATGCACAGAGATTTTTCCAGTTTCTCTGAATCTTTTGATAATGTTATCCACTGTCAATGATGAGACCCTCAAAGCCTTTGCAATTTCACTTTGAGGAACATTATTTTTTAAAGTATTCAATTTTTTACACAGGCCTTCACAGGTTGAAGAGCCTCTGGCCATCTTTACTTCTGAGAGACTCACCCTCTCTAAGACGTCCCTTTTATAGCCAGTCATGTTACACACCTGATGCCAGTTAACTTAATTCCTCGCTAAATGTTCTTTCAGGTGATTCTTTTATATATTAATTGCTTTTTCAGCCTTTTTTTTTGCCTGTGTCCCAACTTTTTTGAGACCTGTTGCAGCCAGAGAATTTGAAATAAGCGGATTTTGTGGATAAAAATGTAAAATTTCTCGGTTTCAACATTTGAAATGTTATCTATGCTCTATTATAAATAACATACTGGCTCATGATATGAAAGTCATTGCATTTTGATTTTGTTCACCGTTTACTAACTATTTAGCTACCCGACTATTTCGGAATTGGGGTTGTAGTAACAATCTATTTTTGTCTAATCTTAAGTGTGTTTCAGATGTGTTGTAGTTCTCATCCAGAATGATCCGGAAGGCCAATGTCTCGTCAATCATGTACATATACTCTAAGACTCTTACTTTGGATAAGTATCTATAACAATCATTCCATTATTATTATTTAGTGACCTATTTTGACACCCAAAGGAGATGGTAATCATTTCTTAATTCCGGGATTGGTTCCAATTTTCGCAATCCGGATCCATGTTACCGGTCTCGCAATTTAATGACACTCGCACATTATTTAGCCAACTATATGAGGCAACTTTGGTGAAAATATCTGAGGTGTGTTTTCATAGGAACCTGGTTGTTTTTCAAGATGAACAAAATTGATGCAAAACCTAAAGTTCAAGACAGATGCATTTTTCATTGGAAAATTGTCTGAAACGTCTTCAGTTTTTCACATATATACTTATGTTTGGTATCAAAATGTCCGTCATGTTATGTAGCCATTAAAATACAAGGTAGGAAGGCTTTTGCACGCCTAGTAGGTTGACAGGTGCCTGATGATGGTCGCACGACCGAATCGTTGACAGTAAAGTTTTTGCAGAGTAGACAGTGTGAGGGAGTCTTTCATTTCTGTGTAGCCATTAAAAATCAACTGGTTTTTCATAACAGTCATTTATGGGTTTAAATATGGACTTTGAGGCCTTGCCCCACAAAAATCTTGAAATCACTAAATAGGTAACAGTTCACTTCCTGTATGCAAATTTCACATTTCAAATCTATTTTCTGGACAGTCCCACAAGTACATATAACCAGAAGATGGTTCAAATTGGGCTGCCAAACCTCCTTTAATCAAATTTGATTAATGTTTCGTTTTATTCAGACCTTACGTATATGAAAATGTGCAAATTTGCCTGCTCACAAAAGGAAAGTTTGAAGAGAATAATGGGCATTTTTGAGATTTGTTTAAAAAAAAAAAAAAAGCAATAAATGACTCACTATCCAGGAACAAAGTTTATGCCATATAATGTAATATATTTTTCCCTGTAATTCAAAAGCAATAGTGGATAGACAGATGTTTACTATTCTGACCTTATAGGAACTCTATATAGAATTTCATTTCACCCCATGACTTTTGGCCTAGAGTGACCTTGAATGGTCAAGCTGAAGCTCAGATTTTCAGGGGGCTGTTAACTGAAAACGGTTGGGGTGACATGTAGTATTGCACCAGTATGAGTAGAACTAAAATGAGTGCTGGTGGGTGAGGTTTGTTCTGTCTGGCAACACCTTATTTATTTATTTATTTATTTATTTATTAGTTTCATGAAAAAGCTTGCGTCCCCAAAATTTGAACGACTCTGGAACAGCATATTTGTGTTTACATCAGACTTTATGGGTTGTAACTTGGGGTGGGGGTCCTTGGATCAACTTTTTTCTTTTTTTATATTCACTTCTTGACATTCTACAGATGCCATTATCCAGTGACTTACAAGAATTCTTACATAAATGTTAAATGAGTTGTTCATTTATAAAACAACACCGTATACTGCAAAATTTCGTAAGAGGTGGAGGAAGGTGATTGAGGATTGAGTGCTTAAAGTAGAAAATGGGTTTCAGGTGTGGTGTTGCATACGAGAGTAGTAAATACAGAATTGAATTGTGAAGCTGCGCGAACTTGAAGCTGTATGAAAACTTCCAGAATGTTTTATGAATGACCAATTAAGTGTGAGCAGATCGAGTCGAGGGTTTCTTGCAAGACTTAAATTATCACAAACTAATGAAACCTCTCACACCATGTCAATTTTCAGGATCCCATTTGCTTTCAAACTGCAGCTCATTTATGACCGCGTAGAACTAGGCCTCTCAGTTGTAGTTGTTGACTCCGGAGGTTACGTGCGCACTGCTGTCGGGCTGCAGTTTTCAGAGACCGTGACCAACATCTGTTATGATACATGATCCTTCTGAACAAAGACTCCTCTGACTGGCATTGGCACAGTTTGCTTTCGGAAAGCTCGGTGTTGCCCGGGCGTGCTACAGTATATCGGTCACGCTGCTTTAATTTAATATCCTGCCGAGATGGAATCTCGTTTTTGAGATCCCATATAGTGAATAAGTTGTGGAGAGAATATGTTCAGCCGGAAATGAGAAGTGCTGAATTATGGACTCTCCAATGAAAAATGAGTTTGTGTGCCTGTCTGTGTATTGATTTACTGTGCGTGCATGCATACATGGTGTGCGTGCGTGTGTGTGTGTGTGTGTGTGTGTGTGTGTATGTGTGAGCGTGCGTGTGTGTATATGCTTGTGTGTGCGCGCGCATGTGTATGAGCACACTCACTTCAGCACCACAGTGCAGTGGTATTGAATTCCCTCTCAGGTTTGCCTCCCCAGGGAAATCTATTCGCCCGTATCACACAACCCTGATGTATTGATGGGTCTGCGGGAGGTAAAGTGCTACTTTACTGCTTTAACTGAGGCAGGTTTCACCCGTCAGCCCCTGATTCCTTCAGCCAGCAGAGGCCACATTCATCCCTCTCCCTCTCCCCACTGATGCCCGTAGCGCTGGAGATGTGATTTGCGTTTCCGAGTTTGGAGTGCTGAGAGAACGACAGCCGGTGCCCAAGGCTCAAGATTTGTTGCATATCAGAAGCGGCTGAATAAAATATGTGGTTTCAGTGTTGGGTCAGCTGTGTATTCAGTAGCAGTGCTTTTGATTCCCCGAGCAGCAGAAAGGGGCTGGCGGTTTGCTGCAGTGGGAACTGTGCGGCTCCTGCAGGAGTCATTGAGCGGTGTGTGAGGTAACTGAGCCTTTCGTACACACTTACCTGCACCACATCTTCCTTTAAAAAAAAAAAAAAAAAAAAGACAAAACACTTTGATGCTCTGTAGTTCCCGGATGAAAAGTGAATAGGTGCTCATGCCCTCTCGAATGGGAAGCTTTGAAAAGCAGTCCTTTTCAGAGCCGAGGTGATTGTTCAAACGTTTTGTCTGATAGTCATGTTCTCGGAGGTCATTTTCTGAGCTCCTCGGCCCCTGAGAACTGACCCTGAGGAGAGTTCACTGGGTGGATGTTGGTAATATGTTCATACAACGGTTAACAGACTTTTACTGTCTGTGGTAAAGCTTGCTAGAAAGACTTGTATGTATCCAATACAACAGGTTTTTGAAGAATACTGTATTTTGAATCGAACGTTGAAAATCTGCTGGTTGTCATTCCATGGTTAAATACTCCTGGGCGTAATGCTATACGCAGTGTTTAAGGACCACCTTCTCTGAACTGCTGTCATCCATCTTCATACAAGTGAATTCATATTGCGAACGCATTTTTATTGCACGTTATTTTTTGTCTTCTGCAATTGGTTTTCTACTCCTCGCCGTCCTCAGTCAACCCTGTTAATCCCTCAGTCTTGCTGGATTGTGATCGGAGGGGCAAATCCAGCAGGGATAGATTGATGGCAAATTGATGAATAGTGTTATAATTATTCAAGCAAATGTGGCGCATCAACCTGGAAGAACTGTGCACCTAAACTCACAAGTCAGTCTCAAGACGCTTCGCTTGTCTGGAGACTGATGACATTCCCCCAGCGTTTGTTACTCAGACTGGGTGGAAACAATTACATTGTTTTAAAAAAAAAAAAAAAAAAACCTGCATTGCAGAACCAATCCTAAGTCTTTCAGGCGGCCCTTCATTTTGGGGGCGGTGACTTCCTGAAGTCCTGACCAGCAACAGTTGTCATGGGCAAGATAATGGGACATCTCGCATGCGCTCACCGACAAAAACTCCTTCCGAGTGTGTGGATACATGTCGCGTTTGCGGCAAAACATTTTCATCGGCTGTAGAAAGATTATTCTCTGTGGAATTGGATAAGAAACTAGTCAATCAATACATTATTATACCCCCGCTACGACGTAGTCGGGGGTATATAGCGCTTCGTGTGTCCGTCCGTCCGTCTGTGTGTCCGGATTCGTTCAAACATTAAGCGGGGGTATGTGCTCTGCTCGCTTCTACACTTGTTACCGCTGAAGTTTCACGTGGGCATGAACTATAAGAATGCGTTACGCAGATGAGCCTTCGTAAATAATTGAGCTATTGGCTATCAACATGAGTACTTTCGAGGATATAAGGGAGTGCTGAATTTGTCGATGGAGGAGTCTGCGTGTAAATCCATGGTAGGAAACTACGGGTTTTTCATATGTGATGACTATAATTGATAACAGAATGACATAGAATCAATACCAATAGCAATAATTTTTGCTCCAGAAAACCAAATTTTCTTTACACTAATTGGGATGCCATTGGTTCATTGTAGCTGAAGTGGTTGTTACCGATGATAATGGTTTTTTTTTTTTTTTTTTTTTTTTTTTTTTCTGGTGCAAGAGATCATTTCTTTGAACTACTAGATTGATACTACCGGCAGGTATGTTGAGCAGATTGCACATCAGGCCTAGCTGAGAAGTTTAATTCGGGCAACTCCTGGGGGGAAAAGGGGATTTAGGAGTGAACTCGTCCATTTTCTCAACCGTGATTGAGCTCGGCTTGCTTGTGCACATTCAATAACTGAGCCGGGAGTGCCATCTATTGATAGAATATTGTAACTGAGTGCATAAATTTGCAGTTCAATGTCCACGGACGGACACAGGGAATCCATTGTTTTCTCTCAGAGGTAGAAAATCGCTATATTAGACCCTCTTTGGTTTACCTACGGAAGAGAAAAGAGGGAGCACTCCATCTCCGAGAAAGTGTTCCTAGGCGTTGCTTTCTAATGGGCGTTGCTTTGTTAGCGGCCGTTTCCACTGGCGCCCTAGTAACTCTTTTGTATTATGATGTCCCCAGACGACCTGGAGGCGGAGATCTCCAATCGGAGGCTACTGCGCGCCTCGCCAGTCTCTGAGAGACCTTGATTTTCACGCACACTCTCCGTCAGTAGCCCAGAGTACGGACTGATGCACTACCAGCAATCGCGAGACAAAGAGAAAGCAGTGCCTCTCCTCACCCAGAGTGTAATTTCGACGGCTGATTGAATTTGCCTCCGCGTAAATCACTGCAAAGGTCACGCTTCCCCTCTCTGCTGGCGCTCCGCATCCGCAGAGAGGCAGAAACGCGTCTCACTCCAGCATCATCCTTCCGTGCTGTTTCCCTCCTCGGTCCCTCCGCCGTTTTAACTTTCTACTAGATTGATTCGTTTCGGGGATCTGAGTAATCGTTGTCTTCACACCATGTCTGATATTTTGAAAAAAAAGGAAAAAAAAAACAACAATTATTTGGAATTTAATGAAAAAGTAGTGGAAGATGCACCGATAAAAAAAAATGTGCAACTGCCACCCGGAAAGTTGTTCGGATTTTTGATGAACTCCATGGGCGTGATGGCCGACATGCTTTGCTGGCTTGATCGCTGTGTGTCAGAGACGATTCTGAATTAGTACTAATTACTAGCAACAGATCTACCCTTGCTGACCGTTACCTGGGTTACCGCTCTTTTCATTCTCTGCCCCCCCCCTCTCTGCATCCCCCCCCCAGAATATCTCCCCACATCCCTGTTGCTAATGGCGCTTTAACAGCAACAGGGCCCTGTGCTCCAAGATTACATCAGCGGCTGACCGCGTCTTTATGACGCAGATGGTGACAAAGCAAATTACGAGGGGGAAAAAAAATCTGTGTCGTCTCCAAAAATGTCCTGGTGGTAAGAATGCTTTTCATAGCTTGGTGTGAAAATATACGCACAGCCTCCTGTTGCAATATTAATCTGATGCGTCTAGGTATGTGTGTTTTTTGATGAATGCCCCTCATTTAATGGCTTAAGATTTTTTTCCCTCGAAAAGTGGCGATAACAGAAGTGTCAGATTTAATGTAATTGTATTTGAAAATAGAAGCATTGCCTCCTTTGTAATTTCTTATATTTCGCAAATTTGTCTGATATTAAATTACTTTCATCTGGAATATTTAAGTGTGACAAAAAGAACTCATGTAAACACAAAATACAATTTTTCAAAGTTGATTTCATTTATTGAAGGCAAAAAGCGATCTAAGCTTACTTGGCCTTATGCAAGAAAGTAATTGCCCCATAAATTTGTTAAACAGGTTGATAGAGTAATTAAATTGATAATTTCTTCAAATTTCGGTAGACACCTCTACGCATGATGAATACATGCCCTGCTGAATCTCAATATTACTTGAGTAGAACCTGTCTGGTAATGTGAAGTAGGGAAAAAGCAGCACACAATGCCCCGATGTAAAGAAATTCAAGATCGGATGGGAAACTTGGGTTTCCTTCACACCAGGGACCCGGGCCTGGATCCGAGTACACTAGCCCCCCAATCACACTTGATTAGTGTGAACGAAAATGTACCGTACCTGGGCACAGGTCGAGAATCCACTTGAAAAAGGTGGTCTTGAGTACGGTTCATGCAGACTTGTACTAAATGTGAAAGAAATCGTGCTTAAACACGAAAGTGGACTGCTATGTGACATCTGAACTATTGGACAGTCCCGTTCTAACAGTCATGGCCATAAAAGGGTCTCTGGTCCAACAAAGAAATGAAATGTGTTGCACCTTTGAGATGAGAGCAGTGCACCATGCAGCATATGAAAGTTTTTTTTTTTTTTTTTCTTATTCAACCACATGCCTCATGTATGTCTTCATTATCAGTTGGAAAATACATAAGGAATATAATGTACTCAAAAGCTGATCCCATATTTCTTGTGATTATGATCACATTTTCACAGGGTAAGTTGGACAAAGGTAGCGATGCAAGTTAACTGAACTCTCCTGGTGCCGTCAAGGGAAAGTGTCTCGTCGCAATCAGCCCTAAAGTAATACATTTGCAGAATGCTGACTTTCTGTAAGTAAAATTGCCTGCCCTGCAAGAAAAACATTGGTATTTATTCTTTTCAAATCTGGTATATGCTGATCAACCACAAGATTAAAACTGCCTAATACAGTGAAGGTTCCCCCTTGTGCTGCTAAAAGAGCTCCATCAAACTGATGTCCCCTGAAGTCCCAAACTCAGGGTTTCCCAGCAGAACATTTCCCAGAGTATCCCACTCCCTCCACCAGCTTGTCTTCTTCCCATAATGCATCCTGATGCCGTCTCCTCACAGGTAAACGCAGCACATGTATCCGGCTAAAGCACATGATGTAATAGTAAATGGGACTCACTGGACCAGGTGACCCTCTTTAACTGCTCCAAGGTCCATTTCTGAAGCTCAGGTGCCCATTGGAGGCGCTTTTAGAGGTGGACCAGGGTTAGAGGGGCACTTTGACTGGTCTGCAAGCTAAAAAGTGCAAAACACAGCAGGATATGATGCACTGTGTTGTGACACATTTCTCTGTAAATATTATTGAAATTCTCAATGACTCGTTGGACAGTCGTCCTTTCATTGGTTTGGAACAGATAGGACAGCCTTCATCGCCCTTGTGCATCAATGAGCCTCGGTCGCCCAAAACCCTGGTTTGTCCCTCCTTGCACCACTGTCAATAGGTGCTCACATCTACTGACGGGGCACCCAGAGCTCTTACCACTGCAGAGGTGCTCTAACCCACTCATCAGGTCTCAATCTTTCCCCAGTCAAAGTCCTTCAGTTCCCATTTCTCCCACATCCAACAAGTTGAATTCAAGAACCAACTGCTGGCTTACTGTCTAAGATTTGTCTGTAGACCTGGATGTGTGCTGTCATTTTGAGGTCATTAAAATTATTTGCTGCATTTGTGAGTGGTTTCAATGTTTTGGCTCATCAGTGAGCAATCAATACTTCATCTGCCAAAACTAAAATAAAATTTAGGCTTTATAGTCCAGAAGCCGGGTTAAATAATTAATTTAGCCGTTTAGATGCATTCATTGATGACGATATTGTAACGACCTCTAGGTTAATTGCAGCCAGCTTTGACACAATGGCATTAGGCTCTCCTCAGAAGGGCTCTGGTTAAGCTGTGGTCAGTTGACATCATGGTCACATGACTGCTGAACTGTTCCTCAGCCTCTTATTAGCTAAACCTTTTTGATGGATGGAAAGATGGAGACCCTCTTTTTTTAATTTTATTAACCACTGGTTTGTAAATGGCCTTTCACTATAATATATCGTAGGAAAATGCTAAGTAAAATGAAGTTCTCGCTCACAAAAACAAAAGAACAATACAATGAACTGAATGATTTAAGTTGCTCTCAGTAGGTAATCAAGACAGATTCACTCCATTTTATTGATGCGGTTATTTCCAAAGGGTGCAATAAACGTTATTGCAGCGTGATGGGAATGTTTCCACTAACAGTGCAGAGTGATGGCCCACAAAAATGTGAGATTCTTGAATGAACTCAAGACCACTAGCGCATCTCAATCACATCTTTTTATTATGGGCATCGTCTCTATTTCACATCTTCGAACTTGGATGCCTTCAGATAACGTTTCCTTTAATCCAGCATGCGCTCTTACCCTTGACCTGAAAGGAAAACTGAAGTACTCTTGAAATCCTTCCTTTTGGCTAACGGATACGCATCACTCTTAAGCTCCAGCTATGAAACCAGTTCCAGTTCTACTTAAAATCATGTTCTGTTAAGTGAATTACACTTTAAACAGCTGTAATACATAGTTAACGGTTCTTTGATGCAAAAATGAATAAAGTACTAAACAAACAAAAAAAAAAATTCCATGTGCATAAATAAAGCAAATTTGAAATGTATTAATTAGCCTATTACTTTCTGATTATGATTCTAAGAAAAATGTAAAAATTGAATGATTTATCATTCCTATTTCTATACAAGAATTTATTCATTTTAATAGAAAACTACATCAAACTTGAATCTGTAGATGTCCTTTCAAAACCCCAGTAATGGTCTTGTCAACAGTACACTACTCCGTGAAATTAAAATGGAGGAGAAGTCTGTTAATGTTTGTCAGTAATTATTACTTCAGAAATTAAGAGGATAAACTGAATTGAAGACTTGAACAGTTGGCTGATGCAGGATGGAGACGAGATGACAGATTGTGAGAATAAATGTCACTGGATGAGTCAGACTTCTCAATGCTCTACATTTCTTCATTCAGTCAGACTGGGGAATAGATTTATCTCATAACTGACACAATTTGAATAAGATACACTTATATAGCTTTAAACATCTGTAGCTGAAGTTTTATGCATCAGTTTCTCCACTGTTACTCAGAAAAGCGTTGAGTGTCTAATTGTCTATATATTTGTTTTCACGGATGCGACTGCAGTTCTTTTGAATTAACGAGGGCAAATTAACCCACTTCTCCCACCAACAACACAGACTTGCGCAACATCATCAACAAAGGGAATTAAAGTAGGGAACGTGTAAGTCACTTCACCATTAGTGTCACTCAAGCCCCCAACACACACACACACACACACGCATACGCATACACACACACACACACACACACACACACACACACACACACAACCGCAAACATTTTTTTTTTTCTAATGTGCTTGCTTTTTCTAATGGGCCACACCATCCTGGTGCTGGTTTGTTTCCTGTAATAAGACCCTGCTTCCCCGCTGTCAACACCAGGTAATCCATCGTCCATCTCTCAGGAACCTCAGCGTGGCCCCGACCCAATGAAAGATAATGGTCCAGAACTGGGTAGAGTCTCGCTCCGTAACACAGAGAAGCAAAGGCCAGTGTGGCTCTGCAGTGCTGTAGAGTCACAGCAGATGCGGCGGGAGCAACACTGGCTCAGTTTATGCAGCTCCTCTGACAGACACTCACCGACTCCGCCCCTTTCCTTTGACCCCACCCCCCTCCTCGTTTTCCACTCCCCTTCTCTCTCTGCTCTCCTAAATACCCCAGAGGGGCATCAGGCTCCTCCGGTCCCTCTCGTAAACGTCCGGAATAACCCCGTAAGGCGTCTGGACCATTTTGACTGAGTTCCTTCCAAAAAGCTTCCTTTCGTACTCTATTAGCTGCCGCCAGAAGCCGGCGTTGGGCCGAATGACGGGTCGGCGGGCCTTGACCCAGGCGTGGGCCTCCGCTAAGGAAACACGGTGGTACTTCATCAGGTAGGCCAGGCAGAGCGTAGCGGAGCGGCTGACCCCGGCCGCACAGTGCACCAGCACGGCCCCACGCTTGCCCCGCCCCACGCTGTGGATCTTGTCGGCCACGCTGTCGAAGTAGAGCGAGATGGGCGAGTGGGGCATGTCCGCCAGTGGCACCTTGACGTACTCCATGTGCGGCCAGTTGAAGTTTGGCAGTTCGATGGTGGCGTTCACCACGCAGGTGATGCCCTTCGACAGCAGCAGGTTCCGGTTGGAGGCCACGTTGCCACGGCTGAGGAAGAGGGAGGGCGTGATTTGGGCGATGCCGCCCAGCACGCCCCCGCCGGACTCGGGCACCAGCCGAGGCATGCTGCCGGACAGGGCGGAGCTCCGGTGGTGATGGTGGTGGTGGTGGTGGTGATGGTGGTGAAAGAACCCCTGGCTGTGGGAGCCCATCGTGACCAATGAGATGAGCGGGGGGGCGGGCAGGCTGGGGCGACGGGTGGCTGAGACCGCGGTTCCCTTCCTCACCGCGCTAGAGCCGAGCACCAGCAGAGGGCGCTGCAGGAACGGTGGCAGTGACCCACCTGGAACTCAAGGAGACGCACAACTTTCACAACCTTCCAAAAACAACGACAAAAATAAAACGGGGTCGCACTCTAGATGAGGCGTTGCTCATAAAGGCTTTATACTGCATGTATAATGCCTTCATAAATGAGACATAATGTCTTCATAAATCATACATAAGCAAATGTCATGCTTTGTAAAGGGTGAAATAACACGTGATGTCAGATGTGATGTTATGCCACTTAGCTAGTGACTTAATGCTGTAAAGGGTGACATTGTCAGCTGAGTGACATCATTCTCACATCTGGCAACACATGCTGAGTAAGGATGTGTTTTTTCACCTTTTCAAAGCATGAAATTTGCTTTTGTATGATGTAGGAAGACATGATGTCTCATTTATGAAGGCATTATACATGCTTCATAAAGCCTTTATGAGCAACACTTTGACTAGTGTGTGACCAAAACGGTTCATAGTCTGGCTACATTTGTTGCAAGCAACTTCACAATTGAATGACATAAAGACAGAATCACAGCTGAGGGACCAGAAGGTGTACAGGTACGCAGCCCCAATATACACCGCATTTCTAAAACCTGCCTGGGACATCGCTCACGGAGCAGAGCTGCCACACCAGGGGGAAATTAGTTTCTGTTGCTACTTCTACGGTTACGGTTACTATCCCTTCCACTGTTACCACATTACAGGAAATGCCACCCCGCGCTTCCGTTATTAGACAGGAGTTCACAAAGGTCAACTGCTTTTATATTGAATCCATTAAGCTCAAAGTTCTCCTTCAGTAGGTTCTAAGTGAAACATTAAAGTCAGAAAAAGCATTATTTTCATACTGCAGGACAGTGTCAAATACACATGTTGTGTCTGCTGGTTGCAGCCCATCACTGAAGCTGCATCACACTTGCATGGAAAGCAGTGTTCAAACCCAGCATGCTACGTTTTTACAGCTACAGCATTACATCGAATGGAAAATATCTCAATATTATACATAATTCAACGCACTTTCCCTTGTAATTAATGAGGACATATTTGGGACCATTGGAAACCTTGGGATCTCCGCTGGAATTTTTCAATAAGCCTTAAGTTCTATTAGCCTCCGTTGCAGACGTCTTATGGTGTTCGGTTAATTTCCTTCACCCCACAACGTCTGCGCACTCGAGCGAGGTTTTGTGTTCCGTGATGTAATGTGATTGTGCTTGATGAGCCAATCAGAATGCTTGTTATATGTTATGATCTCTGTCATTACTATGGCTTTTCCCTGCGGCTTGTCAAAAATAGTGAAATGGCGGGTAAAGAAACTCCTATAAAACTTGTAGAAAACGACATTTATTTAGTGTGTAAAACAAAAATCCTCTCAAAAAAAGACAAGATACGAGTGCATGGAAAAGGCAAGCTTGATATCGCTGCAGTAATAAGCTCTGTCATCACTGTTAACACAGCGGTGAACACGAACGAGTTATTCGTCTGCCGAATGGGCTGCTACGTAAACATCTTTCCTCTGGATAACTAAGTTGTTCATTGCTAGTTCTTGTAAGCTATTCATACTTTCAATATTGAAGGTTTTGCAGATTTTATTCAAAGCTCAAGAAAAAACATGTTCGCCATTTTGGCTTCATCTGTTTCTGCATATATAATTAGCTCCTGGATTTTAGGAGCTAGTTTTTGATTGGTGGAACACAAAACCTCGCTCGAGTGCGCAGACCTTGCGGGGTGAAGGAAATTAACAGAACACCATAAGACGTCTGCAACGGAGGCTAAAGTTCTATATGTTTGAATACAGCAGCTGCATTTGACATGGGTCCGTTGGATTTATCTGGTTAAAGTGGTCATATTTCAAGTCCTGAGTTAATGCACAGTCCTGACCAATGGAGCCTTCCAGACTTTGCAAATATTGCTCGGTTTGCTAACCAGTACATTCAAAAAAATGGAGGTCATATGTCAAGGTAGGTGTGTTAACAGGTGATCATGGCCTCACTCCAATACACCTCTTCGACTTCTCTATCCTTGGCCACTTGACCCAGACATCGACCGAGACACGTTATGTTGAAGGACCTTAAATGTGCTCCGAGGAGTCCAGGATGGCGGAGAGAGGAGGATTCCAGAAGACGCACGAGTGCAGGCTCCGCGGAAGTTTTGATCCAAATTTTGCAGCCATCTCTGGCACATGGGAGTACGACTAGTGCAAGTACTTCCTAGAGCAGGGGTGTCAGACTCCAGTCCCTGAGGGCTGCAGTGTCTGAGGGTTTTTGGGATTTCCACACAATCCTTAATGGGCTCACTCAGGCCTCATTAACAAGGTGTACAGACTCCTTAGCCAATCAATGACTTGAATTAAAGCACTTGAGCAGGAACAAACCAAAACCCAGTCCCCACAGTGACCCTCCTGGATTTCAGTTTGAGACACCTGTCCTGGGATATTCAGCACTTTTGGTCCTTCTCAAATGCAATTTCTGTTATTAGTCACTCTATGTAAGAGCATCTGCTAAATGCCCGAGATGTAATGAAAGTATTATGGCTACATGAGTTTAAAAGCTCCACCCCAAGGTTCACAGTGAGCAGAATTTGAACAAGCTACGGCAGGACAAGTGTATGTAAGTGCTTACAGTTCCGTGAAATTCATTATCAGTGATTTATGTCATAAGGTACGCAAATAATTTCAGGCAGACGCAGGCTATTCGTCGGGTTAAACGTGTCACTCAAGTGAAAAAGGATGTTTTATTTCCTAATTGAGGATTACTCAGTCATCACGTCTCTCTTTTAGTTCTTGAGAAAGAGATGCAAGAGGGGGAAACAAGGTAGTGAGATTAACCCCATGTCACTTTTAATAAGAACATTGGCAAAAAAGATATGGCTGGTGTCCGGTCAGATGAGAGCTGTAGTTGTTCAGACACTTAGAAGCACTAATAAATTCTACCGGAGCCATGTGGCATTGCTGAAATGATGCAGTTAATACAAGTCAGTCATGTAGGATCTAGTCATGGAGATGGTGACCTCTTTACAATGAAGCCCAATAAATGTGCAAATGAGCCAGCCCAGAATTAACAATGCACCCACTGCGATGAGCATTGTCAGATGTTAGTGTGCGATAGACAATGGGAAGCTCTGAGTGATCTGTGTACATATTTTTTTTCACAGCATGCAAAGACTGGGCAGCTCAGTGGAAGCAAACAATTCCAAGCACAGCTGTCCTCTCGAGCCCTATTTATAATTTCAAGAAGCCAGAGCTCAGGCTGCAGTGTTAAACATTCACTGAGGCCCTGATGAGGAAACCTAAAATATTCAAATGGGTTTAAATAGTATGTGTCAAGTGTCACAGTGTGCTCTGCGGCCATTTTCTATTTCCGGGACTCATCTGCATACATCAGCTATACAAAAGGTCTGTGGGAAACACACTGACATGCACAGACACACACACACACACACACACACACTCACACACACACACACACACACACACACACACTCACGCACGCGCGCACAAACGCAGACATTCGGGGAATGAGATCAGAGAGCAGAATCGCGGCTTCCAGCCGGCTTGACGCAGAGGGAGCTGGTCGGCGCTCAGCTCATATCGAACGGCCCACGCTGCCCTCGCTGTCATTCCTGCTGGGGCCTAGCTGGGACACGCCTACTCCTCCCACAGACTGACGCTTAGCAACAGCCCAAATAACAGCCCTGCCTCCGACCGCACAGGTGGCCACAGTGGTGGAAATGACCTTCGGGACCAGCAATCATCAAATCTCGGTGCTCAAGGTCAGAAAACGGCAAGTTTTTCACCGTTTCTTTACCTGCGTGTTAGATGTACGGACAGTGTAGCTAATCAGAAGCACAAATTATTCAGTTTATTAGTTATTTACCTAGGAGAAAACAAACAAACAAATAAAAAATGGTGCTGGATTTGGATTCAAGGTCTAGATTTAGCTATAACAGCTCCAGACCTTCCTTGATACAACTTCCCAGCAACAGGTGTCTCGCCAAGCAGTCACCACTCATACAAAAGATAGTTTCCCCTTCTCTCTGTTTCCGACCTCCTGCTGTAGTTTTCCCAGATAACCTCAGGATCTGTGATACAGCCTGTAACTAATTAGCATCCTATTTCTTTAATGTACTTTTATACAGGGTAGGCTGAGAAAACGTAAGCGTTCATACTCTTGCAGCAATGCCCCGTGGAACCCCTCCCAAATAGTCTAACCTGCATAGCCTTGCATTTTTTAAAACCTAGATTTCCCTGAAGATGGCCATGAGTGCATGATAAAAACATGCAAATTCCTCGTAGAAAGGTGTTAGCCAGACGGCAACTATGTTACTCACTGCAGTAGTATGTATTTTTATTTCGTGATTGATCCATCCATTTAAAATGGGTGATGCAGTTTTTCAGCCTCAAAAATTCTCTACAGGTGTCCCCCAGGGCTCAATTCTTGGTCCAGTCCTCTAAATCATCCTGCTCATCCTGACACTCATTGTTTACTTGACTGAAGTGCTGATTCCTTCATGTGGCACAAACATTATCACGGCACCATGTCCCAGTGTCAGGTTAAGACTCTTCCTCAAAAACATCTGCTCCATTCACGCCACTTGCGCAACCCAGCTCGGTGCTGTGATCCAGGCTGTTCTGTTCAGACTAATGCAAGTTCATCCTCTGTCCCTACTTCCACCAGTAGATAATTCACAGTGCAGGTGCTTATCTGATGACTACCACCCCAGGCTCCGCTGGAAAACTTGCCTTCCCATATCGGCTTGAGTAAAAATTAAATCCTTCAAGCAAACCTTTCAAGCGTAATGGAGGCTCTGCTTCATTATAATGATCAAAAAAATCATCATGCCCTTCACATGAAGCACACCTCCCCGTTACGCAACACTGAGGCGCCTGGTTCTTTCCCTCCTACGCTCACGTCCTATGATCTAGTTCCTCGGGGGGGGAATAAGCTTCACACTTGAAGACCACAATGGAAAAATGATCAGTCACATTTTCATGTTGTGGAGAAATGATGAATTAAAAATTCAAAACGATCTTAGAAACAAAGCACTGAAAAAAATGCAAAAAAAAAAATATATAAAACATTATAATAATATATATTATTAAGTATTATTATAAATCTTATAATATATGATATGTATAATATACAAAAATGCTACATTTGAACTCTGATCATTTTTCCTTTGTGGTCTTCACTTGTCAAGAGCACAAAATGTCACCTGAGAATATTCTTGCTTTCCCTTCAGATTTTTTTGGGGGGTGAAAGCACTGGGTTAGTGGCCCCCAAATCACTGCAAAGACCCCATCAACTATATCCGGATATTGACTTTGTTTCACCTCAAGCGCACCTGGTGCTACTAACACCAGCCTTACCTCGTGTGCTTCAGTAGGGAGTCATTAAGTACCAGGATATAGCTGGTGGTTGTCAGAAATATTTCTGCGCCACTCATTATACTACAATACTCACCCCAAAAAAAATCACAATTAAAAGCAAGAGGATTCACAGGTTAGTTGAAAGAAGGTATTCATTTTTTTGCTGACAATAATTATTTTTTTAATTTAACATCTATTCAATATGATTGGACCTTTTTCTCATTCTCACGTTTCCAGTCTGGAGACAAATACTGGTGTTCTCTTCTGAATAAGACCATCTGCAGATCACTTAACATACGGAAAGCCTGACTGCCTCATGAATGTGCACATTTCTGCACAAATGTACATACCCAGAGATATTTGTATCGTGCAATGATTACAGACACATGAGCATTTACCCACAAATGCATGAGTATCTGCAGGTATACAATAATGTCAAAGCACTGACATGTATGCGAACAGTTAACCAAGCATTTGCATAAATGTTTTGAAGAATTTACAGTGGGGAAAATAAGTATTGAATGCGTCAACATTGTTCTCAGTAAATATATTTCTAATGGACTCTTGACATTAAATTTTCTCCAGATGTCAGTAATAATCCAAGTAATCCACATATACAAAGAAATCAAAACAAATAAGTCCTTGAATTAAGTTGTGTGTAATTAAGTGGAATGACAGAGGTGAAAAGTATTCAACACGCTGACTGAAATTTATTTAATATTTAGTAGAAAAGCCTTTGTTGGTAATGGCAGCTTCAAGACGACTCCTGTATGGAGAAACTAGTTGCATGCATTGCTCTGGTGTGATTTTGGCCCATTCTTCCACACAAACTGTCTTCAAATCTTGAAGGTTTCGGGGGCCTCTCCGATGAACTCTGCTATGAATTCCAGCAGCTTTATTTTCTTTCTCTGAAACCAATTGAGAGTTTCCTTGGCTTTGTGTTTGGGATCATTATCTTGCTGAAATGTCCACACTCGTGTCATCTTCAGTATCCTGGTAGATGGCAGCAGATTCTTATCAAGAATGTCTCAGTATATTTCTCCATTCATCCATCCTTCAATTATATTAAGTCTGTCAGTACCATACGCTGAAAAACAGTCCCACACTGTTTCCACCTCCTAACTTCACTGTTAGTCTGGAGTTTTTGGGGTGAAGTGCAGTGCAGTTTGTCCTCCAAACATGGTGTGTGGTGTGCTATTACATCCAGAGAGTTCCATTTTGGTCTCATCTGACCAGACTATATTCTCCCAGTATTTCCAACTTTAAAAGAGCTTCAACATGCATTTTTTTTTTCCAGCAATGGAGTCTTGTGTGGTGAGTGTGCATAGAGGCCATGGCGGTTGAGTGCATTACTTATTATTTTCTTCGAAACAACAGTACCTGCTAACTCTAGGTCTTTCTGAGACTCTCCACAAGTGGTCCTTCGCTCACAGACAACTCCTCTGATTATTCCTTTGACTCCTCTGTCAGAAATATTTTAAGCAGCACCTGGTCATGGCCAGTTTATGGTGAAGTGATGTTCTTTCCACTTCCGGATTATGGCCCCAACGATGCTCACAGGAACATTCAGAAGTTTAGAAATCCATCTTTGTAACCAATGCCATCAGTATGTTTCGCAACAATAAGGTTGTGAAGGACTTCAGAGATCTCTCTGCTTTTACCCATCATGAGATGCTTCTTGTGTGACACTTTGGTAATGAGAAACCTTTTTATAGGCCATCAGTTAGGACTAAACCAGCTGATATGAATTTGCACTGATAGGAGGCAGGATTGCTTTCTAAATGATGACAGATTTCAGGTGGTTTCTTGGCTTTGCATGCCTTTTGGCACCTCCTCTTCTTCATGTGTTCAATACTTAGTCCCTGTGTCATCCTACTTTATTATACATAATTTATAATTTAATTTATGGACTTATTTGTTATGATTTCTTTGTATGTGTGGATTACCTGGGTTGTAACTGACATCTGTTGAAAATTTAATGTCATTGGCCCCATTAGAAATATATTTACTGTGAAAAATATTGACGCGTTCAGTACTTATTTTCTCCGCCGTATATAGAGAGCACCATAATTCATGGGACAGTGACTCCTTTTTTTGCATTGATTCTGCACTTTAGCACATTGAATTTGAAAGGACACAATGACAATTTGAGTGTGTCTTCGTCCATATTGGATGAACTATTTAGAAATGACACCTTTCGAACAAAGACCCTCATTTTCGGGCACATCATAAATACTGTACTGATTAAAATAATGTAGAATAAAGAAATAATTTTTAACATTTGGTGGCAAATCCTTTGCATGTTATGACTGCTTGAAGTTTGTTACAGATAGACGTGATCAAACGCGGCGTATCTTCCCTGGCGATGCTCTGCCAGGCCTGTACTGCAGTTGTCTTCAGTTACTGCTTGTTTTGGGGACTCTTCACTCTCAGTCTCCCCTACAGCATGTAAAATACAAGTTCAGTTGGACTCAGATCTGGTGATTGAATTGGCCAACAGAACCAAAACAACAAATTGCATCACTGCCCGATCAAATCCTGGTGCTCACAGTAAAAAAAAAAAAAATTTTAAATAAAAAAAATAATAATTTGAGTTGGCACAGTTTTTTCTCCGCGGCTGGAGACAGCCCGGTTCCTGATTCTCCGGTTCTCGCGTTCCCCCATTGCCTGCTCAGTCCTGCGTTCCTCTGGGCTTCATGAGTCCCGCACACACCTGCTATTATCACGCTGCTCTGCTCACAAACAGCAACAAGCCGAGGCAGAACCGCATTTGAATTCCAGGCTACAGTATATTTCTCCTCAGCCAGCTGCATATGGCAACTCCAAAGCCGCTTTCACACCGGACGCGAAACGAATTTTTCGCACGACAGATTACATTCAAAGTCAATGCAAAGACGTGAATACACGCGAAACACGTCTTTGCATTGACTTTGAATGTAATCCGTCGTGCGAAAAATTCAAAAAAAACTTCTGACAGCTTTGCAAGAGAAACAGACTGACCGAGAAATTTACAGAAATCATAATCAGATGAAGAGCCGGGGATTCTTATGGTACTGTGCAGACGTGTCTCAGGAAGGAATGCACAGCTGGGGCACAACAGATGTGCTTGTGTGTGTGTGTGTGTGTGTGTGTGTGTGTGTGTGAGAGAAGGAGCTACTATGTAAGAGTAGATGTGTAACAGAATTCCCTTCACAGCAGAGAGTGATGCAGGAAGAACAGAGCGGGGGGAATATCCTAATGACCCTGTAGGTCAGGGGTCACTGCTCTGCACACAATACCCTGTGCACAATCAATAAGGTAATATTAACTAAAATATCATTAATTGAGTTGTATTGGTTTCCTTGTTTTGTTATAACACTAAGCATTACTGACATTTTAACATACCGCTCCTAAATCAACATTTCAGAAAATTGTCTGCCAGTGGGGCACCTGCCAATACACTTTGCGTGGCTTTATGTCAACAATAACGAAGGAAAGCTATTCATGATAATAACATTTGCTGAACGGGCTGGGTACAAGATAAGCACTTGGGACTCCACCTCAAGAAATCCAGGAAACATATTTACGGAGCTGACCCAGCACACAGCAGGCACCGAGGGTCTCCACAGCTATGCTAAATGCTACTCATCCCCTTTCGCACCAGTGTGTGTAGAATCACACTCGGCTGTGACATCAACTATGATCCTTCATAACCCCTACGCTAACAAAAAAAAAAAGAACCAAAACCGAATTTGAAGGACTGCCCCTTGCAATAATACCCCCACCCCCCCCCAGGAAAAGAGGAACTTAGAGGAAAAGAGCGATGAATGAGAATTTTTGGAAAATTCAAACTAAAACAAATACAGTGCATATCAATGTTAAATCACCACAGTTAGTGTGTCTCTTCCATTTCCTGTTTGAGCGGATTTTATTCTGCTTTTAACTACGCTCGACAGCCTGACCCAGATAAATAATTGAAACACCTCCACAATCTGTAAGTTTCAGCCGAATATTGACTCTAACGATGTATTCCTTCGTGGGCCCTGTCTGGTTCTGCAGAATTGCAGCTGCACACGAATCCCATTCTGATGTAACTCTTGAAATTGCCTCTTCAAATAAGAGAGTAAGACACAGATGGCAGCTCTACCTCCGAGAGCCACATTCCGCAGCTCTCTGAAGCCCGTTCACAGAAGCAGCATCGCACTGCCACAGTATAGTGCCGTACAGGAGCCTGGTACTGGGACAGAAGAGTTGGTATGACCTGCCTCATTGAAATAGTTTTGTGTGTGTGCATGTGTGCGTGTGTGTGTGTGTGCGTGTGTAATCAAACAGCTGCAGAAAATTAATAAATTTATGCTTGGTTAAATAACCTCATAGGCTTCTTTAAGCCATTGCTACTCTGACATAATAATGTCATAAGCAATGCCTCAGCGATGGCGTAGGCCCGCTTTCTATTCAGTAAACGCGTTCATATTGGGCATTAATTAAGGCAGCGGCTATTTTTACACCAGTGGTAAGTGTTCTCCAAATAGCTTTTCTTACGAACTTTCGCATTTGCGAGCGCAATGAACGATCCTAAACTGTCAATATGGAAAGTAGGCGGGAAAATGCCAGGCTTCGGGGTGTAACCCCGTCCCTAACGCCAACCCTAACACTACTGCGCATGGCGACTGGCGTAAAAATAGCCACTTCCATGAATTTATAAGTTAATACAATTCTACAATATTTGTCTATAATAATAATAATAATCATCATCATCAAATAATCAGTCAGTTACTAATCTGACTACAGTTAGACTCCTATTTCCAAAGTTAGTAGCGCGAGTTTAGCACCTCACAGGGTACAAAATAAGTTGCAAAAAACTACAGAAACGCTGCACCATCACATCCGTCCAACTTCTGCACTTATTACCGAAAAAATGCACTTGGAACATGAATCAATGTGCACTGATTATGGCAGCAAGTCTTGTGTTCATCACTCAGATTGACTGATCAACGGCTTTCAATGATATTTATTAATGTCATTTTTCGACTCAAACGCACCAACTGATACAGCCTCTGAAACCTCGTTCAACTGAATCATGTGAAACACTGAGTGCAAATACCGCGCACTGGTGACATTCTGATAGGTGCATAACAGCTTGCCTAATTAGCTACAACTCACTTGTAATAAATAAACAAATGAAATTTTTACCGTGAAGCCACCAAGCAGAGCCAATCTTCAAACCTGATTACAGCGAACGACACAGGTAATTGTAACCTATAAGCAATCTAAGTAGCCCATTATTGCACATCGGAAACGTCAGATTCAGTAAATTCGACTTGTGGTCATGACGGTCGCGTCAGCAGCAGTGAAGATACACAGTGTACAGTAATGCAGAGCTCCGGTATGAGCTATTTGTTTGACATGACAGGCCGATGCAAGATATTTCAATAAGTTACCAAATGTGTGCCCAAAACTAGGAACCAATTATGTGAGTAGACGACCATTCTTGTCGAGCGTTTCGCGGAGACTTGGTGAAATGGATGGCGAGAGGTGTAACTTACCCCAGCCGCGACTTGTCAGCAGCCGCGGCGTCTTGTCAACCGCGTTGCTAGAGAGTCGTCCCAGTCAAACACGGTAAACGCAACTCCGGGATGAGACGCGCTTCGAAATGCAAACAGCGAATGTCCGCGAACAGGTTATGAGTCTAATTATGATTTAACGCCAATTCAATAAAATTATCACAAGAGCCAGAAAATAAGGAACTTCAGGAGCAGAACTCTAAATTCCACGAGCAGACTACAGCCCTCAGCGGAGAGGAGTCTTACACTGGTTGGGCTGCCGTGACAGGAGCGACATCCCGGGATCAGCTCGGCTCTATAGTGAAAACACACCCGCCCCCGGAGCACCGGGCTCATCCTCCTCCAGACCGTTTCCGACTCCGCCGAGAAAAAAAAATGTTCTTCCAACTACTGATCACGTGTAGGTACAATTTTCTCAGTCAGCGGTCAGAGAACCCGGTGTGAAGAGATGTCAGTTGCAGCCCTCATCTGCCTGATTTTCCAGCTTCGTGGTCCAAAGGTTGTTGTTGTTTGGTTCTTGCTGTTTTTTTCCGTTGAACCTACACCTCAATAGGCTACAATCATTTGAAATACAAATAATATAAAATGACAGACTATTTTCAATTTGGACAGAACCGTCATAAAACATGGGTGATAAATTCTATTTGTGTGTTTAATATTGGGATGAGATTAGGCCGAAGTATTTGACTATTGCGTGTAAATTACATTTTTGCATAAGGTTTTCAGTTTCCCAGGACTTCAGACGTCACTGGCATTATGCCAAATGCATCATAGGGAATTCATTTTATCACCGCTCTTTTGCGATAATCGCTGTTGAAACATTAGGATTGAGTAGAATTCGTCTTTAACGCATGAAGAACAAGGCACGATTGGAGTTAAACGCATAAAAATCAGAGAGAGGAAGAGATGCCCCGTCTGACGTCAAGATCGCAAGAGGCAGGGGAATCGCCCAGAATAGCTCGGGAGGGTCGAAAGTGACGAAGATGGCCGTAGGTGTGAAGACAGGATTCCTTCACCATCGAAAAGAAAAAGATGTCGTGTCTCATAGAGCGGAGGAGTGAAATTGCAAATCACGCAATCATATGCGTATGCGACACAAATTGTACACGGACGCATTCACAGAAGGTTGGTGAAATAAAGAATGTATAAGATTAATTTAATTCCTGTAACACAGCAGGAACACGTAGATTTTTCACCTACTGTACTAGCATTAGCGTCTGGCGGTGAACGGAGAGTGACGTTAGTGGAGAGATTTAGCTCGACATCCGAGGAGGTTTCTCATGCGTGAATCACCTACGTTCGGCTGGCTCGAAATTATGACGCGTCATTACGCATTTTTAACGCCAATATTGCGTCAAGGGCAGGGGGTTGTTTCTGTGGATGTATGCACTGAGCACGTATGAAAACTGTCCAAGTAACTGATTAACTGGCTGCCCATTTATGAACATTTTCTGAATGTATATACAGTAAGGGAAATACAGGATGTTTCAAAAAAAGTATACCCAAATAAAATCATAATTTTTTATGAAAAAAACGTAATATATTTTTAAGTGTAATATGTCGTTGGAAAGGACTGATTGAGCTCTTTCCAAGGATGCCTAGCCCTAGAGCATGCATTCATTTCCACGGGTGAATGAGCAGCAATGCATCTTTTGAAGGGCACCCAGATCCTCACTGTACCAAATGCTGTGTTCCTCATTACGAAGAATTGGGAAGAGAAATCAAACAAAAAGATTGATGAAGATTACTCATTTATTCATTGAAATGTTCCCCAGAGTAAATTCATGGCCCTGGCCTCTCAACATGACCGCCCTCCCTATCAATGTATAGTTGGCATCGTCTGACCATGTCGCGGACAGCTCGTTGGATCATTTGGTGATCATGGCGCAAGTTATCAACTACCTGTGTGATCTTCTGCCTTAAATCATCCAGATTTGCTGGAGATGTGGTGAAAACCTTATCTTTCAGATAACCCCACAGGAGGAAGTCACAGGGGGTAAGATCTGGGGATTCCTGTCTATATCTATATTTTACCTCAGAACATTATAACTACACATTTGGCATGAAGGATATCCTCCATCTTGGTATTTCATGATACTCTGCGAGTTTGACAGAACTTGTTTTGAGCTTTAAAATGTTCTTAACAGAATGTTAACTAGATACCAAATCTAAATCTTGCCAAGATTTCCCCAGACATTTTGGGAATCCTAACATTTGCTGTGCAGACTTTGTCCGCAGTTTTTTTTTTTTTTTAATTCTTTCAAAAAAAAAAATTCATTCGGTTGAGGTTGCATTTCTGTGTCAGTGTTGTATGCCTTGGTTTTCTGTCAGTAGTTGCATTCAGTGGCAGGTGATATTGTGCCTAAAATCTCGGGAAGGGAGAACATGACAAATCATCCGTAATCCTGCAGAAGTTGGAGAGAAGAATCACAGCAGTGATGCAGAATCCTGAGAAACTAAGGTGAACTTCTGCTGGAATTCTTAAAACACAAACAGAAGAATAACCCACAGCACAGTTAATCTTTTGACTATAGGTTAATTATGCTCCGCAGGCAAGAACCAATAATTTTCTTATTTTCCTTGCAAATTTTACAACGGTTCGCCCAGCAGCGGTCCCTGTCCATGATGGGAAAATCAACCTTCTCTACCTTCAAATGAAAATGAGCGCAGGTGACTGAAGGCTTTTCATTCGTATCGAAAAAATCAGTCTGATCTCCAGGGAAATTGCTGGGTAAAATTTCTTGACCAGGCTGCACAGAACTGTCAGTCACCGTGCAGTGCTGTGGGCTTGTGTGTAAGGATTTGAACACCTCAGTCGAAGAGAGATACAAGGGCACCAAGCTCAGTTTTCACTGTCATGCTGTATTTGTAATCAGAACTGACTGCAAATCCCACACTTCCCTCCTCTTTCCTTACCTGAGCTGACATTTTGACCCAAGAAAGCATTGGCAGCGATGCGTATGCATGCCTGCACATGTTCTACTATCATCGCACATTTACTCTCTGCAAATTATGTCAGTCCTGTTACTTTCTTAAAAACAAAGCATTTTCTATGACTGGAAAACCTGTGGGAAATACCTGTGGGACCTGTGGGAAAATGCCTTCAAAATAATTCACAAATAACTCCATAAAAATAAATAATATCTGACTGATATCCATAAAAATCTCCTTGATCAGTTTTAAATCATGATGACCAGACGTTTTGATACAATATATGGTGTCAAACTGCAGTATTTTTTGTTTTGTTTTGTTTTTTATGGCAATTTAAACAGTGTCTTTTGCATTTATAGCCCATTAGTAAATTAACCCCTTAAGCCCTCAGCCTCTTTTTCAAAAATGGCAAGCCCAAAATGAAATGAGTATATCTCTGCAACTATTTGGTCCATTTGAATGATCTTGATATCATAATAGAAGTAAAACCATTTGGGATTTCTGCCATGGTGTAAAAGTCAGTGTCTATGTCACTGAGTCAAAGTAAATGCACTGAGTCAGAGTAAATGAAGATGGGACACAGGATAAATCAAAGACCCCATTTTGCACCAAATAAACTTTTACTTCTATCCCTTGTAAACATTATTAGTTGCAGTCTGAAACCTCAAAAAATTTACAGCACAGAATCTCACCATTATCTTTGCCAAAGTTTATTCTAATCAAGTAAAGCAGAACAAATGAGAGAGGAATGTCTCGGTGGCGTCTCCAAATTACCAATTCAGGTACCTTGTGTGCCAAATCAGATTTCTCAGATATTAAACTGCAAAACTCATCTAATTTCACTTATTTGTCAGTACAGGCATACATTCCACCCGAATACAACCAGTTTTAAATTTTTAGAATTTTTTTTTTCTGCCAGTCTATACAATTTCCCATTCAAAGAAAATAAATACAAACACCACACGACCGTGCAGTACATCATCAAGAAGTACGAACAGTCTGAACGCATAGCTAATGCAGCCAGGAAAGGACGTCCCAGGAAGACCAGCCAGTGCACTGACCGGTACATCTCCCTGCTGGTACAGAGGGAGACACAGTCCTCGGCCTACACTCTTGCCACCAAAGTGGAGGAAGACACTGGAAGGCATGTTGGTGCCCAGGCCGTCCGTAACCGGCTCCATGAAGTACAGTAGTGTACAAATACTTATTGGAGCCACTGTATATTTCATACAGAATTTTTCATAAGTTAAGAAATTGCCATTCGTGTCCATCAAGTCAACTATAGACCATATATTCCTCTCATACCAATCTTCAAAAAATAAGGATTTACAGTGGCTCCAATAAGTATTTGTACACTTCTGTACTTCATGGAGCCGGTTACGGATGGCCTGGGCACAAACATGGCTTCCAGTTGCTTCCTCCACTCTGGTGGACGTCCTTTCCTGGCTGCATTGCCTATGCGTTCAGACTGTTTGTACTTCTTGATGATGTACTGCACGGTCGTGTTGCGTAACGATAGCCGAGTTCCAATTTTTCTGGTGCTTTGGCCTTCTTTATGTCGCTGAATGATTTGCTCCCGCATTCGACGGGATATCTCGCCTGACTTAGCCATATATCACAGGAATACATTATGGGCATGGTCAGGCCATTTACATAGGCCAGTCTGTGTACAGAGGGAGTGTTCAGTATGGTCACGCTTGACCAAATCAGACTAAGTGAGTCAACCATGTCCTGTAAACATCTTGAGTCAATTTTAGGAGAGTATTATAAGTTTTGTGACTTACTAATGGAACTGTACAGATACTTATTGGGTCAGATAATCGCCTTTCTGACCAAGTATGCCATTTTGACATTAAATATTTGTTTAAAACATATTGATTATCAAATATTTTAATCACTTTTACACACAATAGCAAGCATTTAGCCGAATATACAAAAGCTGTTATGTAGTCGAATTTTCAAGTAATGTACAAATACTTATTGGAGCCACTGTAGAAGGGAGTACAGCTAGTTTTGGAGAAGTCCGTCCATCTGCACTAGCATCCATCCCATTGGTTCATCCCCGTGATCCTAATATACTAGTAGTATGCAGAGCATGTTTGGGGCGAGCAAATGATGACATACATGCAAACATGCCAACAGGGGGCGCATTGAGCTGACCAATAAGCTACTTAACAAAGTTTAACACCGACAGCAGAGGAGGATAAAAGAGGCGCATTCCGACTTTCAGTCTGCTGTGATTATAATATCACAATGGGGCCATGTGTAACACAACTGGCTGTGCATTCAGTTCACGTTACTTGTAAATATAGAATATAGACTTTATCGCTATTACGTAGTTTACTTGATGCCTCTTGCCATTTGTAAATGAGGTGTACCTCATCCAGTCCGATTCCTAGGAGGTTATTTCGGAAGACCTAGGTAGCCAACATGTTGTGCCACTTCCTCTGCATGAGCCAGGTTTCAGGACTATCGAAGACCACCTGACACTGGCAATTTCCAGTTTCCTTCAATTTATGTACACCAAGTTGCATGGCCTTGAGTCCAAATTTGGTCGCCTTTGTGACCTGGTCCTCTATAAGGGTGATCAACGGTGAGACTACAACTCCCGTGGGTTTTCACTTAATGCATTTACATGCACACCATATTCCTGTATTAATTGGAATATGAGAGTATTCGATTGCGTATCTGTCATGTAAACGCGTGCAATAACCCTATTAAGGTCATTTTCTGATTCGTAAGACCCCTGGCAACTGCCAACCAAGTTAAGCATCACTGGAAAACTCTGAAGGTGGCATATTCCAAAGAGGAAAAAAAATACAGGCAGTGGCTAGTTTTACGCCAGTCATAATCTTACTCCAATTTGCTACTCTTACGAGCTTTGGTATGTTCATGCACAAGGTAGGAAATCTGGACTTGAATCCATAGACTGATTTATACAGTCTATGCTTATACCACGGTATTAACTATAATGTATCAGCTGACGTTAGCCAGTGGGACGGCTGTAAATAAGATTTCTCTATAAACTGTTGTATTGTAAAGACAAACTGTTTAGAAATTTGAACTGCATGTGAATCAATATGATATATTCATCCATGTACAGTCACTTATCATCTATGTATTTTTGGTAGAACTTTGTCTATTTTTAATACATGACATATAAAGATATTTTTGGTGTATTGTTCTTTTATTTGGTTTGGGCACCCGTTTTGCTGCACTTCCTGTCATTGTCATCTTCAGCGCTGTCCTCACCTTCAGTAATGTACCTGTATATACCTGTCATTTAAAACCTTTGTAATGTGAATATAGGCCACTGGATGGCAGTATTTACCTTTTTTTTTATTCAGCTCTGACTGGAGCTATGTTTAGACATGTCCTGGACATGTCTGGGGCAAGTCTCAGAAAATTAAAAAAAAGAGGTCTAAATGTGGGTGGGGTCTGCAAAAGAGTATATAAGGAAAAGAATTGAGACAGTAAAGTAGTAGGAGAAATTGCAAGAAGATGACCAGACCTGCCATTCTGTTCAAGACCTGTGACGTTTCTTTTGTGGATTTCTTTGCCTGTGTTTGAGAATTTTCATCATCCAGGACATCACCAAGCCACCCCCACGAAAAGGGATTGTAAATATTTCTTTTTGTTTTTGTTATAATCAATCTTGGTCATTTAGTTAGTTATTATTAGTCTTGGTCTTTGTTTAAAAATTAAATGTGTTTTAGTTGTTAAAACTGTGTCTGTCATCCCTTGCTGTTGCTGTTGCGTTATAAATCTAATTACAAATTGGGGCCATAACACCTTTCACTGTCTGTCTGAGAGTTACATCACTTACTATATTGCTGTTATGGTTCCAGTTTAAGGTTGTAATCTCCGATAAAGAAAATTTAAAAGTGTGTCAAACCCGAGACTGAGCCACAGGAGGTCAGAGGTCAAAGCTAATGCTAATGCTCATTAACACAGTCGGAAAGTTGAGCATTCCGTGGGCTGTTATCCACCTGTGCAGATACCGGAGAGGAACGACACGCACACACACTCACACACACACTCACACACACGCACACACACGCACACACACTCACACACACACACACAAAGAAGCCCTAAAATGGTTACTCTCGTACACACGCTAGGAAAGGGGAGGAGTTAGACAAGCCAATGATGTTCCTGCGAGACACGAAACTTAGTATGGATTCAGCCCTTTGAAAAAAACAAAAAAAACAAAAAACAGATTGCACCACATTGAGCCAACAAAACCAGTGACACCCCCACCCTGGCCAAGTGTCATCATCGATTAAAACAGTCCACTAACCCCAGACCCCCCCATCAGCAGTAGTTCAGTAAACCAGCTAAGTTTACACGCAGACTTCAGGTAGAATCATCTCTCCACAATTCTAATCTTCAAACTGATTTCTTTGAATAGTCCTATTTCAATCTGTAAATTCTATCATTAATATAAATATTTACGCATGTATGTAGCATGTTTTTAATTATATTGTGCTCCATATTGTTTATGGTGTCACATCGGATTATACTGCCTGAGATATTACTACTATTACTCATCCTGTAACACTTCTACCCAATATCTGTCCTCCTGTATCCTGCAAGGCAAAGCTGGTCAGCTTCGGCTCTTCTCTCCTATCATTTAGGGTTCCACCAAGCACTAACACAGTCCCCCTTATGAAGGCACCTCAAAGAACCCTGTTCTTCTGAGAGTGTAGGTAGAATAATCGTGATTAGCGTAAGAAGAATAATATTTCAGACATCTACACCTGCCGCAGCTTGTCTGAACCACAGTTTACATTCTGTGGCTTGTGGTGTAGATGATAGGCTTTCCAAGGCGACAAAGCCTGCTCGCCGTCTCCATGGGCTGAATGTTTGTTGTAGTGACACATATTTCAGAAACATGACAACCAAGCAGGGGGTTTCAGTTGCAAGTTCCAGAGCCCGTTTTTCTCCATTCAGCCTTGCATTCAAAGGGACACGTCTGACTTTCCAACCACAGCTGACGAGGCGGAGTTAGCAGGTATGATGGGACACGTATCAGCAAAACATATGAGTTCAGTGCTGGAAGCATAGATGTGCAGCTCGCGGTACGGTCTCGGTCCAGGTTGAGTGTGCGGTACAGGTAATATCAGCTGTTCTGCAGTAATAGCAGCACCCCTCAAAAACCCAGTCCTTCCCTGCAGTTCTTACCCATGATGCTTAGCTAGTCTCCGCGCCCCTGCCTCCCACTGCACAATCAATGACAAGGGCGCTGTCTTATCAGCAGTCTCCCACAGGACGAATTGGCAAATGCTGCCTCATAGGACGATAATCCGTCCTTGCTTCTCCCCTTTGGCAGATGGATGAAATTTCCCCCACCCCCACAGAGAGCGGAGTTAGCCCCCCTCCCCCAGCGTCACATCTCCCGCGGCCGCTGGCGATGGTGACCTGGACTCCAGAGAACCACTTCGGTCTGAACCTAGTCACTGTTACTCAAGAGTACCTGATTGGACAGGTGATGTCGCTTGGGCTTCACAGATCAGAGTCGGTTGCTGATTTTACGGCAGAAATTAAAGGAAGTGGTCCTCACGGTTTTTACAGACCAGGCTTGCAGACCCCAGCTCCGAAGCATCATAAGAACTTCTGGAACCCTCTCCACTTTTCACCCTCTTAGGATGTTCAAGTTCTCCAGGGTGCTCAGAAAAGCACCGTCACTCCAAACCCTCGCCCGTCCCCATGAAAAGCCACCTCATCAGAAAATTGATGAGCTCTCCAGACTTGGCTCTTGTCCTGATCTCCAGTGATTGAGCTGTGACCGTAGCACTGATTCAGCACTGCCATGCAGTGACTGCAGCTCACTCCTGCAAGGCTGCCGAGTCACACAGTCCTGTCGAGACCCGTCGCAATGCGAGAGTTCAGAGCTGCACACTTCCCTTGCCTGAATTTCCCAATGAAACCCTGCGGCTACATCCACACAAATACTTTTTATTTTTGTAATGCGTTACTTTTGTCACGTATTTGCCTGGCGTCTGCACCACTCCAGCGTTTTCAAACCCCTCAGACTGAGACTTTTGAAAATTCTGCTGACCCCGTTTTGGTTTGAAAACTCTTAGATTGAGTTTTAGGGTGAACAGAGATTGTTTTCATTTGAAAACTCTGCTTTAAAATGAAAACATATTAGTGTGGACTTAGCCTGGGACTGTAGTCCAACCACAATCACTCTTATACCTGATTATGAATTGCATATATGGAGAAACTACAGCTCAGTGAGGAGCATTCGGCTGGCTACAGGGCTCACTGCTGTTTTTGGGGCCTGTATTAATGCATGAAGGCACTTGTTTGGTTGTTATGGTGAGATGTGATTCATCTGCATGCAGAATGGAGTTGGGTCCATTTTCAGCTTACAGCAGGAGCAGAAAGTGACGGCCAACTGACCTGAACGACTGCTGTGGTCAGTCACGACTCTTCAGGCTAACAAATGACCAGGGGATTGTGTTGTGTGTGATTGTTTTGTTATAGGCGTGTATGTGTTTGTGCGTTTGTATGTCCGTGTGTCTGTCTCTACAGTGTGCTCTTATCCGTGTCTCTGTGTGAATGTTTATGTTTTCGTGTGTGTGTGTGTGTGTGTGTGTGTGTGCCTGTGCGTGTGTGCGGTTATACGTCTTTGTGCACGTATGTCTGCACAACACAGCTCACCCGCATGCAGCCGGTTATCTCCGACTGGTCCTCTCTCAGCCATCGTCTCCATTAGGCCAGAGAGCTTGTTGCCAAGGCAACTCAATGTGTTGACAATGAAGCAGAGGAGCTCACCTCTGCGCTAATTGCTACCCAGCGATGAGGACGGGAGGTGGAGAGAGGAGAGGAGTGGAGGGGGTGCGGGGTCAGAGAGATGAGGAGGTGGGGGGCTGGAGGCTCTCTGCTTCGCTCAGTCTGACGCAGATTTCTCTGCCCACCAAGCTTCTGGAGATACAGGAGAAATACCACGGATCCTAAATTCATTTATTCCTTCAGTGTGCTGACAGGCCCTGTTCCCTTTCGTTAAAATATGTGCTTTTGTTCTCAACAGCAAAGAAAAATGATGAGACTTTATAAAACCCCTGGCTCTTGCGCTGAAGAATGCTGATACAGTTAAATTTTATCGTGTAACGCTCTTGCTGTCCTAAGTTTTGGTGGTGATACCAATAAGACTGTGTCATCACTGAGGTCATAGGTCAGAGTCACTCAGGTTGTTATACCTGCCCATTTCTCGTGCATCAAACGTGACCAATTATTTGCTAACCATCGAACATATCCAAGATCTTGACCTCACCATTGTTAGAAGATAACCAACCTCATTAGCTTTCATCATTGGGAGTTCATAACATTTTGGCTCATTATTGTACAGTTCATGAAAATGATAGAATAGCAAAAAACAAGTATTTTTACTCCAAAGATTGTTCTCTTCCTGATCCCAGAAAATGATTGTTTTTTAATGTAATGTCATCTGGTAGTGGAGGGTGTGGTGCTGATTTATCTGTCAATCATCCATTACCCTCTAATCAATGCCCTTTCATATGACCTCAGGGAAACTGCAGTTCAGAATGAGCGTGCGCATCTAAAGTCAATCAAATCGATTCCTCTGCATTGGAAAATTGTGCTTACAGATTTGTTTTATTCGGAAATGCATCATAGACAGAAGTCAGCTCTAGTTCGGCTTACTTTGTCAAGAGCACTTGCCGAGCGACAGTGTCTGCTGCCTGCTTCAGCGTCTGTTGGTCTCCTCTCTCGAGCGACCAGCGATGAATGAACACAAGTGTTTCACCTTGTTCTGTCAGACCATTTTTTATCAGCTGAAGAAGAACCCAACCTATTCCGTTAAGGACCCTTATGCAGCATGTCGATCTTCATATCACATAATGCCCTTTGATATAGATTAAGAATCTTGAAAGAACCGATTTAACACCTAATTGTGGCTCTAAAGAGGCATTTTCAGTGCCCAAAAAGTGCCCTCTTGGGAATAAATTCAATATGTGCTGTTCCAGAATTGCAATCATCAGGTCAGGGGGAAGAAATTTTCCGGTTTTTGGTGTGAGAGCTGCATTATGGGTGAGAATGTAGCCACTCGTTATGTAGCATCCCGCTGGCATCCTTGGGCTCACCGCTGTGTTTCAGACTGAAGTCTGCCAATCTTTTTTAGCTCACTGTGGCACTCCGTCTCCCTCTGAAAGGCTGTCAGACGGGGCGTTGATTAGTCTGGCGCTCTGGCACAGGTCTGAGCTCAAGAGGTGCAGACGTGTGGCTCTGTAAAGCCCAGGTGATCTCTCCGTCCTGACCTGCTCTTACCAAGGATTGCAGCTGCGCTGATTTCTGTAGAATGACTGGAATCCTGTTCTGCTGAGGGACATAACTGCACCAGGCTGAAGTTCAGACGCGCCCACATTTTCATGAAATCAGACTCTGAAATAAGACAAAACAAAACACACTTGAATCCTCAAAAAACATACCTGAATCTTAGTTTCATTAAAAAAAAACAATAACATTGCAATAGCAATTGTTGAGCATGTTCATGTACATATAAAATTTTATACATATACATGTACTTATTTTTAAATCACTGTGGCGGTCACAGGGCTGTGAGTGCCCACTCCAGTGTGAGTGTGGAATTTCCCACAGATGCGCTGCGCTGTTACACTGCCTCACGCTCACCCTCCCCTCTCCGCCTCTCTGGGCAGTGACCTCTGACCCAGCTTCGTTTCAATTCTCTCATTGGAAAATGGACAAAAAATTGTTTGCATGTTTGTTTTCCTAATTATGTTTTTATGAATTCCAGAATTTTGGACAGTATCATGAAACATAATGAATTAATTAATTTATTAACCCTTTCAGCAAGATATTAAAATCAGATGCTGTTGAAAACCTATCATGTGGCAACTTGTTTAAAAGAGCTCCCGCAGGGTCACTACATTTTTATTTCCTTTGTTATGACTTGAAAATCACAACAAAGAAAACCAGTAATGACAACTTTTACAAATTTATTCTTCACTGATTAGGTCCAAAAATTTCTACAAATAATCCACTCTGTAATCTTATAATAACACTCAAATGCCACTATGTAACTGATGCCAAAACAAAAACCTCTTTAACTGACCAAAATCACAGCATTTATAAAGACTAGGAACATTCTGGAAAGATCCACAGGATTCCTGGGTGATCTAGCCTTCTCCAAGTAAAAAGATGCCAGAAATTTCTAGAAAGCACTAGTTTCATCTATTTCATCACAAACAAGTGGTATTGCATCAGATCATGTTTTTCTACAGACACACCACCAGCGGGAGCTAAATGATGAACAAAATAAATAAATAGCTGACAGTAAGGCAGCACTAATAGTATGTAACAAATCTCCATTTACAAATGACATACACTACTTTACATAAAATACTCATACATAACACCTTGAAGATGTATTCACCGCTCAAAGGGTTAACCCCTTAAGAACTGAGTTCCTTAAGAACCCCGGTACCGGGGACGGTTATTACACATTATAAATACAGCATTTTTTCAAATCGCGACATTGTCAAGCGGCATATCCACATTTCGCGAAGAAACTCGGCCAAAAGCTCATGTAAACCATTTTTACCTCAACCGAACACAATTCAAGCACCAAGCAAGTAAATAAGCATGCAGCAGAACATAGGATAAAATCATATCAGTGCTGAATCGCCAGGATTTCTGCTGAATTCGTGCTATGCATAAAAACGATACCTCAAATGAAAGAGGAAAGTCCACAGGATGCAACGATATGAGCCCTGTCATTTTAAACCGACACCACATTGAAAGAACAGCAGGCATACACTTTACAGTCTACAGAGATGAGCAGAAAAAAATTCTTCCTGATCGGGGTACCTTTTTTTTAATTTTATTTTATTTTATTTTTTGGAAATAATCGCTGTTGCCTTCTACAAATAATCGCTGGGGTTTTTGTTATTCTTACTTTTCTTGAACATATTTTCACATTGCCTTTGTATTCATCATTTTACTTTTTTGTTTTGTTTTTTTTTTAATAAATATGCTCCAGTGGAGTCAAACTTAATTTTCATTGCATGTACTATCTTTGAATGGGAAATTGTATAGGCAACAAAACTGGCAGAAATAATAATACTTTTTTTTTATTCTAAAAATTAAAAAATGTTGTATTTGGTTACAATGGATGCCTGTAGTGATATATAAGTGAAATTTTATGGGTTTTACAGTTTGGTATGTAAGAAATCTGAAATGGAACACAAGGTACCTAAATTGCCAAAATGGAGAAGCCACCCAGACATTCCTCTCTAATTTTGTTCTGATTGACCTGATCAGAATAAACTTTGGCACAGATAATAATGACATTCTGTGCTGTAATTTTAGAGGTTTCAGGCTGTAACTCAACAAATTTACAAGGGATCGAAGTAAAAATTTGTTTGGTGCAAAATGAGATCTTTCATTTACACTGTGTTCCATCTCCATTTACTCTGACTCAGTGTCATATATAGTGATTTTTACACCAGGTATGAAATCCCAAATGGTTTTACCTTTATTATGATACCAAGATTATTCAAATGGACCAAGCACTCGCAGAGATGTACTCATTTATACTCATTTCATTTTGGGCTTGCCATTTTCAAAAAAGAGGCTTAGGGCTTAAGGGGTTAATGACTATGTATTACAAACCTTGTGTCATTTGAGGCTATTTATGGAAAGTAAAACTCTGAATTTCTGAAAACAGAGAGCAATAACAAGGATTAAGCATGGACAAACTTTTTACTGTGACTGCAGGCCAAACTGGATGATATATGATAATATGACAATACAACCAAGCATGTCTGGGAACTTTTCTCCTCCTGGAAACGCGCAGTCATCTGGGTGACACACACCCAGATGACTGCGCGTTTCCAAAGTGTGTGTGTGTGTGTGCGTGTGTGTGTGTGCGTGTGTGTGTGTGTGCGCGCGCGTGCGTGTGTGTTTGTGTGCGTGTGTGTGTGTATATGTGTGTGTGTGTGTGTGCGTGTGTGTGTGTGCATATATGTGCATGTGTGTGTGCATAGGTGTGTGTGTGTGTGTGTGTGTGTGTGTGGGTTAGGTGGGCACTCCCAAAAGTTTCAGGGTAGTTTGTGCACTCAATCTACCTCCAATTCCACACCCCAGTGATGTAATACTGTTATTCTGCTTTCTGAGGCCTGCAGGTTTGCGTCTCAGCCGGGCTGAATTGTCTCCTGGTGGCGTTTGCATGTTTCCGTGTTTGCATGTGTATCCTCCAGATCATCTGTCCCAGCAGCCTATGCCTGCTGCACAGGGAGCACAGACCCTGGCGCATCGACAGAAATGCAATTATCGTGTTGCCATGTGAATTGTCAAATAAACAGATAAATTAACTAAATTAGAACACGGATAAAACCATTTACAGCCCCATAATGACAATGCCTCTGGCTCATTGATGTACATGGTGATTTTGGAATTTAACAATTTTTAAAAAAAATTTTTTGTTGTTTTCAAAAAGCTCAAAAGTTTTAAGTAATGTCGCCCTATTCCACAGGAACCCATCCAGAGGCCCTGTCTGTATGTCCTTCTAAAAGTCTCCCTGTGGGGACAGGAGATCTTCTCTCAGATTTTGCATATTGTTATTGAGAACCTGTCAGTACCCAACTTGGAAGGATCTAGATGGTTTAAATCGAGGGTCTCAAACTGGTCTGTAAATGGGCCAAGGGGCTGCAGGTTTTCATTCCAACCCAGCAGACGCTCTCCTGTTACAACTAATGAACATGCAGCTGAGATCAGATGATTACATTAGCTGTATCTGATGTGCTTCTGCCTCGTTGGATTGAAAAACAGTGGCCCCTCGGACCTTTTTATGATCCAGTGTGAGACCCCAGGTTTAAATAATGAAACCTCACAGGATCATGTGCCCGCGCGCTCTGTCCTCGCTCTGCCTTTCCCTTGTCTTTAGGTCTGAAAACAGTCCCCTTGCTTCCTACAGTCTCGAGTATTTTTCCAAGACTTAAAGGTTAATGACTGAGACACACTGACACACATACACCTTCTGGCTGTCTCCATGACAACCGAGTTACTGCACTTAGACTAAATGAGAAGCAACAGGGCTTTAAAAACCTGAAGAACATTATTCATCAAGCTAGCAAATGCCAAGCACGACAACGAGAGATACAGATTGAACTTTCCACAGTGCAATAAATTACACAGTCCTTAAGATGTTAATTTGAGTAGTTTTCTGGGTGCAGGACCTAGTAATTCGTTGTAAGACATTTACCTCCTCAGGTTGCCAAAAGAAAATGCTGTCAACAATTCCTAGAGAAAGACAAGACTGCACCTGTTTGGAGGGGACAGATCGATTAACGCTGGTCAGACTGCTCTCTGCACCAGCTCTGAACCCGCAGCGTTGCTTTCATATCCGTCCATGTGACTGTACTTCGTGCTGCTATCTTGGGGACCTGCTGACCTTCATTGTTCAGCTGTTCTCTGTGTGCCCAACTCTTCTGTCCCGTCCCACTCTCCCCGGGCCGCCCAGGGACTAACGACTGTCGCAAAGACAGCAAATAACCATTACCTGGAAATTAGCATTAAAATATCAGCTTGCGGACATTCTGCCAATGAGAAGCTTTAGGGTTAGTGAAACACGTGATTATACGTCAGAGCTTTATTAATAGGAACAAACTCTCAAGCCTCGCCACTGGTCTCCAGGACTGGGACCGCACTACTGATGGCCTGTCTGTCCAGTCTGTTCCTCTGGCCAGTTTATTAGGAATGCCTCCCAAGCCCTCATCTGTCCCCAGGATTGGGACTGTCCTCCGGTTAAACCCTTCGGACCCTCTTTCTGACAGTCCTGTCTCTTCGGGGGTTTACACCAGCAGGCTTCTGCCCCAGAACACCACCGGCCAGGCACAGATATGCCCATTACCCTCACCACCCTGCACCACCTAAGTCAGACTGTGCTCATCCTGCTCGAGGCTACAGTGCTTACCCCAGTGTTTACCTTATTGTTATTAAAAACACTCTCATTGGACTGTTCCCTGAATCTACACCTCACTCTTTGTCTGGGTCATAAGATGGACAATAAATTCTGCAAGGCCCTAATAAATGAGGAGATGCAAATACAGTCTATAACTGGAAGACATAAACTGATTGGTTGTTTCAGGGCATGTAGCACAACAATCTGGCAGCTCTGCTTGACAGAGATAAGACTTGGTCTACGCCGCTTTGCATTACACAGTTTTAGCTCTACTCACCTCTGCTCGACTCGACTCGGCTCTGCTCGACTCGCCTCTGCTCAACTCAACTCGGTTTTGGTCGTTTTCCATTACAGTTGAGTACCACCTCAACGTGGGTGGGGTCATCATAGCAAGCGTCACTCCCTGGCCAATCAGTGGCCTGCAGTCTGTTGACGTCACATCTTCAGCTCAACTCAGCTCGCTTAGGACCCCGGCTGAGTAGGTACTAAAAAAGTACCTGGTACTAAGTACTATTATCTAACGGAAAATTGAGTTGAATTATTGAGTGGAGCTGAGTAGGTGCAAGTGGAGAAGCCCTATTATATACACCAGGGGAAAGGATGGATTATGGTGGCACAGTGGCTAGCACTACTGCCTCACAGCAAGAAGGTTGTGGGTTAGAATCCAGTCTGGGGCCTTTCTGTGTGGAGTTTGCATGTTCTCCCCGTGTTCGCGTGGGTTTCCTCTGGTTACTCCGGTTTCCCCCACCCACAAAAACATGCATCACAGGAACACTCCTGTATGGCTGTGTGTGAATGTTTGGTGGCGGTTGGAGGGGCCGTAGGCGCATACTGGCAGCCACGCTTCCGTCAACTTGCCCCAGGGCAGCTGTGGCTACAGAAACGTAGTTTAACACCATCAGAGTGTGAATGTGTGAGTGAATGAATAATGTATCCAGTGTGAAGCGTCTTTGAGTGCCCAGAAAAGTGCTGTATAAAACTGATGCATCATTATTATTAAAATGGGGGATACACAAGACACCAGATTAAAGGAGACAGGATCTCCTGAAGACATGCAGGCTGCAGGGAAGAGGGTGGAGACAAGAGGGCACAGGGGCTGCGACGACCTCACAGTATCAAAATAATCCTGTCACATGGTGCACTCAGGACTTACATATCAGTATATGAGCTACGTCATAATAGTGTTACATCATTATAGCACATTCAATTTCACTCTGCGATAGGAATGCTTCGAATAGGTTGCGTGAGTTTTTATTGTTAATTAAGAAATGGTGTGCTTGTGTGTGCAGGGACGTGCAGATCTACAGAGGTTGGCAGTTGTTGAGATCATGCAGGTCAGGTGTGAGGTTCAGTCATCCAGTGAAAGTAGGAAACAGGCCGATCTCCTCAGTACCTTAGTGCCGGTGGCGGTCTTTAACCTACTATTGTGAGTGGCGACCGAACGTGCGCGGAGATGCGGTAATTTCTCGCTCGCTGTGCCGATTATCTGAAGTGCATTCTCCGTCATGCTTTGGCCTCACATCACTGAGGCCGCTGCTTAACAAGCTCCTGAGGCAAACTGATAATGTGGCGCCCTCCGCTGGGGAAAATCGTAAAAACAATGGTTGAGAAACAAAATGAACCATGGATGGATGGATGCTCAGAGCAACGTCCTCTCGAATTTATTAAATTAGCACTATTTCTGCGTTCCTGCATTGTTGAGTTCTATTGTGGTCCAATCTCTACGTCAACTGGTGTTCATGCATATGACTACGCGTAGATTGAGTGTATAAGCTGATATATGCATATGAATTAGTGATGGCAGTATTTGCATGAAAAAGGAAGGGTCAGATCTAAAACTTGTCAACCTCCAGGCTGAAATTTAGATAATCATATTATTTATCAATTTTGACACTCTTAAAAAACCATTATGGAGTTGATGAGAATTGATAAATTTTCTGATTCAATCCATAATGCAAATATGATTTGCATATTCAGACAGAATATGCACAACTTCATTAATTATTTTTGGTTATACTGCAGTGGTATCCCAACTTGTGTCAATCATGTTTGTCTCCTTAATTTTCACTGACTCTGTTTTTGATGGGACATTATTTCTCTGAATATCATCCATTACACTTGCAGAGGTTTTGCATCTGACCTGTTACTGTAGCATTAAATTATAATACAGACCCCAATTTCAATGAAGTTGGGACGTTGTGCCACACATTTTCAATGGGAGACAGGTCTGGACTACAGGCAAGCCAGTCTATTACCCACATTCTTTTACCACGAAGCCACGCTGTTGTAACACGTGCAGAATGTGGCTTGGCATTGTCTTGCTAAAATAAGCAGAGACATCCCTGAAAAACACGTTGCTTGGATGGCAGCATATGTTGCTCCAAAAACCTGTATGTACCTTTCAGCATTAATGGTGCCTTCACAGATGTCCAAGTTACCCATGCCTTGGGCACTAATACACCCCCATACCATCACAGATGCTGGCTTTCAAACTTTGCGCTGATAAAAATCTGGATGGTCCTTGTCCTTTTTAGCCCAGAGGACACAACGTC
>CM056578.1:125850308-126070308 GCA_029721435.1 Gymnothorax reevesii
GAGATTAGAGGGAATGATTGAAATCCTAGAAACCATGAAATCACCTGAAAGTGTGGCACGCATTACTGGGGCTGTGAGCAATCACATGACAAAAGACCAGACAGGGCGAGACCATGTGCAATGCATGGTATGAAACAAAACACAAACCGGAATCTAACTGAAGGGATGTAATATGGCAGACATACACACAAAGCAAAAACAAAACAAGGCATTGAATCTGAATCACAAACGGAGCATGGTCCGGCAAAGCAGAATCATAACAAAAACATGGTCAGACAGAGCAGGATCATATCAAAATATGGTAAACAAAGCAGAATCACAACATTTAATTGTTGTATCCACTGTACCAAAAAGAGTCAGTTGTGAAAAAGTACGGAATTCAGTCACTTTCTATGGTTACTGCAACTGGAGTTAGAGGCTCTGGTCCGCAGGCGACCTCGCCCAACGTTATCCTGTATGCCTGGACTCCTGAGTGAAGTGAATGTTCTTTCCATTTTTTAGATGGGTTTCCTGCCACAAAACATATTATCAATGAATTAATTAATCAGACACTCACGCTATGATATATCCAACGGCAAATTGACTTACGGACCAACACTGTTTAGTTTGTTTGCTTGTTTGCTTTATTGCTATTGCAGTCTAAATAGCCAGGAGGTAGACAACAGCCTGGTCAGTACTTATCTGGACCTTTTCAAAGTTATTATAGTTGTTGTTGCTGTCGACCTCAGCATATTAGAGTTGAAATTAGACTTTAAATATGAGCTCAAAGTTTATAAGCACTAAGACTTGCATTCAAAAAGGTGAAAGATTTTAAATTATTGCACTTTTTATATGTTGTTGCCCTGAAACATAGAATACATTTCGCTAACATGGAAGGTTAACATGTTATAACAGTAAAAGTAAACTATTGATGAGACATCAGCAGACCTTCACATTGTTTTCTTACGTTGCATAATTTTACTCATTGGGAAAAATTCAGTACTGGGGGAAAACTCATCAGAACTTAATTCTTTCATGATGCTATGTATGGCCCAGGAATCTGAAGGTTCCCGGTTCGATCCCTGGCTCCTCCAGAGAACGTGTCGAAGTGTCCTTGAGCAAGACACTGAACCCCGCACTGCTCCTGATGTGCAGGGTGGCGCCTTGCATGGCAGCCTCCGACATCAGGGTGAATGTGAGGCATAGTTGTAAAGCGCTCTGGGGTCATATCATGTGACTAGAAAGCACTAAATAAATGCAGTCCATTTACCATTTACCATCTACAAATCTCTGAGAAACACTGAAAAAGTGAAGTTATGTCACTACCTATTTGTGATGTATTTGTGATGTTACTTGTGCAGGATTCTCCGCCCACTTTCGCTGCTGTCTCTCTCCTTCACTGTAGAAAATGGAGAGTGGGCCATCCGCCACCGTCCAGCCAGGAAGGTGATCAACCATAACTACTCCCCCGATGATGTAGAGTACCAGGAGGTGCATTTTGGCCTCATCATTCAGAGGAAGCCCCTGTTCTACATCACCAACATTATTCTGCCCTGCGCCCTCATTTCCTCATTGGTGGTGCTGGCCTATTTTCTGCCTGCTCAGGGTCAGTGGACTGGGGCTTTGGTGGCGGTGGGGATTGGGGTGTGTGAGTCTGCCCCCGTGTCAATATGCGTGACTGCAGTGTTGCCCTCTGGACTGTGCACTTGTTCGTAACCACCTCTGCGTGGCCAAGGGTGTCCGCATGGACATATGGCAGCATGTTTCGGACAGCAATTCAGTACTGCGTGTGTATGTGTGCGTGTGTGTGTGTGTGTGTGTGTGTGTGTGTGTGTGTGTGTGTGTCTGTGTGTGTGGTAAGGGCTATCTGTATGTTTTTGATCAGTAACATTTTCTATCCATCATTATTTTTCCCAGACAAATCCGAGGATTAGCTCTCTCTTTTGATGGCAGTCTTTTCCTGCTTCTGTTATAGCTGGTGGACAAAAGTTGACCGTGTCCATCTCTGTCCTGTTGGCTCAGACTGTCTTCCTTATCCTTGTGTCTCAGAAAGTTCCGGAGACTTCTCTCTCAGTCCCTCTCATTGGCAAGTGAGTTTGGATTTGTGCTTTAAACAGAAAAACAACCTTTTTCTGAAGTGAACTGCAAACGAAATAACTGCCCCCTAGATGTTACAAAATGTGTTTTTGCTAATTTTAAGACAACGCTGAACTGAATAATAAATACTTAAACATCCATATCAAAACATTAATGCAATGTGTCATTTTCTCGTTAACAGCAATAGTCCTGTAGCACTTTCATGGCAAGAGATTTTTAAAAAAAGCTCCCATTGAAGACCCGAAGTATGTGTTTTCTTGTTAGTGTTTTGACACCCAACAACCGAACGCATCGGTAATTTAATTACAAAGAGTCGTATCCACCAATGCAAGAAATGCTCCTCCCTCTAACCAACCGGACACACAATTATAGTGTTAAGTAACCCATTACACAAGCATAGTGATCCAACAATGATGCCAGCCAGGTTAACCACATAAGCCAAAGCATATATTTATTTCATACGCATGCTTGCAGTGTGTTAAGGTCCAATCGTAGTGATCTTCCCAGATCCCACTTTTGATGGAGCAACATCCCCAGTATAGCTAGTAATGGTAATACCAGTGCTAATGGAAATGTCAACCCAAAATAACAAATATGAAAGACAACTGAAATGACACTCACTTTCTGCTGATTAGAAAAGGAACTAACAATGAGAGAAAAAATGGGAACTTAAAAGCAAAGGTTGCTTTCCAACCAATATTAAAAGAGAGGAGGCTTACTAGCTTGTGAATGAATCAATTTAAGCTGACAAAATAGCTCAAAACGAGTGGGAATTTAGAACAAAATTAGTTAAGCCCATAAAGAAAAGTGTTTCTTGGCCTGTCATTGGCTAAACCTCTTCGATGGATGGAAAAATTGCGATCCTCAGTTTATTTTTTTAGTTGTTTGGTCGCATTCTTGGTATTTGAAGTATAGCCCAACTTTACAAAAAAATTCCAAAGAATCTAAGTCATAATTTCTGGCCTTCATATGGGTAATTCTTTTATTTAAAGTTACTTTCGAGTGAAAGTTGTCATTCACTTAAAAACGTCTGGTCAACATTTTTAAGATATCTGAATTTCAAATTTTAATTTTTGTCCCAAATTATTTAGCAGCCTTTTAATCTGGTTCTATTTTTTTCTTCTCTCAATTGCACTGTTTTGAGGTATTTCTGTCGTCTGAAGCCATATTTGGTCTGAAATAACTGAACATGCCATGATATACACTACCCATCCAAAAAAAAAAAAACTTGCACTCTATAATATTGTGTTAGGCCAACTTAAGTTTTGATTCGTTGTGGTATTGTTTTAGAGATCTTATACAATGTCACAACATTTATCTGCATAATCATATCTGTGTTAATGTTTGGGTGAGATATTGTATTGATGACGGGTGAGTCAAACCACTCCGTTAAGCCTCTCCAGCTCATCCCAAAGCCTTTCAAATGGTTAAGATCCACACTGAAAGGTGGCCAATTCATGTGATACCTCATGCTCAATGAATAACTCTCTCACATTTTGAGCCCATTGAGTCTTGGCATTATTATCCTGGAATATGCCTGTGCCATCAGGGATTATAAAGTCCATTGATGGGTCACTGGGTTCAGGGTGGGTTCAGGTAGTCGGCTGAATTCATTTTATTGGTGCAGAACAGTGCTGATCCCAGACCTGACCAACTGAAGTAACCCCAGATGATAACACTGCCTCCTGAGGCCTGTACAGTGGGCTCTATGCATGATGGCTGCGTCACTTCAGGGGCTTCCTGTTTTACCCTGATGTGCTCATCACTCCTCAACAGGGTGAATCTGGACTCCTTAGACCACATGACCATTTTCCATCGCTCCTCAGCCCAATCGTTGTGCTCTCCTGCAAACTGAAGTTTTTTTCCCCAATAAGCCTCACTAACAAGAGGTTTTCTCATGTCAAGCAGCTGATTAGTCCCAATCCTCTAAAGTCTTTAGCATCACACGTATGGAAATGCTTTTACCTTCATAATTAAACACAGCCATGAGTTCCACTGTTAATTTTTTAAGATCCATTTCTTCCGTGAAGTTGACCGATCACCACTAACCCTCCAGGTTCTAAAAAATTTTTGAATGGTTCCTGACCCAATTCCAGTGATTTCATCAATCTGCTCAGCTGTTTTCTTTGCTTGATGTTGGCCAATAATCCACCCCTCTTGAAACACAGTAACGTCTTTTCAACGACCATGAGATACTATGTCTTCCCACATGGTTATTTTAAGAAATGAGAAGTTATGCACTGAATCAGTCAGGATTAAACAAATAATTACCAGCTGAAACGTATTAATCTCTGCGATAATTATTCAATCATAGGCGGTTGAGTATTAGCTTATTTAAATCCAAATGGCAGCTTTTTTATGGATGGGCAGTGTGTAGCGGAGTTATATACACTCAGTAAAAATACATTTAAACAGATAGCATTTTATTAAAACTATGGGATGTAGTTGCAGATAGAACAAAAACCAGAGTAAACATGGGCTCCCATGACGAGGTTTGAAAATCACTGACGTGTACTGAATGTGATGCAGCGTCCCACCCTCCTTTCCCAGCGGCATTCATATCATCTTCCCTTCTCCCTCATTTATCCCCTCTTTCTCTCACAGGTACTTGATCTTCGTCATGTCCGTGACGACTCTCATCGTCACCAACTGCATTATTGTTCTCAACTATTCCCTCCGGAGCCCCAGTACCCACAATATGTCCCAAAACTTAAAGCACGTAAGTCGAACAGGGCGCACGCGTGAGTCGGCCGTTAGAGCACGGTCCTCCTGCTCATTATACGCTGCGATGATGGTGGTCTGAATACAGCCACTGACTTTTGTTGCCTATTTCTCACTTCCTGCTCTTCCTGTCCAATCAAAAATGGAAAAAAAACAACAAAAAGATCATCAGAAAATCATGTGTGCACTCTGTAGACAGTTGTGAGGCACAGATCATTATTAAAAGCAATGATTGTTTATTTATATTTTATTTAGCATGGTAATAAATTAATAAATGGGCAGAGGAATCAAGCAGCCTATCAGCTGCCACAGATACTGTAAACTTAATTACATTTTGGTTAATACCCTATTTTTAGAATTTTTTCTTTAATTAATTGCCACAGTAAGTCAAGGCCTTGATGTCTTTTCATCAAGTTGACCTGTGACCTCTGACAGAACTTTACCATTTCCACTGTATGGTCTCTGCGTTCTATAATCCCTCCCCAAAAATAGTAAACTCTCTAGAAACTAGGATTATTTGTACAACTCCATTTCTAAAAATGTTGGCACATGATGGAAAATGCAAATAAAAACAAAAAGAATTGATGTGAAAAGTCCATTCACCCTCTTTAATGTAAAAAATACTACAGCTGTCACAACCCTTGCGTCTCAACAGTTAGTTCCTTCCCCTTTCCAGCAGTGCAAAACAAGGCCAAACTACCTATTTATCCAGCGGGCAGAATACTAGAGTTTCACATCGACAAAATTTGTCTAGTCAAAAGATGGAAGGAATAGGGTTGAATCTTGGAATTTAACTCATTCCCTACGGCAAGCGGCTGCCAATGGTGCGGCGAATTCTACCAATCCCTACGGTAAGCCGGTGCCAGCGGTGTGGATGACCATTCACAGTCCGATGAAAACACAAGATCAGTTCACAATCGCAGTGATGGGCCACCTGTACTTTAGTACTTTATATTGTGTAATTTTTGGGAAAAGTACTCCGTACAAACACAACAATTTTATATTAAAGTATTCCGTAGGGAATGAGTTGAAGGTCAAGGAAAAACAATTTCTGATTGCGCATGATTTCTGATCCCGCAGATGTCACTTTCTCGAGAACCGTCATGCGATTGTGACAGATATTGTAACATGGCCTCAGACATATTTTGGAAAAGCTTTGTCAGTCAACACCATTCACCGATGCATCCAGAGATACAAGTTGAAGTGTTACCATGCAAAGCCAAAGCCGTACATGTAGACCAGGGGTACACCTCAATCTTTCCGAGAAAGGGCCGGTGTGGGTGCAGCTTTCATTCCATCCACGCAGTTACATACCTGATTCTACTAATCAACGCATAGAGTCGTTGCTAAAGACCTTGATTTGTAGAATCAGGTGTGTAACTGCATGGATGCAATGAAAGCTGCACCCACACCAGCCCTTTCTGGGAAAGATTGAGGACCCCTGATCTACACTGTCCAAATAAGCCGCAAACTTTTCCTGGCTTGGTCTCACCTGAGATGGACAATAACGCAGTGCAGGTGTGTTCTGTATTTGGTCAGCTTTTCAAGTGATTTTTGGTAAATCTAGTCATCCTGTTCTCCAGACCAAAGGCATCAAGGGCAACCTGAGCCATTATCAGAATCAGGTCCAGGGCCATTATCTGTCATTTTATGTATGGCTTGTCGATGCTAGTGGCATAGGTGACTTGTGTGTTTGTGAGGGCACTATTTAAGCAGAAAGAGATGTATAAACATATGCTGCAATGTAGATGTTGTCGGTTTCAGAGATGTCCCACAATTTTCCTGTAAGACAACATCAAACCACACTCTGAATGAATTACAAGTGCATGACTGTGTGAGCAGACAGTGAGAGTTGGATTGACCTGCCTGCAGTCGTGATCAGTCTCTGATTGAGGATGCATATTGTGAGGTGAAACATACTGCAACAAAGGCGGCATGTTATTGCACAGCAGAAACACATTTAAAATGGAGGAATGGGGGAAATTCCACTTTTCAGACTTCACCAATTGGTGTCTTCCATGCCCAAATGCTTAATTAGTGTAATCAAAAGACATGGTGAAGACACCTATGCCAGCTTTCTGGACTGTGTTGCAGTCATGACTTTGTATATTCTCAATAAGCAATTCAATTTCAATGTTTGAACTTAAAATAATGTGTTTTTGTAATGACAAAATAGATGAGGGTTAATGGATTTTTCAATTGTGTCTTTTATTTATTTGATTTTGTTTACATTTATTGGATTATTGTAAATATAGTTGCAGTCACAAAATTAAAATTTTTTTGGGAACATAATGTTAAAAATACGCTTTTCAGCACCTCAGCACGTTACATGAAGTTAATGTCATGTTGATTCAAGAAATTCAAACTATTCAGTTGATACCACCCTGAAGACGTCCTTTGGCGCGTACCTCCAAGAAAACAACAAAATGGAGAAACAAGCCGAAATCAAAAACAAATTGTTCAGAAGAAATTTAAAGGCCTTACCATACCTCTCTCATCTCTCTCTCTACATGGCTCTGTGATCCTCTCGTAGATATTCCTGGAGATGGTTCCCCGTTTCCTGGGTCTGTCGTACTTGGGGAACGACGAGAGCGAAAATACACAGTCAGCGGCAGTGACGCATGGCCAAGGGAGGTCTTTTGATTTGATGCAGCAGGAGGAAGACTATATCATGAAACATCCTCGCAGCGAGATAATGTTTGACAATCTGAAAGAGAGGCACGGCCACACCAACGCCTACGGTAAGGGGGCACGGCCACACCAACGCCTACGGTAAGGGGGCACGGCCACACCAATGCGTACGGTAAGGGGGCACAGCCACAACAAAACACGTACGGTATGGGGGCACGGCCACACCAACGCGTAAGGTAAGGGGACATGGCTACATTAACGCGTACGGTAAGGGGGCACGGCCACACCAATGCGTACGGTAAGGGGGCACGGCAACACCAATGTGTAAGGTAAGGGGGCACGGCCACACCAACACATACGGTATGGGGGCACGGCCACAACAAAACACGTACGGTATGGGGGCACAGCCACACCGATGTGTACGGTAAGGAGGCACGGCCACACCAACACGTACGGTATGGGGGCACGGCCACACCGATGCGTACGGGAAGAGGGCACAGCCACACCAACACGTACGGTAAGGGGACATGGCTATATTAACGCGTACGGTAAGGGGGCACGGCCACATCGATGCGTACGGTAAGGGGGCACGGCCACACCAATGCGTAAGGTAAGGGGGCAGGGCCACACCAACGCATACGGTAAGGGGGCACGGCCACACCAACGCATACGGTAAGGGGGCACGGCCACACCAACGCGTACGGTAAGGGGGCACGGCCACACCGATGCGTACGGTAAGGAGGCACGGCCACACCAACACGTACGGTATGGGGGCACGGCCACACCGATGCGTACGATAAGAGGGCACAGCCACACCAATGTGTAAGGTAAGGGGGCACGGCCACACCAACGCATACGGTAAGAGGGCACGTTTGCATTTATGATTGTGAGTGAGAAAAGGTTTTTTCCATGCATGCCTCCCAAACAGCTTGTTGGCATGTAGATAGGGCCTGATGGTTGTTTTGGAGACTTTGTGACCCCAAGATGCTACCACTTGTTGCAATTCTTTAACAGTGAGCTTTGGAGAACTTTTTATTTCTCTTACCACCCTCTTCACTGTGCGTGGTGGCAAAATAACCTTGCGTTCTCGTCCAGGTTTGTTTACCACTGTTCCAGTTGTTTTAAACTTCTTAATGATTCCTCTGACAGTAGATATGGGCAGGTGCAGGCGAGTGGCTATTTTCTTGCAGCAATCGCCTGACTTATGAAGGTCGACACACATCTGCCTTACTTGAATGGTGTGTTCCTTTGTCTTTCCCATGTTGAAGAGTGGATAAGAGAAACGGCCTCTGTGTCACGTCACATTTATACCCCAGGGAAACAGGAAGTGATGAAATACTAAATAAATGTTCCTAGATACTCTGATCAACTTTGTAAACTACTGTAGAAATGACTGAAATACTTCAATTACATTTATTTCCTAGGAATTGTTAGGGGTGCCAATAATTGTGGAACAGGTGATTTTATGAAAAATAATTATTTCTTGATCAGGGATTTTTTTTCCCCCTTAAAATTCACTTGAGTTGAAGGTTACTTTTTTCTACAATTTTCAGTGTGATAGTATGCTTCTGCAATTAAAATTGAATTTATTTTAAGGCTTTTAACACATCTTAACCAGGAGTGCCAATAATTAGGGAGGGCGCTGTATATATTTTCATCCCCCTCTTTCTGCGAGGCACCAGTTTTTGGGTCTAGTTTGCCAGCTGCGGCGTGTATTTCGCATCGATTTAGGACTCATCTTCTATCAGCTTTTTGGCGAAATCCATTCATTGTCAAGGTCATATTAAACTCATGGTCATGGATGTACTCACATAACACTTCTTGTTGACCAAATATTTTTATATGTTTGATTATTCTTAAGGAAGTTTACTCATGAATGTGTCCTACGGGCAGGTGGAATTGAGGGGCTGCTCTGTTTTTGTGGTTCCCACAAGCACTTCTCTAGTTTTCCATAGTCTCTGTGGCACAAATATTGAGTTTTAAAGTATAAGTAGGTTCATGCACAACAGGAACAATTGGTATTATTTGTATTCTGTGTAGAGGGGTTTAAGATTGTGTAACAAACTTGGGCCCATTCAAAATCTTATTAGGGCATTCTATTGGCCAGATCTTTCATTTGTTGCAGTGATACTATATGATATCCCCATCACTGTTGGAACCTCTCGTGTGAGAGGAAGTTAGGATTATTCTACCCGAACTGGTGATCTATCCCATTTAAGAGTAATACACCGCCAGCCCCCCGCCCCCCCCGTCCGTCCGTCCATTCGTTCTGTTGGAGAAGACATTCGTGGTGAGTGGTCTTACCTCCGATAGTGATCTGGGTGGACTCTGTTGAACTGAAAACCAGTTTGGCATGGATGAGACAGCAGTTCTCAAAGAGGCCTCTCCGCAAAACTACACATTCTCATATTCTTACTGACCGGGGAGAGGTGGTGGGACCGCAGCAGTTCTCTCATATTCTTACTGACGGGGGAGAGGTGGTGGGACCGCAGCAGTTCTCTCATATTGTTACTGACTGGGGAGAGGTGGTGCGACCGCAGCAGTTCTCTCATATTCTTACTGACTGGGGAGAGGTGGTGCGACCGCAGCAGTTTTCTCATATTCTTACTGACTGGGGAGAGTTGGTGGGACCGCAGCCGCTCTCTCATATTCTTACTGACTGGGGAGAGGTGGTGGGACCGCAGCAGTTCTCTCATATTCTTACTGACTGGGGAGAGGTGGTGGGACCGCAGCAGTTCTCTCATATTCTTACTGACTTGGGAGAGGTGGTGGGACCGCAGCAGTTCTCTCATATTCTTACTGACTGGGGAGAGGTGGTGGGACCGCAGCAGTTCTCTCATATTCTTACTGACGGGGGAGAGGTGGTGGGACCGCAGCAGCTCTCTCATATTCTTACTGACTGAGGAGAGGTGAGGGGACCGCAGCAGTTCTCTCATATTCTTACTGACTGGGGAGAGGTGGTGGGACCGCAGCAGTTCTCTCATATTCTTACTGACTGGGGAGAGTTGGTGGGACCGCAGCAGCTCTCTCATATTCTTACTGACTGGGGAGAGGTGGTGGGACCGCAGCAGCTCTCTCATATTCTTACTGACTGGGGAGAGTTGCTGGGACCGCAGCAGTTCTCTCATATTCTTACTGACTGGGGAGAGTTGGTGGGACCGCAGCAGTTCTCTCATATTGTTACTGACTGGGGAGAGGTGGTGGGACCGCAGCAGTTCTCTCATATTCTTACTGACTGGGGAGAGGTGGTGCGACCGCAGCAGTTCTCTCATATTCTTACTGACTGGGGAGAGGTGGTGGGACCGCAGCAGCTCTCTCATATTCTTACTGACGGGGGAGAGGTGGTGGGACCGCAGCAGTTCTCTCATATTGTTACTGACTGGGGAGAGGTGGTGCGACCGCAGCAGTTCTCTCATATTCTTACTGACTGGGGAGAGGTGGTGGGACCGCAGCAGTTCTCTCATATTCTTACTGACTGGGGAAAGGTGGTGGGACCGCAGCAGTTCTCTCATATTCTTACTGACCGGGGAGAGGTGGTGGGACCGCAGCAGTTCTCTCATATTCTTACTGACTGGGGAAAGGTGGTGGGACCGCAGCAGCTCTCTCATATTCTTACTGACGGGGGAGAGTTGGTGGGACCGCAGCCGCTCTCTCATATTCTTACTGACCGGGGAGAGGTGGTGGGACCGCAGCAGTTCTCTCATATTCTTACTGACCGGGGAGAGGTGGTGGGACCGCAGCAGCTCTCTCATATTCTTACTGACTGGGGTGAGGTGGTGGGACCGCAGCAGTTCTCTCATATTCTTACTGACTGGGGAGAGGTGGTGGGACCGCAGCAGCTCTCTCATATTCTTACTGACTGGGGAGAGGTGGTGGGACCGCAGCAGTTCTCTCATATTGATACTGACTGGGGAGAGGTGGTGCGACCGCAGCAGTTCTCTCATATTCTTACTGACTGAGGAGAGTTGGTGGGACCGCAGCAGCTCTCTCATATTCTTACTGACTGGGGAGAGGTGGTGGGACCGCAGCAGTTCTCTCATATTCTTACTGACTGGGGAGAGGTGGTGGGACCGCAGCAGTTCTCTCATATTCTTACTGACTTGGGAGAGGTGGTGGGACCGCAGCAGTTCTCTCATATTCTTACTGACTGGGGAAAGGTGGTGGGACCGCAGCAGCTCTCTCATATTCTTACTGACGGGGGAGAGTTGGTGGGACCGCAGCCGCTCTCTCATATTCTTACTGACCGGGGAGAGGTGGTGGGACCGCAGCAGTTCTCTCATATTCTTACTGACTGGGGAGAGGTGGTGCGACCGCAGCAGTTCTCTCATATTCTTACTGACTGGGGAAAGGTGGTGGGACCGCAGCAGTTCTCTCATATTCTTACTGACCGGGGAGAGGTGGTGGGACCGCAGCAGTTCTCTCATATTGTTACTGACTGGGGAAAGGTGGTGGGACCGCAGCAGCTCTCTCATATTCTTACTGACGGGGGAGAGTTGGTGGGACCGCAGCCGCTCTCTCATATTCTTACTGACCGGGGAGAGGTGGTGGGACCGCAGCAGTTCTCTCATATTCTTACTGACCGGGGAGAGGTGGTGGGACCGCAGCAGCTCTCTCATATTCTTACTGACTGGGGAGAGGTGGTGGGACCGCAGCAGTTCTCTCATATTCTTACTGACTGGGGAGAGGTGGTGGGACCGCAGCAGTTCTCTCATATTGTTACTGACTGGGGAGAGGTGGTGGGACCGCAGCAGTTCTCTCATATTCTTACTGACCGGGGAGAGGTGGTGGGACCGCAGCAGCTCTCTCATATTCTTACTGACTGGGGAGAGGTGGTGGGACCGCAGCAGTTCTCTCATATTCTTACTGACTGGGGAAAGGTGGTGGGACCGCAGCAGTTCTCTCATATTCTTACTGACTGGGGAGAGGTGGTGCGACCGCAGCAGTTCTCTCATATTCTTACTGACTGGGGAGAGGTGGTGGGACCGCAGCAGCTCTCTCATATTCTTACTGACTGGGGAGAGGTGGTGGGACCGCAGCAGCTCTCTCATATTCTTACTGACGGGGGAGAGGTGGTGGGACCGCAGCAGTTCTCTCATATTGATACTGACTGGGGAGAGGTGGTGGGACCGCAGCAGTTCTCTCATATTCTTACTGACTGGGGAGAGTTGGTGGGACCGCAGCAGCTCTCTCATATTCTTACTGACTGGGGAGAGGTGGTGGGACCGCAGCAGCTCTCTCATATTCTTACTGACTGGGGAGAGGTGGTGGGACCGCAGCAGTTCTCTCATATTCTTACTGACTGGGGAGAGGTGGTGGGACCGCAGCAGTTCTCTCATATTCTTACTGACTGGGGAGAGTTGGTGGGACCGCAGCAGCTCTCTCATATTCTTACTGACTGGGGAGAGGTGGTGGGACCGCAGCAGTTCTCTCATATTCTTACTGACTGGGGAGAGGTGGTGGGACCGCAGCAGTTCTCTCATATTCTTACTGACTTGGGAGAGGTGGTGGGACCGCAGCAGTTCTCTCATATTCTTACTGACGGGGGAGAGTTGGTGGGACCGCAGCCGCTCTCTCATATTCTTACTGACCGGGGAGAGGTGGTGGGACCGCAGCAGTTCTCTCATATTCTTACTGACCGGGGATAGGTGGTGGGACCGCAGCAGCTCTCTCATATTCTTACTGACTGGGGAGAGGTGGTGGGACCGCAGCAGTTCTCTCATATTCTTACTGACTGGGGAGAGGTGGTGGGACCGCAGCAGTTCTGCAGAATTTTAAATCGTAATGTATCAGTTGTGTATATTCAGTTTGGTTATGTTACAAGATGGCTTGCTATGCGGCAAATGGCTTATAGTATGTGTAGTATGTGCTGTATGTTATTGATCAGAAGCTCAGGGCAGCCCCTCCTTGTCAGCGCTGTTGCAGTTGCTACAGCTGTTAGCTCCTGTCTTTATCCCCCCTCAGTGGACGGCATTGATATCAGCACCACAGCCAGCCTGTATAAAAGTCTCGCCCAAGCTGCCCCAGAGATAAAGGAATGCGTGGACGCCTGCAACTTCATCGCTGAGAGCACCAAGCAGCAAAACGATATTGGATCCGTGAGTGCGAATGTCCCGATACATGCGTGTAAACGTTCGCATATCCTGTGCTGCAAAGGTTTGGCCTCATCTTCTGTTTTAGCCTTTCTCACAAATTGATAAGATAAAGATAACCTGAGTACACACTTAATATGTTGTTAAACAATCTTTTTATTTGTCTAAGGAAAAAGATACCCAACACCAATTGGCCCTGTGTGAAAGAAGTAATCGCCCCCTGAGTAATCAGCCAGTTAACTGCACTTATTTGATGACTGGGTAACATTTTACCTGACTTTGCTCCCGACCTCGATAACTGCCAGGTTTGCTGAATCTAAACATCATTTCAATGGGACCTTTCCGGGAATATGACTGCTTACAGCAACAAGCAGCACCCTATGCTATGACTGAATGAACCTCTGGAAGAGACAAGAAAGAGATTGAAATATAACAGCTCGAATGGGTTATACAGCCATTTTTAAGGTTTTGAAACTCTGCAATAAGACCCATAATATCCAAATAAAGAAAACATTGGGTTGGTAGTGTGACAGGCTGTGTAACCTTCAGGGTGTGGGCGACTTGCCATAATGATGCAACTACTAATCCTGTCCTTTACCAGGATTCCTGTGGAGAATTTCCGATCGTCACTGAACTGAAGCTCAGCTGAGTAATGCTGCTACGTAGCTACTTGAATCAGAGGACTGAGTACACCTCTGAATGTCTCAAAATAAACAAAATTAAGATTGGAGTTCTGAGTCAAAGTCCTTGCTGGAACTCCATTGGTAAGCTCTGGTTGGACTTTAAACCAGCACTTCTTCCTGAGGACCTCTCCAATGTGGCTGGATTAAAGCAATTCTGAAAAATGGAAAGGGCAAAATGTCTCCCCGGCAATTTGAAAGACTGATCGTCAGTTATATGATTATATGGCAGGTCCTTTATGCAGTAAAGTTCAGCAAGAGGAATTCGACATATATATAGTGACGTTTGAAAGTTTGTGAACCCTTTCAAATTTTCTACATTTCTGCATAAATACCTAAAACATAATCGGATTTTCACAGAAGTCCTAAAAGTAGATAAAGAAAAGCCAGTTGAATTAATGAGACAAAAATATTATACTCGGTCATTTATTTATTGAGGAAAATTATTCAATATTACATATCTGTGAGGGGCAAAAGTATGTGAACCTCTAGGATAAGTGATTAATTTGAAGGTGAGATTAGAGTCAGGTGTTTTCAATCAATGGAATGACAATCAGGTGTGAGTGGGCACCCTGTTTTATTAAAATTTCAGGGATCTAACAAACTCTGATCTTCACAACACATGTTTGTGGAAGTGTTTCATGGCACGAACAAAGGAGATTTCTGAGGACCTCAGCAAAAGGGTTGTTGATGCTCATCAGGCTGGAAAAGGTAACAAAACCATTTCTTAAGAGTTTGGACTCCACAAGTCAATTCAAGCCAATTCAAGAACATTGTTCCCCTCCCCAGGAGTGGTCGACCAACAAAGATCACTCCAAGAGTAAGGCTTGTAATAGTCAGTGAAGTCACAAAGGACTCCAGGGTAACTTCTAAGCAACTGAAGGCCTCTGTTACACTGGCTAATGTTAATGTTCATGAGTCCACCATCAGCAGAACACTGAACAACAATGGTGTCCATGGCAGGGTTGCAAGGAGAAAGCCACTGCTCTCCAAAAAGAACACTGCTGCTCATCTGCAATTTGCCAAAGATCACATGGACAAGCTAGAAGGCTATTTGAAAAATGTTTTGTGGATGGATGAGACCAAAATAGAACTTTTGGTTTAAATGAGAAGTGTTTTGTTTGGAGAAAGGAAAACACTGATTTCCAGCATAAGAACCTTATCCCATCTGTGAAACATGGTGGTGGTGGTGGTGGTGGTATCATGGTTTGGGCCTGTTTTGCTGCATCTGGGCTAGGATGACTTGCCATCATTGAAGGAACAATGAATTCTGAATTATACCAGCAAATTCTAAAGGAAAATGTCAGGACGTCTGTCCATGAACTGAATGTCAAGAGGAGGTGGGTCATGCAGCAAGACAACGACCCAAAGCACACAAGTCGTTCTGTTAAAGAAGAATGATGTTAATGTTTTGGAATGGCCAAGACCTGACCTTAATCCAGTGGTTCTCAAATTCGGTCCTGGTGCCCCCCTGTGTATGCTGGTTTTTGTTCCAGCCACAACTGCAATTCTAAGATTTTAATGAGCTGTTGATTTGTTTTAATTAGGCGCATTTATGCAAATATCCACATTGGCGTATATTGGCAGAGGGAAACAATTTAACCCAACATTTAATCAACATATATAATCAAAAGGTTCCTCATTGGTGAAACTCTTGACACATGGTGGCAAAACCCGACAATTTACTTGGCAAACAACAATGGAGTCACACCTGTTGTGTTTTCTGTTGATTTGATTTGGTTCAGGCAGGTTATTTGGGAAAAACTCAAAACACCTGTATTCAGAAACCTAATTTGAGGCTTATTTATTTTCTCAGAGTCTAATTTGATCTGTTTAAAAATGTTTTCACCTGAAAATCCTTGCAATATTGAAAATTAAGCACATGTGTTCAAGGGTTTTTATTCTTCATAGCAGAAAGCATATGTCCATCCACATGTGACTTAAGATGGTGAATAACTACTCTAAACATGGAATGCTGCTAATTAAGACAAAGTAACAGCTTTTTAAAATCCTAGAATTGCAGTCGTGGCTGGAACAAAAACCAGCATACACAGGGGGGCGCCAGGACCGAATTTGAGAACCACTGCCTTAATCCAATCAAAATGTTGAGGAAGGACCAGAAGTGAGCAGTTCATGTGAGGAAGCCCACCAACATCCCAGAGGTGAAGCTGTTCTGTACTGAGGAATGGGCTAAAATTCCTCCAAGCCGATGTGCAGGACTGATCAACAGTCACTGGAAACGTTCACTTGCAGTTATTGCTGCACAAGGGGGTCACACCAGATACTGAGAGCAAAGGTGCACATACTTTTGCCACTCACAGATATGTAATTTTGGATCATTTCCCTCAATACTAAATGACCAAGTATAATATTTTTGTCTCATTTGTTTAACTGGGTTCTCTTTATCTACTTTAAAGACTTGTGTGAAAATCTGATGATGTTTTAGGTCATATTTATGCAGAAATCTAGAAAATTATAAAGGGTTCACAAACTTTCAAGCACCATTGTATATCACGCACACATATATATGTAATTTATTTATTTTTTACTTTGGCATCTCCAATCCCATCCAAATCTGGAACACCCTATTAGTGAGCTATGTACACAAGTTTGCACGTATGCGGCCCATGTTGCCATCACGGGAGAATCACGGCTCTCCTCCATAGTGCGCGCCAGTCAGCCTCTGCTTCTTTTTACAGTCTTAGCTGAAAACTTTGCGAGCTCAGAACGAGGGTGGAGGGAAACCAAACATGACACGCGCAAGCTTAGAGTTTTACCGACGAGCACCCAGCTGGCTAACAGGAGGCGATAGAGCAATGAACAATGCTGTAGTCCTATAATCCCAAACCGGCAGTCCCTCCCAACTAATTTCCCTACAGCACAAAGCCAGTTTCGTGCTGCTCTGAAAAGGCTAACAGCCCTTATCGGCCCTGGTACGACCAGGGTTTGAACCTGGGCTGTGGTGGTCACTACTGCTCCGCAAAGTGATACCTTAAGTAAGTGAACTAACACGGTAGTCAGCTTCCGTAAATTTACATACACTTTTGCATAGTAGTCGAATCCGTTGCATTCCACAAGTGACAGTAAAGATCTGCAGACTTACATGGCAGTGGATCTGTAGTCAGATGAACATTCAGGAACTTAAACATTTTACTTATGGAGGACTTTTTTTCCAACATGCTAGAAAACTACATTCACTATAACGCTGAATTCGCAAGCTTGAGGTGAATCTGTTTTTTTTTTTTATATTGATTGGGTCCCATAGATATTTGGACGTATTTGCAGTAGATTATGGCATGCTGCATATTCTAATGTAAAGATTGGTCATGTTGCATTGTTGACGATCCATTGATACGATCTTATGCAGGCTTACGCACCTTTCTTTCCTTCAATTATACTTTATTTTATTTATGTCCCCAAAGGGGCAGTTGGTTTTGCAGCCAAGGACATTACATAAGGAGCAAAATACAGCATGAAACACATAAGGACTCCCCCAAATACAGTGAGTCTAAATCGCACCTGTGGTCAGGGGACTCCACCCCATGAACAGTAGAAACAAGGACAATAAATATGAATAAACATACAAGAGAATAAATATACACAAATATTTTTACAATTTTTAAAAATAAATATGAATATACACAAAATATAAATTACCAAAATCCACATGGTAATTTCATGTGTAATAACCTGTGGCTACAGTACAACTCAAACAGTTGAGGGCTTGTTAGCTCCTCCTAAGGCCTGCATTTGAATTAGAAATAGCGTCAGGGATAAAGGAGCGCTAATGTCTGCCGGTTACACCTCACAGAGGGGACCTGAGGAGAACACTGAACAACAATGGTGTCCATGGCAGGGTTGCAAGGAGAAAGCCACTGCTCTCCAAAAAGAACATTGCTGCTTATCTGCAATTTGCCAAAGATCACATGGACAAGCTAGAAGGCTATTGGAAAAATGTTTTGTGGACGGATGAGACCAAAATAGAACTTTTGGTTTAAATGAGAAGCATTATGTTTGGAGAAAGGAAAACACTGATTTCCAGCATAAGAACCTTATCCCATCTGTGAAACATGGTGGTGGTAGTGTCATGGTTTGGGCCTGTTTTGCTGCATCTGGGCCAGGATGACTTGCCATCATTGAAGGAACAATGAATTCTGAATTATACCAGCAAATTCTAAAGGAAAATGTCAGGACGTCTGTCCATGAACTGAATGTCAAGAGGAGGTGGGTCATGCAGCAAGACAACGACCCAAAGCACACAAGTCGTTCTACCAAAGAATGGTTGAAGAAGAATAAAGTTAATGTTTTGGAATGGCCAAGTCAAAGTCCTGACCTTAATCCAATCGAAATGTTGAGGAAGGACCAGACGTGAGCAGTTCATGTGAGGAAACCCTCCAACATCCCAGAGTTGAAGCTGTTCTGTACGGAGGAATGGGCTAAAATTGCAGGAAAATGTGCAGGAGCCAGAAGGTAAGGCCTGAAACTCAGAGAACAGGGGATGGGAGGCGTCTGATAGGATACGTCTCACCGTATGTCTAATATACGGGTCCGACAGCATGTTCTGCTGGACTCCCAATATCTAGCCAAAGCCACTCAACTTCACTATTTTATGAAGTGAATTTTCAGCCTCAAGGCTGAGGTTCTCACACCAGCACCAGTGAAAAGGTGAGGACAGAGTCAACGCAGGATTTACTTAAAATAAAAGGGTCACAAGGGACTGATCCACATGAAAGTGACACAGTTTTCGAAGACAGAACAAATATTGACGACCCTTCTTCTGTAAAAGCTGATAAACTGGTGTCTGCAAGAACACTAAATTTCAGCTGTAAGTTTACGTCTGGCATTACGTTAACGTTCTTGCATAACCTTACTGCATGTGGATCTGCATTTGTTGATACTCACAGTGGCGCAACCACTTTTTGGGGGGCAGTTACTTCATCTCATGGGAGATATTGGTGTTGCATAGCCTTGTTATTTCAATAAATTAATTGATGGTTTTAGAAATGTATTTCATGTTTCTACATATTCCTTGTCCTAAATTTTGTATGATGTATTTTTAAATGACCTCACAAGAAATCTCTTTTCACGTATCTACAGCCGCTGTCTTTCTGCCAGACAGTCCTGCTCTCACATGATTTTTATTTCTCACACAGGAGATAGAAAACTGGGTCTTGATCGGAAAAATGATCGATAAGGTGTGTTTTTGGGCTGCCATCCTCCTCTTCACCATTGGGACAGTGGCGATCTTTCTCATGGGACATTTCAACGTGGCTCCAGAATTCCCTTTCCCCGGAGAGAACAAACGTTATGCTCCCAGTTAGGGAGGGCGCACCTAACCACCCTCCTTCCGGAACTGTCTCTGTCTGTGGATGTGGGTGGGGGATGTAACACAACTTCTTCAGTTTGTAAGGGTTCAAATTGCATATCGAATTTCTGCAAGGGGCAAACTGATGTGCTGTTTCTTCAGCAGGTCTACGCAAGCGCAGCTGCCTTCAGTTATTACTTATTATCACATGTTAAATTGACTCATGAAAACATCTCTGCTCGGTCCTCTTTGGGACTGAGGGACAGGCATTTTTTTTTTTGTTCCAGGTCCATTACAGTGGAGAGAGATTATTTCAGTTTATAAACTGTATGTTTACGCCTGCACATGCACACACTTGCAGACATGCACCACACAGCAAATCAGCACATGCAACCCAGTCTCCAAAAAAGTTGGGATGCTGTGTACAATGTACATAAAAACAGAATGCAATGATTTGCAAAGCTTGTAAACTGTATATTTCATTGAAAATAATACAAAGACAACATGAAATGCTGAAACTCATACATTTTTTTGAAGTTTACACTGATTTTGAATTTGATGCCGGCCTCACATTTCAAAAAGCAGGGATGCAGGCAGCAAAACACTGGAAAAGTTGTATGACGCTGAAAAAAATACACCTGGTAAAACATCTTGCATCTAATTAGGTTGATTGGCAACATGCCAGTACCATGATTGTGAATAAACACAGCATCCCAAGGAGGCTGAGTGCTTCAGAAGTAAAGATGGCCGAGAGCTTTACCACTCTGCATGGGCAAATAGTTCAGCAATTTAGGAATAATATTCTCATTGTGAGACTTCAGAGAATTTGGGGATTTCATCATTTACCATACATAATATCAGTAACAGATGCAGAAAATCCGGAGAAATCTCTGTCCATGAAAGACAAAGCCAAAAACCAATGTTTAATGACTAAGATCTTAATCGCGTTGGGCAGAATTCAAATAATGCCAATTTTTCCTGTTGTGCATGTACCTACTTAAGGCTTTATAACTCAGTATTTGTGTCAAACAGACTGTGAAAAATTATTCACTTGAATCAAGACAAGATTCGGTAGTGGAAATCATCGCAAGGGCTCAGGAACACTTCTAAAAACCACAACACCAATTCCTAAAAAGTTGGGATGCTGTGTAAAACGTGAATAAAAACAGAATACAATGATTTGCAAACCTCATAAACCCACATTTCATTCACAATAGAACATAGGCAACATATCAGATGTGGAAAGTGAGACATTTTACCTTTTAATGAAAAATATTAGCTCATCTTGAATCATTGTAGAATCATTTCATTCTGTTTTTATTGACATTTTACGCAGTGCCCGAACTTTTTTGGAAAAGGAGATGTAAGAACATTTATTCAGCACTCAACGTGTTTCTCAAGACAAATTACATTCTGAGGTTTTTTTGAAAAGTATACATTAAAATTTCACACAAACTATGCCTGCTTGAAGCACAACCGAGATTTGGCGATGGGTTTCATTAGGTAGAGCATGTACCTCCCCATGGCACTACTTCTAAAGGGGACATCGGACAGCTTCTTTCATTTAAAGGTCTTTACGGAGGGTAACGTATCCCAGTGATTTTTGTTTAGCGCCTGAGTTGAAATTGTGTTAAAGTCAACTAAACTTAAACAATTTTGAGGCCTTTTAAGGTCCTGAGGTTTCAAGATACTATATGAAAAGTGAACAGCAATCTGTTCGCACATTTGTACTTATTTTTGTTTAATATTCATGGCTGTTTGATTTTGGGTCCTTTTTCACTGTGATAAGGGCACCGTCCTAATGAACAGAGCCATTCAGGGACAAATAATCCACTTTACTATTGAACTGAAAGTGTGTGATATTATGGACGGCTTTGTGTGAGCCTGACTTTGACTTTAAATCCAAGTCTTACATGAGATCCATAGTGATGCTATGTGTATTTTTTATTTATTATTATTTTTTTTTTTTTTTTTTTTGTGAAAATAGGTCTACTGGTTGGTAGTTAGCAAAAACATTATTCGTAATAAAAGCAGGCTGAACGGGGCTGTTAGCTACATGAAAATTCCTGAGGTCCTTAACTGTAGGCAGTGGCATGCAATGACCTGAAAGTAGTTGGTATTTATGCTGCTATGTAACCCAGAAAGATTTGTTATAGCCATTTACTATACTTGACTACTTGCAACAGAAATAATTTTGAAGCTCAAATTCAATAAAAACAATTTTTTAGCACTTCTCTAGGAGGTTGTCTTGTTTTAAAAATACTTTCTGCTACATATTGAATGTTCATCACCTTACCTGTTAGTAGTTGCCCAATTATCTGGGCAAGTGTGGACACAAATTGTGCCAGTTTTGGAGGATTTATTCCTTGATATACCTCTGCGGCTGGTGGGTCGATTTTTGACCACAAGAGGGAGATGGACCACCTACGCTCCAATACAGTGGGGTGCGTTTCCCGAAATGACAGATGCTAACTTACATAGTTGGACCGATTGACTGTGAATGGACGAACTATGTAAGTTGCTAACTTAGATAGCAACTAAGCTTTTGGGAAACGCACCCCAGGTAAGCAGACTTCATCTTAACGTTTTTGCACCAATATACTTGGAGGAGCAGCGTAATCCATGATATAATGCAATTAATATTGAAACTAGCCTATAAAAGGACAACAACGACCTAAAAATATGTATTTAGCCTCAGACACAATTTCTTACCAGGGTTTGTTAACATGCGAAACACGGAATTTTTTCGTAGTGTGGTCATTACCACAAATCACTGTGATGACTATGAGTGTGATGGCAGTGTGTTCTGCTTCCACCAACTGTGGTTAGTGTTTCTAGGGAGGCAAGTCAATAAACAAATGGGAGGAACTTCCGTGTTCATAGGAGTAACGCTCGCTTGCCAACTCAAGAAAAAAAAAAGAAAAGAGATTTAAAAAAACCTCATGCCTCTCAGTCAGCGTAACTCTATAGGAAAGGGACAAGTACCCTGTCTGCGCCCTGCTCTGGACGGTTCATCGACTCACTTTAACTGTATGATTTTTTATTTATTTTTGAGTTGCTGGTTTTCTGGCAAACGAATGAGTCCTCTCGCTTATCCCGCATGACCGACTGGTTTCCAGTTTGGATAGCGCCAGTGTATTCAGAAATGCGCATCATGTCAGGCACAACGTGTCGAGCGACACAGCGTTTCAGGCTCTGCATTCTTCTTCACTGTATTTCAATATTCATTTCAGCGATGGGACAGCTTCATCTTGGACAACAGAGCTCCCTGCAGCGCCGCAAGTCATATCGTTCTGGGTAAAGTATGTTTTAAATCGGTATGTGGACGTGTCGAGGCTCCCGTAGGTGCATATTGAACCTACGTGTCATTTTTTATGCAGCGTTATCACTTTTGTCCAGTTCATGACATCAGTTTCATGTTGATGGAATAAGTATTTGCCGAGTTTCCCACTGTTGTGTGCCAAAGACATGGAAATCCCCGAAATGTAAATGAAGATTTTACGTTATATGGAGTAAAGAAAACTGACAATTCTTGATGTTTTTGATTCGTGAATTCGTGTTGGATTATTTAAATAAAACAAACGGCCTGGGTTTTCATGGGTGCAAAGAGAACCAAAGTCGTTTTCTTAACTTTTCATGTGAGTTCAGGTGGATCTGGACAACGTGTTTGATACATGGGACTAAATAATCGCGTTGTCATTACTCTTGCAAAAACGAGAGACAGCCCATTCAAGCTATAAGGCAGCCATCTTTAAGGAGACTCATTAAAAGTGGTTCATGTGCTTTTTTGAAATCAGCTGTTTGTAAATTATTTCAGTTGAGACTCATTGCATAATCTTGAGCAGATAGAAAAGATCAATGCACAGCAGCTTCAAAATCTTTTACCATCTGTTTCTAAATGGGAGACTTAGCAGGGACTATGAACAAAATCAGTGTCTATATTACCATCTATTAATGGTTTACCAGCGTCTATGAAAAGACCTGTTGTGAATATTAACTTTGAAAGCAGTTTATAACTCTGCTGCAGACCTGTGTATGTATATTTTCAATACACGCATGCTTGTGGACCTTTGTCCTGGGTCAGAAGTGGTACCTTTTTGGGAATTTGTCTTGTGCTCCATTAACACTAAGTACAAATTACAGATGTACATCATTTCTCATTGCTGTCCAACTGACATTTCCCTAGTTTTGCATGATTTCCCTGTTTATATGTGAAGGAAATAACTGATATATTGCTGCTGTCTGGTTTCTGTAGAGTGAACCGTTACAATCTCCTCAGGACTTCCGTGAACATGGACTCGCTTCCAGGAGACAGATAGACTCTCTTAGGTCAAAAGAAGAAAGGGATTTCACTTTATGGATTAAAATGAATACAGATAGAAAGAGGGGCAGTTTCCAGATAACCAGCGTGACTTCGGACTTCGACCGGGCGTCGCTGGAGTCCTCCTATAATGCTGCCTTCCCTGACTGCACCAATGAGCCTTCGCAACTGCTTGCTGAGAATTCAGTGGCCACTGGGGGGCAGTGTAGTGCACAATCCAGTCTTCTGAACCCGGAGCTTCCTTGGCCTGGCACTTGTCTGGGTATTGCGGGTAGCCAGAATGTTGAAGAGTGTACGGCACCATCACGGACTTCACCTCCCTCTACAGCTGGATACACAGTAGCGGGGCTGGTTGACGCCGGTGAGGGATGCTATGGCGGGCCTCCTCTTTTGGATCCTGGCCTGTGCCGCCTCAGCGCCAGCCAGTTCTCTTGTCCTTCGGTTGCGCGCCAGCCGCTGTACCTGGAGCTGGCTGGGGAGGCCTGCTGGTTGCCTGCCTCTTCCCCTCACTCCCCGTCCCGGTTTAGAGTGGTACGGTTGGGGCAGGTCCTGGGTGAACCATACTCCCGCGGTCGCTGGACTTGCACTGATTTTCTGGAGCGTGAAGGGTGGGACAGAGGGGGTCTTCTGAGTGTGATGGACAGTATTCAGCAATCGCAGTCTCTGGACTCCCTTGTAGAAGGTGGGTTGGCGGTGTCTGGGGGCGCGGGGGCAGTATTTAGGCCTCTGGTCCATGTCAGCCCTCTCAACAGGAGGCACATGGTCGGCCTGCCAGGAACCGTCGGCATTTTGGCTCCAGATGCCAGATCCTGTGCAGGCTCCACTGCTCTGCCTGATGGGGAGAGGATCGGTAATTCTTTAGCAGCACATCCTGCTGTGAACGGCCGTAGTGACTTCCCCTACCTCGTGCCCTCCAATCCGCCTGGAATTCAGGCAGAAGATCCACTGTCTTGTCCTTTCATCTCTCTCGTTCGCGGCGTCTCCCTCCCAAACCAGCAGGACTCGTCTCTGTCCCTGTCAGGCTCCAGACTCCTGCCTTCGTCCCAGTGGCCTAACCAGAACCTTCCCGCGCTGCATCTAGACCTGACAGGCCAGGTGTGTGCGCTCATCCTGTCTGTATTCATGGGGAAAATGCCACGTTCCAGGTTTATGCTGCCGAGAGCGAATGCTGTCACATCTATTATTTCTTTTCATTGTGTTTTCATTCTAATGTTCGACTCATTTACTTATAGTTGCATTAGCCGGTATAGCATCATTGTGTTTGACAGGCTGCCATGCAGTCTGAATACACTTGAACAGTTCAACTATTTTGTCTAACTGTTCAACTGGATCAATATATAGACTGAAATGTTTTACCTACAGTGCTGTGAAAAAGTGTTTGCCCCTTCCAGATTTCTTCTCTTTTTGCTTATTTCTCATATTTAAATGTTGCTGATCATCTAACTAATGTTAAAATATGACTTAGATGACTTAAGTAACCACAAAACAGTTTTTAAATTGTCGTTTCATTTATTAAAGGTAGAGGTATTCTAAACCTTTCTCACATATATGAAAAAAATAACTGCCCCCATAAATGTAATTACTGCCTATGCTAAACTTGGTGATCACAACTGCAATCAAATGTTTGTGGTTACTGGTGATTAGTCTTTCACGTTGCTGTGGAGCAAATTTGGACCACACTTCTTTGCAGAATTGTTTTAATACTGGCACAGTGGAGAGTCTTTGAGCTGGAGCTGCCTCTTATGGGTCATGACACAGCGTCACGCATTGTTTCATGTCAGGACTTTTACTGTGCCACTCCAAAACCTTCATTTTGTTTCTTTAGAGCCATTCAGAGGTGGACTTGCTTGCGTGCTTTGGATCATTGTCCTGCTGTATAGCCCATCTGCTCTTGAGCTGTAGGTCAATTATGACAAGGTCCTGAAGCAGCAAAGCAGCCCCAGATCATGACACTGCCATCTCCATGCTTGATTGTTGGTATGATGTTCTTATTGTAGAATGGTGTTAGCTTCACACCAGATGCGATGGTAATATGTCCTCCAAAAAAGTTCCTCTTTTGTCTCCTCAGTCCACAGGATATCATTACAAAAATCTTGGGAGTCATTAAGATGTTTTTTTTTTTTTTTTTGCAGATTTTGCAGATGTGAGACAAGCCTTTCCTTTCTGCTGTTTTTGGTCAGCTGTGGCTCTCCCATTGCAGCTCTCCCATGGGTGCCATTTTTGCCCAGACTCTTTTTTTATAGTGGAATCTTGAACAGTGAAATTAACTGAGGCCTGCTGTTCTGTAGATGTTAGTCTGGGTTTGGCTGTGACCACCTGGATGAATCATCAATGCCAGTCACTCTGTGGACAGGTCATCACTGTTTCAAGTTTGCTCCGTTTTTAGATAATGGCTCTCAACATGGTTTAGTGGTACCCCAGGGCTTTAGAAATGGCTCTGTCACTCTTTCCAGAATGATAGATGTTAAAACTTTGTCTGTCATTTGCTCTTGAATTTTTTTGAGATCTCAGCAACATGTGCTGCTTTTTGCGTACATCACATAGTCAGACAGGTTCTATTTCAGTCGTGTGGATTCTACTGGGCTGGCAGTAATAATGCCTTATTGTGTCAAGTGAGATTGAACCCAAGTATCAATTAAAAGAGTTTAATTCATTGATTTAGCGATTAAGGGGACAATGACTTTTTCTCAAAGGACCAGGTTGGGTTGGATAACTCTTTTCCTTCAATAGATTAAATCATTATTGGAAAAAAATGCTTTTTATGTTTACTTGGCTTATCTATGTTAGTTTGATGATATGAAACATTTAAGAGTGAAAAATATGCAAGAAAAACTTTTTTGCACAAATGTGATCCCAGTAATGCACAAAAGCCAGATGGGGGACAAAAAGTGAAGAAAGCTGGTAGGCAGTTGTTGGGAATGTAGGGAAGTGATTTTAGCCAGATATGTAAAGATATAATACAGAATACAAATAATGCCAGTTTTTTCCTGTAATGCATGTGCCTATTTAAGCCTTATAACTCAGTATGTGTGTCACAGAGACTCTGGAAAATTATTCCAGTGAAGCAAGACATTTGGAAATTCAATTACAGAATTATTTAGAAATTAAATTTCGGAATATATGGACGCCGGTGTCTATATCTGCGAAAAGGGGTTAATCAAATATTGTTGTCTTGCACTTCAGGCATAAGTCCAACTTTTGTCTGATGTAAAAGAAAACAATATTCTATAATATCGTTAACAAATAGAAGACAGACTGAATTTGTTTGCCACTGCATACACAAGCGTTGCCAGACTCTGCTCCTCCAGACTTTAAGCGGAGATTTTTAATCCTATTATGCCGCCGTTTCTCCGTGAGCTTTTTAAATTTCTCGCCCTTATCAGTCACTACTTTCGGGACCTGAATGTAGCTCTTTTTTTCATGATTTGATTGGTTGGCACAGCTGTAAATGGCGCTCTTCTCTATGGAGAAATTGCTTCCTGACCCCCATCTGCAGTTCCCACTGTGATGTGACGTCATCTGCAAACGGCCTATAGAAGCAATCAGGGAGGGGGCAGATACTTTTTCACAGCACTGTACCCTGGAAATGATATCAAATAAATGGCAGAAAAAAAGATTTATTTGACCACAACAGGTAAAGTGAGGATTATTGCTACAAGGATTTGGCCATTGGTCATTACAGAGGGATGTAAACGTCCAATAATATGATAATATTTGTCTGCCATTTCATGTCAACACGCTGCTTCACACTCAGCCTGACTCTTTGGCCGTCCCCCAGAAGCAAGATGGAGGTACCTGCCATGATGTTATCCCCAACCGTGCACCATCTACATTCAGCCTGGCTCACTCCATGTTTGGAGCTGGAGGGGCATTTGACCTGGACAGCGTACGGTAGGGTGTGGATTTAATGATTCTCTGCTGGTTAATGAGAGGATTCTTGTGTTTATTTGCATTTGCCTGGCACAGTATCAAGCAGTTGGAATGAATCCTTTTATCCATGCATTCCAGCTACCAAGTGTGGAGACGGTTCTGTATGATGTCCAGAGTGCTTACTACAGTAGCAACAGAGCGTCAAAAATAGACCCGTACAGACAAGACAGTGTGAAGTTAGCCCAGATGAAATTGGTACAGGGCAGTGGCAACTGCTAAGCTGAAAAATAGACAAGGCACAAAACATCCTTTTAATTGATTTACTGTTCATATCTTGTGTCCATCATTTTTTGATGAACGTCACATGAATTCCAAAAGCACTTAAACACAATCAGGCATGGGTGGCTCTCTGCATTAAGACGAGAAATAAACCGCTTCATTTGGATGTGAAATTGAACTTCAGTCAATGTTATTCACAATTGTGGATACATGGTGTTATTTTTATTTACTCACTTGAAATTTGTTAGTAACTTAGTTCAGGATGGAGGGCCCCCATTGCAGAATGTGCTAAAAGTGAATGCGGAAGTTCGCAGTTTAACTTTTTTATGAAACTGCCTGATGAATAAAAAGGTTTTACCGAATTAACTATTTAATTGCCGGAACATTGACTTCAGAAGGAAGCTGTGTGTTTAACGGCCGATGGATTATTCTGATGATTGGAGAACATGTTAGTCAAGGAACACGACTGAAAACATTTTGACAAATCGCTAGTTTTAATGCACATCTTACGTCTCCTTCATCTTGCGTTACCTTAATTCAGTGTACTGTGCATCTTTACATTTCATTTTAAATGCAAAATCCCTCACTCACCACTGTAGTCTTTATGATTTGGCAGGCTGGACCACACTGACCATTCACAGACAACAGCATTGGTACATTTTCATCTACAAAACAATATTGGGCAAACTTCCACCCTACCTCTGTAACCTTCTCTGTGCTAATTCCGGTAGTTACCAGCTTCGCTCCTCTAAGTGGTTACTTTTCAATGTACCCCGAGTTTTAACTGATTTGGTGAAAACGGCATTTTCCCTCTATGCACCGTGGGCTTGGAACAATCTGCAGAAAGATCTTAGATTAGAAACAGTCATATCCAGTGATAAATTTAAGGTCATCGTAAAGAATGTGGTGGCAGAGACATGTGCTTGTTACTCCAGATGTTCACTATGTTTGACTGTGCTATAAAGGAGACATGTTTTGCCATTTTCACTATGCTAATGTTCCCATTTTGTCCGTTCTGAACACCTACTGAGTAGTTTAGCACGACTTTAAGTTTGAAAAACTCCCTACCTTTCTCGGAGCTGCACCCAGAAAAAAATACCCATTTTTACAGCCTTGCAGCCACTTCCCGAAAACAGTCGCTTTTGGACTATACTCTCCCATGATTGACCGGTTTAGCAGAGCCATCCTGGGGCGGGATCAAAGGCAGAAGGGGCAGACCTAGGTCTCAAGGCCCGCCCCCACCCCGCTCCACTTTCTGTTTTAGTGTACACAGTACATTCTATACTCGGGCTCTCAAGTCTCACGCAATGAGTGCGATTATCACTCATTTCAGTCGGATGTCACGCACTTACGCCACACACAGTATTTCTCATGCAAAAAATTACTAAAACGAAAATAATTTCCAACTGTAGGCCTGTATGCGCAGCAGCACCGCCGTAACTGTGGAAACCAGCAGGAATCAAACACGTCTCCCCTGGTGTTCTCAGTGACAGCTTCCCACCTGCCAGCCAATCAAAAAAAAGTAAAGGGGCTACACAATAGCCAATCAGGTAATAGCACTATCGTATCTGGATAAGATTTAGGGCAACGACCAATGGAAAAAACAGTTATCCTGGAATTATTTACATGATCCTGCTTCTGAAAGCTGCATTAATCACTCTCTCCCCGGGTAATTTTATTCGGGCAACTCCTGAAAAACGGATTGGAGTGAACTCATCCATATACTAAACCAGGGGCGTGTTTAGGGCCTGGCTACTGGGCTGTAGGCCGGGGTATTTTTTTACGGCAAAAAATAAGATGAGAATGAACTCTCAGCTCTTCAGCCTATATTGTAATTTATTTGCGGTGTGTGTTGGTAAGTTACTGCAGTTTCAGAGAAGCTTATGTGCCTGTTTATGTATCTCGTTGTCATAAAAGCCTCCTCCCGGTAGCCCAGAAACTTTATAAGTCAATTAAAGGTCTTTGCATCCACAAAGATCATGATGCCTGAAATATGCCATTTGGGAGCTAGCTAGTAGCGCATCCAAAAAAAAAAGGATCTGATAAAAAGTTAAAACGATAAAGGTGGCGTTTACTTATTAGATATAAGCCTTCCATTTTTGAGAAAATATTAATACATCATGTTATTTGCATCTGGCAAAGTGAACTTCAAACTTTTTCTCATTGTGGCCACAGCTACCACCTCAGCTGGCTTGACTAACCACATTGGTGTCGTGGTCTAACACTGGAGGGTTTTCATGGCTGCGCGTTGACGAGCTGATTTTAAAAACTCGGCGTATTGCGACAGAGTTAATCAATTTTCAATGTTTACGTGCACACGGCAGTCAATTCTGCTTATGCACTACTTTAGGAAGTATACAAAAATCACGTGTGTGGCTTTTGACGAATTGTTTGTGTGTGCGACTAAAACATTCAAAATCGGTTTAACCGGGGCTGCCAACATGTTCATGTTCCCCTGCTGTAGTCAGCAAGTACTCAATCAACGCGATGCAATGCATGTGTTTCATGATCGTTCAAATTCTTCAAATGAAATAAGACCATCTGAAATGTTTTTGTGCAATTCAATTGCTTCCAACCCCTGAATGAAGAAAAGCGTGAGAAGTCGTAAGTCGGAACTCCTTGCGCAAGGACATCAGTTTTACCTGAGAATCTCTTCCAAACTCGCTGCTGGAGGGGTTACTGACTACAGCACAGGAACGTGCATGTGCCACTTCAGCTCACGCCGAGTGCATGAAAATTGGCAACTCTGCAGATGAACTGAAAGAATCCAGCTTGTACGCTATAGTGCAGGGGTGTCAAACTGACTCGTAAACGGGTCAAGAGGCTGCAGGTTTTCACTTCAACACTGCAGAAGCGCACCTGATACAACTAATCAGTTGTGCAGGCCTAGATCAGTTGATTTAATCAGTGCTTTCAGGTGAGCTTCTGCTTGGTAGGATTGAAGACTGGAAGCCTCTTGGCCCGTTTACGGGTCAGTTTGACACCCCTGCTATAGTGGCTGATTTGGTCAGGGACAATAATTTAGAGCAACTGTCAGTTTGTGTGCACTATGTCTCTCAAAAAGATGGTGATGTAAATGAACTTTTTTTTTGGCTTGAAATGATTTTAAATGGCTTTAATACAGACACCACAGCAAGGTCATTAGAGCATACACTTAAAAGACATGGAATCATCATGGTATTTTTTATTAATGTTTACGTGCAGTACTGTATCCAATATCACATACGATTTTCGCATTAGTCACACCTTTGAAATGTGAAATTTTAGGCCAATACACTGGATTTGATTTAATCCAGGTGTGAGATGCAGCACAAAAAATTTTAAGAATAATGGACGTTAAAGGGGAAGAAATTCAAGGGATTTTGGAGGGGGGGCTTGGCGGGGGTCAGGTGACAGAAAAGTAAAGTTTAAGAATGGGGATTTAAGAAGGGGATAAGATAGATATTGTGTTTTTTTTTTTTTTTACTTTCATGAAATTTCTTGATACGGTTAAGTATTTTTTTTCTGCGGCGGGCAGTAATAGGCCTCGTGGCGTCCACACTGCCGTAAATCTCAAAAAAAGAAGAACCCAGGCGTGAGACTAATGCTAGTTCCAAACAACTCCGAGGTCGGATATTAACGAGTTGAAAACTCCGACTTCAGAGCGTTACAGACGTATTGTGTTGGACGTAAACAACAACAAAAAATTGGCAGTCAATGTCAAGCGAATGTTCTCGTGGCGAGCGGCAAGAGAATTATATGCGGATAACTTCAGCCGTCTGGCATATTTTAATCAATAAGATGGGATGAAACGACATGTAAGGTAAAACGCCTTTATATATTTAATTTTACAATGTATTTATATTCTCAAAAATAAATCGCCTTGCCAAATGTCACTGTAGCTGAACGCTTCAGTAGCATTGCTGTGGCTGTTCAGTGGATGCTGCCATTTTCGTGTGACGTAAGATGAACCGATCTCGGTTAGTCTGGGTAGATTTTTTTCTCCGAGTTTCCAAGTCGGATCTCCGACTTCAGCGGCCGTTCCAGTGCACCTTTTCAAGTCGGAACGCAGCATTAATTATACCATTGACAAATTAATTAATTCCAATCTGTACCACTTCCGAATCACGCCCTGTCTCTGCGCCTCAGCCCCTAGTGTTTCAAAGGTCTAGACACGCCCCTCTTCTAAACCGTGTTCCAACCGTTGACTGTATAAAACTCGGCTTGCTTGTGAATATTCAATAACTGATCCGGGTCTGCCATCTAGTGATAGAACATTGTAACTGCGCGCCTAAATGTCCGCTGGCGGACTCATCAGCACAAAGATGCCCTGCCGAGCAGCGTTGTTCTTCTCGAACACGCCAAATCCGGATAATCCTTAAATGATGAATTACATTCATATTTTAATTTGTAACGAGTAACGAAGTGGCCAGCGTCAAAGTAACGAAGTGAAAGTATAGGCCTGCCTACTTTTTATCTTTTAAATGAGGTAGAGTAAAAGTAAAATTCCCGGTTTAAAAAAGCACAAATCCTCAAAAAAAAAAAAACTACTTCAGTACTGTAACGAAGTACATTTAATTTGTTACTATACACCTCTGATCAAGTGTAGTAGCCAACAACGATTTTGGATTTAGCAAATAGACACCTGTGAGTAAGTTACAATTTTCCAGACATACCTTTACTTTGCACAACTCAAAAAAAAACCTTCAAAATCTTCCAAGCAGTGGGATGCAGAATTATGTTTTTTGGGGAAACTATTCGGTTTTGCCTGTGATTACCGTAGAAATCTTTTTTTTTTTTAACTGTTCTCTTTAATTCTCCTTCATAATAACCAAGACATAATTGAGATCAGGGGCATACAATTATGAGATCTCCTCTGTTTATCCCACTTCTCAAGTATTGCTCAAATGGTTATCTCAAATCAACCTGTTTCAGTGATGTCTTGTCTCTTTTTAGCTTATCTCTTGCTCCTAAGGGACCTTTAGGAGAAGTAACTCAGAAACAAATGATCACAGAATGATACAAAAATGAGAAGCTCAAATTCATCTCAAGCGACGAGATTGAGCAACAGATTAGCAGGACACTTTTCCTGCTCCCGATTGGCATGAAATCGTGATGAATGTGGCGTTCGGAGAGGCAGGAAATCATGTGAATTCTTGTTTGAGAAGTACGGCAGAACCCCTATGTGTCATTTTTGACAACTTTTTCCACGTTTAGCACGGTGGTGGAGGCTTATAGCATTCTCTGAATGTCAAAAAGCGTGCATCAGCATAATATGACTCCTTTAATGGTAGTTCTTGTTTGTTTTTTTTTAATATGTTGTACTTGTTATATTTATCTCCGCCAAGGAGATTATGCGATCGAGTCGGTTTATTTATTTATTTATTTATATGTCTGTCTGTGGACAGGATATCTCGGAAACTACTGGACGGATCTTCATGAAATTTTCACCAGAGATAGATCTTGGTCCAGGGATGACTCCATAAAATTTTGGTGATGATCCGGATCCGGATCTGGATTCTGGATCCGGATCGGGATCTGGATCTACAAATTTAGTGACACTTCTCGGAAACTACTGAACGGATCTTCATGAAATACATCAAGCAGGTGAAAAGTGACAGATGAAGGGTGAAACTTGGGTATAAGGATACTCAGGACAAGACAATTCAAAGTAAAGTCCTCTCACATCACACCGCGGGCTTATATAGGCCAAAATCACAGCAAACCAATCATTTATTCCTAAGTCACATGTTCATCATGTGATCATTCTGTGCATTCGTAGCCCGCAAGTACCATGACTACTTGATGAGTTTACAGAGTGTGGTTCTGTGCAGCCGGCTGCAACCATGAGGGCGGATGGACCCTCGGAGCGGCCATCCGTAAATCGGCACGGGTAAATCATAGGAGCTATATCGAGTAATGCCTCTCAGGAAAGCTCTTGTGATGAATGATCTGACACAATTGTTTTCACTCGGACGTCATTGCTAGACGAGAATGGGTTGCTTTACACACACAAATCCCAATTAAACTTGTCGCATGCGTGGTCCTAAAATCTTCCCGAGAGAGATCTTGCATTTGTATCAATGTCATCCTTTGGCGGAGATCAGAAATCTCGGATTGCTCTTGTTTAACATGTTGTGATTGGCTGTTACCTTGGCCAGGTCTCTCTAGTAAAAGAGATTTGCGACTTCCTGGTTAAATAAAGGAAAATAAATAAAATAAATGACATTTTGTGCCTCTTTGGATTTCAGCTGAGTAGCCACCATTGCTTCTGGCCTATTACTGATCTCATAATGCCAAACATGGCAGACCACTGATATGCCTTATTCATTCATTCATTCATTCATTCATTCACTCGCTCCCTCACAATAAAGCAGAAAATTATAAATACCGATTCACATTCCGTTGCTAATTCCTCTCCCTTATTTTTAAGTCGGGTGGCTATTGTGCAAACATGGTGAGATAATCCAGGAAAGTACGGCTGATTCGCAGAAATGTTTTCACATAAAACTAAGGAGGAATGATAAACATTATCCGAACTGGAACACCATCACACAGCCTCTGCTGATATGTTTTGATTGCAAAGATTCACCATTTGGAAACACCATCATATTTCTGTGGTGCCGTGGGGCCCCCACCGTCTCTCCTCTCCAGAGCTGTAGCGCGGGGCCGTTTCTCCGCTCTCCTGCTGCTGCCTGTATTTGTGTCTCCCCTGGAGGTGCGACATGTCTGACGTTCGCATCAGTCGGCAGAGTCACAAGGAGGGAGCAAATATCACAACAATGGAATGTTCTCTCCATGAAGCGCAAATATGCTCATGGATCTCAGACAGCAAGGGGAATACTTTGCTGTTTCGCTGCATTTCAGGGCTGTTTGCTTTCAGAAAGACTTCCAACACAACTCTGATATTTTTTTTAATGGTCACGGAAAACATTGTTTTGCTGCTGACCGTGTCTACTGAAGACAAAATTGCTGGGGGTTATCAGGGCTTCTGGTTGACCTTTAACTCCCAAGGTTATCCTTCAGTGCAAAGTTTTTCCCAGGGGTGAAGGCATTCAAAGTCCTTTTTTATGAGGGGTGAACCATGGAGATGGTGAGTGAAGGGTCTGAACATTGCCACAGTTTGAAGTGTGACGCAGTGTCAACTCAACAGTGTAATCAGTCATTGGGTCAGCTGTCTCTTCAAAACTGTCTTCAGGCCACAGCATTGACAGCAATAGGGTGAAAAAATAAAGGGGCGTGAAAAGTTGGTCTAACACTTCTAATTCTGATTACCCAAGCTGGACATATGGACATAAAATGAAATCCAGAATAGTCATTTAATCCATTTCATTATTGAGTAATTTTAACAGCAAAAAACAGAGCCTTAAATGATTTATTTATTTAGTATCTAATTTATTTATGGAGGAGAGTAAAGCATTTCTGACTGTCAGGTTTTCAGATTCCACACCCGCCGTAAAGACTGAGATCTGCCGCTTGCTAACGAAATTGAAGGCAATAGATTAAAAGAATAGATGAAACTCAGAATGTTTTACTCCCATCTAGTGTGCCTGGGGTGAACTGCAGTTGAGAACTGGTTGAAGCACACACTCTTACAGCAGGTTTGCATCATCAGGAAAAAAAAAGCTTGGTCATTGTGCCTTTGCCAGAAGGTAATAAGTATTCCCTGTTCATTGTTGGGTTCTTCGTTAGTTGTCAGTTTGCAGAATTAAGTCAAAACATTATGGAAGGATGTCAATGAAATTTTGTGTATTGATAGGTACTGATTTACGGAGAAAGTGATTACATTTTGGACAGAAACTGACTCATATTGCTAACCCAGGAACCAAAAGAATTTCTATGGGCTTAAAGACAACATCGTCCTGAAGCACTCGCGGTCAAAGTTTCTGGGACAGTGAGGGAAATGCGTTTTCCAAGTGGCTTCTAGTTATGGGCTTCGCTTGGTGGAGCTTATTAGCTGAGCCGTTGGCAGTAGACAGAAGTGTGCGCAATTAAGAAAGTGTATCCTGTCGGGCCATTTCCTATCAAGTGTTAGCCTAGAATTATTCCACAGTATCCTACATTCATAATGACCTCTCAGCAGCTTACAAGATTGGTGCTGTGAAAGCCATGAGGAGAATACTTTGGTGCACCGTTTCGGGATGTACAGCAACAGGGCTGAATGTGTACATTAGGCATTGATTCAGCAAAATGAAGGAGCGTAAATCAGTTATTTCCAGAATGTTGCGCCCAGTGGTCACTTGCTAGGAGAAGCAGGAAAAATTCTGTGCGTGCCGATTTTTACACCCCCGCCGTATATGCCGGGGCATATAGAGTTACCCTTGTCCGTCTGTCTGTCTGCACATACAGTGGTGCTTGAAAGTTTGTGAACCCTTTAGAATTTTCTATATTTCTGGTTAAATATGACTTAAAACATCATCAGATTTTCACACGAGTCCTAAAAGCAGATAAAGAGAACCCAGTTAAACAAATGAGACAAAAATATTATATTTGCTCAGTTATTTATCAAGGAAAATGATCCAATATTACATATATCTGTGACTGGCAAAAGTATATGCACCTTTGCTTTTAGTATCTGGTGTGACCCCCTTGTGCAGCAATAACTGCAAGTAAACGTTTCCAGTGACTGTTGATCAGTCCTGCACATCGGCTTGGAAGAATTTTAGCCCATTCCTCAGTACAGAACAGCTTCAACTCTGGGATGTTGGTGGGTTTCCTCACATGACCTGCTCGCTTCAGGTCCTTCCACAACATTTCGATTGGATTAAGGTCAGGACTTTGACTTGGCAGTTCCAAAACATTAACTTTATTCTTCTTTAGCCATTCTTTGGTGGAACAACTTGTGTGCTTAGGGTCGTTGTCTTGCTGCATGACCCACCTTCTCTTGACATTCAGTTCATGGACAGATGTCCTGACATTTTACTTTAGAATTCGCTGGTATAATTCAGAATTCATTGTTCCATCAATGATGGCAAGTCATCCTGGCCCAGACGCAGCAAAACAGGCCCAAACCATGATACTACCACCACCATGTCTCACAGATGGGATAAGGTTCTTATGCTGGAAATCAGTGTTTTCCTTTCTCCAAACATAACGCTTCTCATTTAAACCAAAAAGTTCTATTTTGGTCTCATCCATCCACAAAACATTTTTCCAATAGCCTTCTGGCTTGTCTATGTGATCTTTAGCAAACTGCAGATGAGCAGCAATGTTCTATTAGGAGAGCAGTGGCTTTCTCTGTGCAACCCTGCCATGCACACCATTGTTGTTCAGTGTTCTCCTGATGGTGGACTCATGAACATTAACATTAGCCAGTGTAACAGAGGCCTTCAGTTGCTTAGAAGTTACCCTGGAGTCCTTTGTGACCTCGCCGTCTATTACACCAGTGTTCCCCAACCCTCTCCTGGGGGCCCACCTGTCCTGCTAGATCTCTCCCTGCTCCAGCACAGGTGATTCAAATGATCAGGCTGTCATCAATCAGCTTTAGGGGGTGATTAACGAGCTGATCATTTGAATCACCTGTGCTGGAGCAGGGAGAGATCTAAAGCATGCAGGACAGGTGGGCACCCAGGAGAGGGTTGGGGAACACTGTATTACACGCCCTGCTCTTGGAGTGATCTTTGTTGGTCGACCTCTCCTGGGGAGGGTAACAATGGTCTTGAATTTCCTCCATTTGTACACAATCTGTCTGGCTGTGGACTGGTGGAGTCCAAACTCTTTAGAGATGGTTTTGTAACCTTTTCCAGCCTGGTGAGCATCAGCAACCCTTTTCCTGAGGTCCTCAGAAATCTCCTTTGTTCGTGCCATGATACACTTCCACAAACATGTTGCGAAGATCAGATTGTGATAGATCCCTGTTCTTCAAATAAAACAGGGTTCCCACTCACACCTGATTGTCATCCCATTGATTGAAAACACCTGACTCTAATTTCACCTTCAAATTAACTGCTAATACTAGAGGTTCACATACTTTTTCCACTCACAGATATGTAATATTGGATCATATTTCTCAATAAATAAATGATCAAGTATAATATTTTTGTCTCATTTGTTTGGGTTCCCTTTATCTACTTTTAGGACTTGTGTGAAAATCTGATGATGTTTAAGGTCATATTTATGCAGAAATATAGAAAATTCTATAGGGTTCACAAACTTTCAAGCACCACTGTATGTACTAAATTGTGTAGTAATGTAATCTATCTGCTTCTCCTCAAAAACTAGTGGCCAGAATTCAAAGATTTTTGGTAAATGCTTTCTACATATCGAAGGGGTGCATCTTGTTATGTGTAAGTATTATGTGTATAGCACTGTATATCATTTGTAAATGGAGATTTGTTAGACAGTATTTAAATGCCCATTATGACTGGTCAGCGATTTGTTTATTTCGGTTATCATTTGGCACCCTCTGGTGGTGTGTCTCTAAAAAACATGATCTGATGCAATACCACTTTTTTGTGAAGAAATAGACTAGTGCTTTCTAGAAGTTTCTGGCTTCTTCTTGCCTGTAGGAGGCCGGATCACCCAGGAATCCTGTAGATCTTTCCAGAATGTTGCTAGTCTATATAAGTGCTGTGATTTTGGTCAGTGGAGGCAGAGTTTTTGTTTTGGCAATAGAGTTACATAGTGGCATTAGAGTGATATTATGAGATTAAACAGTGGATTATTTGTAGAAGTTTTTTTTTTTATCAGTGAAGAATACATTTGTTTAAGTTGTCACTGCTGGTTTTCTTTGTTGTGAATTTTATTCACAACAATCTCTTATTTTCTTTGACAAAATTGGGCTATCTGCAAATTCTCAGCGAAGGGGGGCATCTGTGTTCAAAGAAATACATTTTCTAGTTTCGTCCAAGAATTCACAAAAGTAAGTTAATTGCCAGTCAAAACTGGAAAAAAATCCCCCAACTTACACATAAGAGTGTTTGTTCATGCATTTATTGGCCTCTATTGTGCTTCATTGATGTGTATTAAATATCTAATTATGATGTGACAAAATATATTATACTTGTAATCTTTTTTTTTGTTTTTTTTGTTTTTTTTTTTTTTTGGAAGTTCAGTTATTTAATTTTGTTGCCCTGTTGGTCTTCATCTACATCGTTTCCAATAATGTCTGGTGGGGTCGTTTGTCAGTACTCCTGTTCATGCTTTCTGAGAGCACCAGTGACAAATGATTTGATTAGCTGGCTATTTATAATTATTAATGGCTTGTCACAGTCTTGCTCATAACCTGTACATCGACTTTGGCTTGGATAGGGTAAGCCTCAGCCGATTATTTATCCTGTAGGCTGATATCTCAGAATGACGAGCAGAGAATAATGTAAAGTGAATTTTGATAGGAAAAGTTTCCTGATGAGAAACTGATGATGGCTGCCCTGATTTCTCAACCTGAGTCAATATCTTGTCTGAAAATGGCAGACGAGGCCTATCTATTGCAATCTGAAAGTTGCCTCATTATTCTGTTTGTGGAAAAGTAAATCTTTTTGCAACGATTGAGCAGATATCTGTGGACCTTTGGCTGAAGCCAAGTGATTTGTGCTTTTGGTGCCAGTGGTGGAGGGGTAACTGATGAACAGTTTGTTTACCTTTTCTGCGCCATTGTGCAATGATGAAGCTTAGGCACTGCAGCCTGACTCATGGGGTTATCCTACGTTTACCAGGGTTTTATCGATGCTACATCCTACGTTTTCACCCCCCTCCCCATTTTTTTCAATTTTTGCTGATTTGTCATATTGAAATGTTTCAAATCATCCGACTAATTTTCATATAACTGAAGCACAATATGAGTAGTCAAAAATGCAGCTTTGAAATGATCATTGTATTTGTTGAGTATTGAAAGTTATAGAAACCTACATCATCCATGCAAAAAAATAATTATCCCCACCCTTGGCGGCAACAACTGCAAACAAACATTTGTGATACCTGGAAATAAGTCTTTTAGATCGCTGTGGAAGAATATGTGTCAGCTATTCTTTGCAGAATTGTTTTAATTCAGCCAAACTAGAGAGTTCTCTCAACAAATGAAATGCTACTTTAAAATTAATGAGGCAGTAACACACACCTGGCCATGGACCCTCTGAGCAGTCAACTGCCCAATTGCTCTTGGTTCCTTAAAAAAGTTGGAACTATATATAAAACATCCTGTTATTCCTGTGTCATGATTTTGGGGAGCTTGTTTATTTTCTTTGTTCTATGGCAGGAGCTCTTCTTACTCATTTTTTGGTGTTACCGATTAGTTTCTGCCACTCTGCAATCAAATTCTTTGCCAGATGTCAGCCTTAGCAGAATTAGTTAACCCTTTAAGTCCAGGGGTAATGCACCCAAATCCCATGGGCTTGATAAAGAAACAAGATAAATTATGTATGGTTAACAATTTAGTCTATATTAATTTATTTGGGCAATCATGTCTTGAAACATTTGGAAAGTTGCTTGCCTAATAACAAAGAACAGTTTGATTGATAAACCACATCCATCCATTTTCTATACCCGCTTATTCCTCACTAGGGTCACAGGGCGAGCTGGAGCCTATCCCAGCTGGCTACAGGCCTAACCCTGAACAGCTTGCCAATCCATCGCAGGGCACACACACCATTCACTCTCACACTCATACCTATGGGCAATTTTGGTGTTTCCAATTAGCCTGTTATGTATGTGTGATATGATATGTCTTTGGACTGTGGGAGGAAGCCGGAGTACCCGGCGAAAACCCACGCAACACAGGGAGAACATGCAAACTCCACACAGAAAGACCCCAGGCCGGATTCGAACCCATGACCTTCTTGCTGTGAGGCAGCAATGCTAACCACTGTGCCACCGGGCTGCCCCTGATAAACCACAGTAATTAATAAAATATTTTATGAGTACGGCCCTTTTCAATTGTAGACATTAAAACATTTCCTCATTTGCAACAAATGAAACGCTGTGTACTTGAACTATAAAGGTTGGAATTTTTCCTATACACTAAAAAATGAGCTTTATAATGACACAAAAATATTTTCAAATAATCTTTAATATTTTAGCGCTAGTTATTCTTGAGTTACAAATGATATTCAGTACCCTCCATAATTATTGGCACCCCTGGTTCAGATGTGTTAAAAGCCTTAAAATAATTCAATTTTTATTGCAGAAGCATACTCTCACTCTGAAAACTGTAGAAAAATGTAACCTTCAACTCAAGTGAATTTTAAAGGGAAAAAAATCCCTGACTAAAAAATAATTATTTTTCATAAAATCACCTGTTCCACAATTATTGGATCAGAGTATCTAGGAACATTTAATTAGTAATTCATCACTTCCTGTTTCCCTGGGGTATAAATATGACGTGACACAGGGGCCATTTCTCTTATCCACTCTTCAACATGGGAAAGACAAAGGAACACACCATTCAAGTAAGGCAGATGTGTGTCGACCTTCACAAGTCAGGCAATGGCTGCAAGAAAATAGCCACTCGCCTGCACCTGCCCATATCTACTGTCAGAGGAATCATTAAGAAGTTTAAAACAACTGGAACAGTGGTAAACAAGCCTGGACGAGGACACAGAGTGAGGAGGATTGTAAGAGAAATAAAAAGTTCTTCAAAGCTCACTGTTAAAGAATTGCAACAAATGGAAACATCATGGGGTCACAAGCTGATCGGGAGGCATGCACGGAAAAAACCTTTTCTCACTCACAATCATAAATCAAAATCTAGTGGCCTCTGCCCGAAAGCTGAAAATGGGTCTTCACTGGGTCTTTCAGCAAGATAATGACCCTAAACATGTTGCCAAATCTACACAGAAATGGCTCACCAGACACAGAATCAAGCTCCTCCCATGGCCACCTCAGTCCCCAGACCTCAACCCCATTGAAAACCTGTGGAGTGAGCTGAAGAGGACAGTGCAGAGGAGAGGACCCAGGTCGCTGGATGATTTAGAGAGATTGTGCTAAGAGGAATGGTCGAAGATCCCTCTTTCTGTATTCTCTCATCTTGTGAAACATTATAGGAAAGATTAGGTGCTGTTTTGTTGGCAAAAGGGGGTTGTACAAAGTATTGACATCAGGGGTGCTAATAATTGTGGCACACATGATTTGATGCAAAAGAATCATTTCTTAATGTAGGATTTTTTTCTACTGAATAAATGCACTGAAATTAAAGGTTGGATTTTCCTCTTTTTTCATTGTGGTCCTATATTTTTTAGAAAAAAAACTGAATTTATGAGAAACCAACTATCTCTGATTGGCCGTGACTGGCCTGAGTCAACTGCATGATTAATGCGTTCATGTCGGCCTATTTATTCTGGTGGGAAACTTGATTGCATTTTGTCCACCTGTTTGCGTAGTCAAGCAAATGGTTGGCCAACAGTTCACAGCTGAGCCGCGTGTCTTCATGGTCCTAATGAAGGAAATGAACTGTAAATAATAACTGTAATAGCAAATAAAGCCAAGGGAAAACTAAGAATAAAGGGAGGATAAAGGTAAGAGTGCAAAAAAAGTCTCTCAGTCCCTCATAGTTGAGGGGCTGACCTTACTGCACAAAAACTAACGTAACGTCTGATACAGTTGACCAATTTTTATCAAATAAAGACACGTTTTCATGGTAGATGATTCCAAATAAGGATCCAGGGAAACTTACTTTCTGAGGTTAGCCAGTTCGGCTAAGACCGTTTTTTTTGTGACACCCCGTATATTTACTGAAGTGACAAATGCTTCCTGCTTTATTGTTGTCTATATTGCCGTGAAATGACAAAAGGAAGCAAGTCCCGAATGCAAAGTTTGAGAAAAATGAAAGTTAAGTTTTCATTCTTGCCCTCCAACTTGGTTTGAAGTAAATATTTTGCACTGGGGCCCTGGAGTTCTTTATGCTGGGCCCTATCTTGTCATGACATAAAGAAATCAATCATCTAATCCTAGGTGTGGTTAAGGTGACTTGCTTCCTTTTTGTCATGATATTTCAAAACCGATGCAAGGGATGTGATTGGGAAGCAAGTCCATACGTGCTTTTATTAGAAATGTAAATGACATTAAGGCTTTGCTAATCATCATTTGACAATTTGAGTGGTCTGAGGACGACACAAGACATTCTGTGGTGGTGGTGGGGGGGGAGGAGAGTCATTGAGCCTCTGACATTTCTAACCCCTTTCTAATTACAGTTCATATGTAGAGCTACTTGGTCAAGTAGATATTGATGCATCTGCTCACCTGCACAGGCGGTACTAGGCCTGTCAGTGAGTCCATCAAAGGCACCAAAATAAGTCATGCAGAGTCAATTTATTCAATTAATATACTCCTATAATGTACAGAAATACTTGCCTTTCAATCAAAGTATTAAAAACATCTGCAAACTTGAGCATTTTCAAGGGATTTGATAAGTTGTTTTATGTAAACAAAGATCTCTTCACATGCCTCATGTACTGACTGCAGCCTTAGTCCTCTCTCAAAAAGAATTTCATTTGCTGAAAGTTTTGCACCGGCCTGGCTCATTGGATATGGACATGCTTCCTTCTGTTGTGACAATGTGCCCGAAGTGTTGGACTTGCTTTCTTCTGCACTGGCAAGTATGGCCCAACTAAAACATGTTTTGCAGAAATAAGCCCACTATAAAATATATATTTATATATATTGTGTATTTTATATATATTGTATATTTATATAAATATACTATATTTTTTGGTATTTTATTCGACAGATTTAAAAAAAAATGCCATGTCCAGAATTATTCATACCCTTTTCTCAGTAATTCATGGCAACGCTTTTATTCACGATTACAGCCTCCAAACGCATCACGTGGTTGATCACAAGGTTTCTGCATGTCTGCACAGGGATTTTGGCCCACTCCTCTTCGGCGAAGTTCTCCAAGTCCTTATGGTTTAAAGAATTCCTTGCCATGACCTTGGTCTTCAGTTCCCTCCATAGATTCTCGATAGGATTGAGGTCGGGGCTCTGGCTCGGCCACTAGGGGTGCCAATAATTATGGAGGGCGCTGTATATAACACTGCTTTTTTGCTCGTAAAAATGAAAGTATAAATTCAAAAATTCCATTTTTATGTCCTGCCATGCCTCTGACTTTATGTAGATATTATCTACATTGGATCTTATAGTTTGCAGACGTCTCAGAAAGTTGTCGCCCCCAAATTGTTGGTTATTTGTGTTGCATCTGTAACATAGTTTATGTTTTTTTGGTTTTGACTTCACGATGTTTGTTTAATTATTTTCTTTGCCTTAAGACTCCTCCCAATGGGTGTGGTGAGAATATACTGAAATAGTTTTTTATCACATCAGAACAGTATTTTTCAAAACTATTTTTTTTGTCATCCATAACTTTGAAATTGCTCTAACATAACCATCTAACATTTGCCAATGTGTGATCTGCCTTCGTAAAGCTACTTTCACACTGGACGCAGAACAAATTTTTCGCACAACAGATTACATTCAAAGTCAATGCAGCATCTGTCGTGCGAAAAATTCGTTCCGCATCCAGTGTGAAAGCAGTTGAAGCCATAACCGTTTTTGTGTTCTGTGTTTGCTGCAGTGGGTCTTGTAAAAGCATGATGGCCATCGACAGTAAAATCGAACAGGCCATGGTAAGACTCTCCCGCACCATTTTCTTTTCTTTGTACTTCATATCACATCTACTGTGGTCTTTTGTCTGTTTTAGAATTAACTCATTAGTATTTTGCATGATCATGTGCAAGTATGTGTTCGGGTGTCGGAGTTCGCTTTTGCACCCAGGTTTGTTTTGCTACATTTGTATAACGGAAGTAGCATGAGCAAGAATAAATGAGTCTCATTTATACCTACTACTTAAAAATATTGCCATCCTGGAAAATGCAGTAAATTAAATGGACAATCTAAAAAAAATTAGCCAAATTTTATTGGAAAGAAGCCCAATTTTGTGATAATTTGATAATTGTGTTGGTCTGTTACGCTGGCATTGCAGGACTTGGTTAAGACCCATCTGATGCTCGCAGTACGAGAGGAAGTGGAACTGCTGCGCGAGCAGATCGCCGAACTTACAGAGAGGAACTCGCAGTTGGAGAGGGAAAACTACATCCTGCGCACCATGAGAGAGAGAGACTGAGAGAGAAATACGTCCTGCAGACCATGAGAGAGAGAGAGAGGCTGATAGAAAACTATATCCTGCTCGCTCATCGGAGAGCGAGTGAGAGATGCGTAAATCCTCTGCAGCGGGAAAGACTGATTGATACATTCTGTGTGTCTGAGAGGGATAGATGGAGGGGATCCTGGGAACTGTAGTCCCTGAAAGAGGTGGAGACAGCAGAAAGCTGAAACAAATTTTTTGGACCCTGGGGGGAGGGACTAAATTATTATCTGCAGTACGAGTGAGGGATTGAAAGGCGAAAGAACACAGCATAGTTATTGGAATAGATGGAAATACTAGTTCATGGGTGTAACTAATTTAATGGGGGTAGACGAGAATAGACGAGTGAATGATAGAAGTGTAAAAAGCTGTTGTTTTCTGAGAAACGGAATGTGGCCTTTGGCTATTACACCCTACAGAAATGATGTTGTAGACAATCCCATGGATTATACACGGAGTGCTATAATCCCCCAGAGTCCAGGCAATGTGGAGGTGAATAATGTAGATACTATTGGACATCGCCCTACATGATGTCCCGTGGCCTGAGGGACTGGCTGGCGAAGGGCCAGGCTCACTTCATGAGGTGGCGTCACATAACGAGTGAACTGACAGCCGAAAGACCGCAGACGGAGGTCTCTTCTGAAGTTTGAATGCAGCGAATGACTGGTTTATGGCGATGCGCCAAGTCTGATTGGACGAGGAGTGGAAGAGTAGGTGCAGTGTGAAAAGACTGCAGAAAATCAGTGCTTCCTGAGCGCGTGCACGCCGATAGTCTTCCTGACTGAATTTCTGATATTCTTCATTTCGCCGACCGTATGCGATACTGATGAACCTACACCAGATGGACCAATAGAAAGTACAGCGGAAAATGCTCTCACTGAATGTTTTATGTGGAATAACTGCATGTGATTGCAAAGTATCCAATCGACCAATCATGTTGCGGCAGTGCGATGCAAAAGATTGTGCAGATAAAGGTTAGGAAACTTGCATAACTTTAAAAAAAATTTTTTTTCAACTCGTGAGCATAAGAGCATCTCAGGGTTCTTGAGTCTGATGGGTTACAACAGCAGACGTCCACGTTGTTTTCCACTCCTGTCAGTCAAGTACAGAAATGAGGCTTCGCTGGGCACAGCAGTCAAGCAGGATCGCAGAAAATTGGAAACAAAAAAATTGCCTGGTCTGATGAGTAGCTATCTCTGCTGTCACATGTAGAGGCTATGGTCGGAATTTAGCATCACCTGCATGAATTCATGGGCCCAACATGCTTTGGGTCAGCGGTTCAGGCTCGTGAAGGTGCTGTAATGGTGTGCGGAATGTTTTCTAGCCACACTTAGGTCCCTTAAATTAATTTCAGTAAATAGCTTGAAAGCCACAGCCCGTTGGAGTTTTGTAGCTCTCCAAGTGCATTTATTTACGGCCACAGACAACCCATCCTCTGGTGTTACTTTAATGAAAATGCACTGTTACAAAAGCAAAAGTCGTGTTAAACTGGTTTGATGAACATTAAAGTCTTCCTCCCAGTCACCAGATCTGAATGCAGTGGTAAAGCTTGGGGAAACAGCAGAGATGGAGATTCTCAGCATGACTGTAGGGCTGGCAGGGCCACAGAAGTCATGATGGCCTGTCAACATGGGCCAGAATCTCACATGAATGTTTCCAAAATCTTGTGCCACAAAGAGCTGAAGCTGTTCTGAAGGCAAAGGGGGACCTAACTTAGTATTAGTATGGTGTCCCTAATAAAGTGCTCGGTGAGTGTATATCAAATGCCTCAATTCGCACTTCCGTGGAAAAATAAATAATTCCACAAATTGCCAGTGAAGACAATTGTTCCCAACACCAAGAAATGTGAAAAAGATTGTCACGCACCCCTAAGGATGGCCAACTTCAGTTTTAGTGCCTACAAGGAGAAATGAGGAGTGTTGAATCAATTTTTTCCTTTATAGCTGGATTCCCTTTCATTTCTCAGCAGTAATAGCCCTTCACTACAGATCTGAAATGAAGTTCTGTTACAGATAGTGATTTTTCTGTGAAGCAGGTGTGGGGACTGAGTGCTGAATCTGTCTCTGGAAGTCGTGATAACTTTTGCTAGGTTCTTTTAATTGTGCAAATCATTTTGCATAATCTGGTGTTTTATCTTGATTCCTGCATGAGCTCATGAATGCCTCCTGAAATCTCCTTTTGTCTGTCTGTACAGAGAAAAAAAAAAGTGGTCTCAGTTAATATGAAAAATTAATGTTCCGCTAATTGCTCAGTTCCCCTCCACTGCTGTGAAGGGTGAGAATTCCTCATGTGGCTGATGGGAGCTGTAGTTTCTGAAGTATTCAGATGCGATGCAAGCAATAACTTGGGCAGCATAACAGTAAATGAAAGTGGATTGATAGCAGAATGAAGGGTTTGAGTGAAAATGAGATATGATATTAAATAAAAGGGCCGAACCTGTTCTATCGGCATCATTCATACTGTTAATGCTGTGCCATTACTCACCTGGAGCTCATGTGTCTGCTTGACTTGTGCGCAGTGTGACGGTGCGTAAGGAACCACACGCAAGAGCAGGAAATCCAAAAAAAAGGTATGCCTTTAATAGCAGGGAGTCGAAATCCAAAGCAAAGGGTCATACACAGGGTATCCAAACACAGAAGACGTGGTCGTACAGATCTGGGTGAAAAATCCAGAAAGACGAGAACAGGGGCTTTGGCAAAAATTAAGGTTGGACGAAAACAGTCGAAGAGAAACAATAATCGATCGGCACACAAGAGGCTCTGCATAAAGGAATATTGATCAATGTTCTGACAAGAGCTGAACCGCAGTGAGGACTCTACATACACTCAAGGGAAGTCGCATCCTACGCTGGGAACAGGTGAATTGGAAAAGAACTAATTACAGAGGAAGGTACACATGGGGGAATCCTACACCACAGCAGTTGGCAAAAGCCAAGACACGGACAGGATTCACGCAGACAACCTATGACAGATAAACAGCTCCGGTCAAGGAGTTCTAAGTGCACAGACGATGAGTACAGGAAAGCAATTAAACACGTGTGAGAGATCTCGCAGAAACGCAGAGAGAGACAGGGAAAGCAAAGCAAGGGGCGGAGACTAGAACAGGGCGACTGCTGAGATTGGATTAGTACTAATTAGTAGCGGTGCAACTTTACAGATTAACTAAAGTGCTCGTTAGTAAGTTAGTAATATATACATGGATTAGTTGGGTTAGTGGACTATGATTCAAAATATAAATGTTAGTCTTGTTAGTAATCTAGAACAGCAAGGCGAAGGAAGTAAACGAGAATTGAAGTAATAATATGAAACACCAGAAACCATTGAAATCACCCGAAGCAGGTGAGCACACAGACCGGGGATATGGACTGAACCAACTAGATCACAAGGCGGGAGACAAGTGCAATGGAACTGAAAATGGTATGAACTGAAAACCGGAGTATAAATTAACCAAAAAGAATAAAGAAAAGACATGACTATGAAGATGAAGCACGAACACAAACACAGAAACATGACATGCAACATAAATACTTATATGTGATATTGTAATTGCATTATTATATTAGTGTTTAAAATAACATGTTTGATATTAATACTGCACAGCAGAGCTGTTTGTTTTAATCATACAGGGGCTTGTTTAGAAGTTATTTTTTCTTTTACTTTTATTTGTCATGTATAGGAATTCTTCCAATTCTGTACACGCAAGAATCAATGATCAACAAACAAACCGCAGTGCTGATTTAAAACTATTTACAAAGCAATCCTCAATTCACTATAGCTTCGTAGTTGTATCACAGCTACAACCTCAATTCTGAAATAGTTGAGACAAAGTGTAAATTGTGAATAAAATCAAAACGCAATGACTTTCAAATCACACCAGCTAGTATTTTATACATAATAGAACAGAGATAACATAGCAAATGCTGACCCTGAGAAATTTTAAAATTTTATCCGCAAAATGAGCTCATTTCAAATTTAATGGCTGCTACAGGTCTCAAAAAAGTTGGGACAGGGGCCTGTTTACCATGGTGTAGCATCCCCTCTTCTTTTTAACACAGAGTGGAGGCGTCTGGGCATTGAGGAGACAAGTTTCTTGAGTTTAGCCATTGAAATTTGAACCCACTCTTGTTTAATACAGGCTTTCAGCTGCTTGAGAGCTTTGGGTCTCCTTTGACGGACTTTTCGTTTAATTATGCGCCAAATGTTCTCAAACGCTGAAAGATCAGGACTGCAGGCAGGCCAGTTCAGCACACAAACTCTTCTACTATGAAGCCATGCTGTTTTAATAGCTGCAGTATGTGGTTATGTTTTGTACCTCCTGACTGCTAGGGCAGTCTCTTATAGTGGATATATCTCTGTGCCCAAGCCACAGACCAAGAGTTGTATACCAAAAAGTCACCTCGTGACATGGCGTGAGACGTCACCGCGTTCACTTTATATTAACCCCAGTCACACCCCAATCGTTCTCTTATCTCTTTTCGCAGTCAGACTTTAGAGTTGTAGTAATTCACTGTCCTCAGCCCGGAGACTTTCATTGGAGCTACGAAGCTGTGCCCTAACTTCGTCCTCTACTGGCTGTATAGGAAAAGACGATTGGATTACAATTTGCAGTATTTAACCTCGAGCCTCGCTCGGTTAAATACACCTGAATTACCATCACCCTGAGCCAGCTTGGTGACGGCGAACGGGAACAAACAGACACGGGACGATACCATGAGCTTGCTCAGTGTTCCTTCTTCTGTCCACTTTTGAAGCAGTGTTACCTGGAGCCTAGCTGGGTAACCGCTAGCCTACGTTTACTTCTTCAGCATCCTGACCTAGAGCCTCGCTCGGCAGGCGTGTGAGACCGGCATTGACAACTGTAACTGCCATCTTGAGCCCTGCTCTGTGCCGGCAAGCAGAAGTATATGCACAATTAGCAATCTTATATGCGTATTTTAAAAAAAGAAAATGACAAGGTGGTCAGTATTGAAGCCCTGGTCCAGACAATATTGGGGGAAGACTTTTGAAGAACTGTGCTGAGCAGTTGGCTGGCATTTTTGCTTTTATTTTCAGGCAATCTCTCCTGCTCTGTAGGGTCCCTCATCTTTGGAAAGACTCTATCATCGTCCCGGTGCCCAAGATTAGAGCACCAAAAACTCAAAATGGCTTTTGGCCGGTTGCTCTCACGTCTCTCGTCAAGAAGACGTTTGAGCGCATCATAAAGGCAGAGATCTTGGGCACAACCCAGAGCAGCTTGGACTATCTACAATTCGCCTACAGAGCAGGCAGGGGTGTAGATGATGCCGTCAACACCCTTCTTAATCTGGTACTGGGTCACCTTGAGGGGTCACATAATTTTGCACGTCTGCTTTTCATTGATTTTACCTCTGCTTCTAACTGTATACAACCACACATTTTAGCCGACCGTTTGACCAGCATGCATAATCTTAACCAGGGTCTAGTTTGCTGGCTTGTTGATTTTTTAACGAACAGACCTCAGAGGGTGAGGGTGAAGGGTTTATTATCTGATGCACTTTTATCCTCCACCGGCTCCCCTCAAGGCTGTGTCCTCTCACCACTTTTATTCATTTTATACACTAATGAGTGTCGAAGTCAGCATGCCAATCGGCATATTATTAAATTTGCTGATGACTCCGTGATTGTGTCACTGCTTAACATAGACGGCAATCATGGTCCAGTGGTGAATGATTTTATTGATTGGTGTGAGAGCTCATTTTTAAAGATTAATGTTCTTAAAACTAAAGAATTGGTTATTGATTTTAGGAAAAAGCCTCCACGAAATTCCCCTGTTTTAATTCATGGTCAAGCGGTTGAAACTGTACAACAGTACAAATACTTAGGGACCATCATTGACAACAGTTTGACATTTGAGGCCAACATAGATGCGATCCGTGCAAAGGCCCACCAGCGCATGTATTTTTATCGCAAATTGAGAGGTTTTAATGTAGACACTTCTTTTATGAGGATGTTTTATTCTTGTTTTATTGAGTCCGTTTTAACCTTCTCTTTTATTTGCTGGTTTGGGTCCCTCACTGCTAAGGACAAGAACAGGCTTACCGGTATAGTGAGGATGTGTGGCAGAATTGCAGGGACAAATTTTGAGGAGCTCTCTGTCCTTTATAGAGCCAGGGCGACCAGAAGAGCTGAAAGCATCCTGACTGACCCCAGTCATCCGCTGGCCTGCCAGTACAGGCTACTGCCTTCTGGTCGCAGTTACATAGTAGCAAAGGTCAGAACAAACAGATTTAAAAACTGGTTTGTACCAATGACAATTAGCCTCATAACTATGTTGCGTTGATTGGTTCCCTAAAACATTAGTGCACTGTATTTATTTATTTATTTATTTATTTATTATAACTCGTGGTGAATGTGCATGTTGTTGTCTGTTTGTATTGCTGTGCTGTTTTTATCTTTCTGCTGGCTGTAAAACAAATTACCCCCTTGTGGGGATAATAAAGTTTACTAAGACTAAGACCAGCTGTTACGTATTGTTAGTTAGCCTTGTTGCGCGCGTTGTCTCATCAGTTATTAGCATAGGTCTGTGTGATTTGGAACATGTCTCAGTCTGCAGGCTTACTTGATGCAGGACAATGTACGCAGTGCCCCAACGCCCTGGAAGCTTACGATGGCCATACACGCTGCCCATCTTTCCTTGGATTAGACCGCTTGCAAGAGGCTCTGATTAACCCTTGCATGAATTGTGCAATAATGTCCGTTGCGCAGAGACTGGCAGGCTTGGACGCTGCATGTGATTCGTCATTGCTAGCAGTCCCAAAGAGGCTTGATAAAAGGTCGGCAATACAAGGTGCCGCAATACAGGTGACCTGGCAGCAGGGCCCTAAAAGAAAAAACCCTCTTCTGGCTAGCACAACAGGTTAAATCCCTCTCATCTGACATGGAGCAGATTAAAGCTATGATTTTGGCATTGAGTGGCGATTCCCTCGGAGCTAATGCCTCACAAAGCACGCAATCAGAAACGGAGGATGAGTTTGACGTCTTGTGAACCACAGCCTCAAACACTGCATTCCAGGCTAGCCCTGCTAGCCCCAATGACTCTGTGCCTTGTGGGCAGCCAGCACCCTTAGCTAGTTTGGATTAGTCTCCCTAATCAACCACATACTCCCAGGGCTCTGGTGATGATTCCTCAACATCAGACAGCACTGCGGCAGAACCCATAGTCTCTTTACAGTGCATCATGAAGACTGCTCTTGCTAAGCTGGCTCTGGACACTCCACCTGCGCATTTTGCCGAGTCCAGCGCCTTCTAAAAGAGATCAGGTGGTAATGACATTTTCTCTGTCCCCATCTGTAAAGATTTTGTGGCAGAATTTTCAGCTGCCTCTGCGGCGCAACCCTCGAGAACTCGGACCACTCCTGCTTTGAAGACCTTGGCGGCCATGGCAGATGCTGTGAGCTATAGCCTAGCGAATATGCCAGCTGTGGATACGTTTATTGCAGCACTGGTAGTATCACCAGATGAGACGCTTCGCCCGGACCCATGCTGAAGCAGTGCAGAGTGCAGACACACAGAAGAGCTTTTTATTCAGGCTCACAATACAGCGACTTGGGTTGGACGGCTGTCTAACTCCTTGGCTGACCTCTTGCTTGCCCTGCAGGCCTCACTGCCCGACTCTAACTCTGAAAAGGCTCCAGAGGAGCTTTTAAATGCTGCTCTTCAGACTAAGGGCTATATTGTTCAGGACATGGGCAGACTTGTAGCTACCCTGGTGCGTGGCCGTCGCCAAGTGTGGCTGGCCCAAACCCCGTTGTCAAAACCGTGCAGAGCCATCATCAGAGCCCTGCCCCTCGCTCCGGGCCACATTTTTGGCCCTGCAGTTAAGGATGCTCTCGACCTCCGTGGCCTTATTTCTGAATCGTGCTGTCAAGAAATGGCACAAAGACCCTTTCGCTTTCGGGGTCCAGCGCCTTTTAACTCCCGCCTTGGCCTGCCTAGTTTTCCGTGACCTAGGGAGACCCAACACCAGCAGCAGCCAAACCCCTTCCTCTCTCCTAGGGGGCAACAAGGGAAATCCCTCAACTGTGCACACAGACATCCTGTACGGGGCCCCGCAAAGCGGCCTGCTTTTGATATCAGGCCAAGGAAGGGCCAGCACTGACGAGTTCCGGCCGGTGGCAGGAATGTTGTCAGCCCCGCAGCGAGCATATTGGGAGCAGTCTGCAAAATACTTGTGGGTCATTCGGACAATGACCGAGGGGTACAGGATGCAATTCCATCGCTGGCCACCTCTCAGTTCCCAGCCCAGGGTTACTCTTGTTCGAGACCCAGGGCGGGGGTTAATCCTTTCCAAGGAGATAGCCTCTCTCTTGGACAGAGGATCCATAGAAATTGTTCACCCTCATGTTCAAAACAAGGGTTTTTATTCAATCTACTTTATCGTTCTGAAAAAAGGTGGTGGTCACAGGCTAATCCTCGACCTCTGTCAGTTGAACAAATTCTTAAAAGTTCTCCCCTTCTGTATGCTTCGCACTGCAGACGTTCTCTGCAGTGTTTGCTGAGAAGAGTAGTTCATGCTGGTGGACTTGAAAGATGCTTACTTTCATGTTCCAGTCACACCAGAACACAGAAGATTTCTCCGCTTTTCATTCCAAGGCAAGACGTACCATTTCAGGGTCCTCCCATTTGGACTGTCTCTGGCTCCACGAGTTTTAACTCAATGCATACAGGCAGCGCTGATGCCCCTTTTATCCCAGGGCCTCAAAATTCTACCCTGCTTGGACGACTGGCTCGTCTGTGCCCCCACCACACAGCAGGTGCTCTGGGACACCCACAAGTAGCTTTTTCACACCCACGCATTGGGCTTCTCTGTGAACAGAGCCAAAAGCAATTTAATACCGACACAGTCAAAACAATTTATAGGCATGAGACTGGATTCCAGAACGATGCAGGCTTCTCTCCCCCAGGAGCGAGCCCAGACAATTCTGTCTTTTATCAGGCGCCTGAAAGTGGGTGCTATGGTAACTTGCTTAACGCTACTCCAGCTCCAGGGCCTGCTGACTGCGGCAGCGCAGGTAATTGCACTGGGCAGACTCCACTCCAGACCGTTTCAGGTTTGCATAAGGGGCCTTGGGTTGGACCCCATGGGGCACAGACACCAACTGGTGAGGGTATCTCAGGAGTGCCTGACAGCCCTACTAGAATGGCAGTCCATGGAACTTCCTTCTATCAGGAGTGACTATGGAGCAGCTACCATTGCGCAGGGAAGTTGTGACAACAGACGTGTCAAAGACTGGCTGGGGTGCGGTCTGGCGCCACAGAGGGGTACGGGACAAATGGTCGTCTGCAATAGCTCAAGAACATATCAATTTGCTCCAGCTACGGGCAGTTCGGCTGGCGCTAGAACATTTCTTACCAGTGTTGAAGGGCCAGCACGTTCTGATCCACTCCGACAATCTGTCCACAGTGTTCCACGTGAACCACTATGGGGGCATGAGGTCACTGTCGCTCCTGCATTTATCCCAAGAGATGTGGATATAGGCTCACCCCAAGTCTCTTTGAAGGCGATACACTTAGCAGGGGCGGACAACAGTGTAGCAGACATGTTATCTCGGCGGGCCTTGAACCCCGGCTACTGGAGGCTGCATCCAGAAGTGGTCCAACAGATTTTGAGTCTGTTTGGCGAGGCACAAGTAGACCTTTTGGCCTCCGCAAGTACAACTCCGTGCCCTCTCTGGTTTTCGGAACAGGAGCAGAACAGCACTATGGGACAGGATGCCTTAGCTCACAGTTAGCCGGATGTACTACTTTATGCATTCCCACCAATTCCACTTCTCCCCGCTCTGCTGGAGCAGGTCCACGAGGACAGGCACAGGGTGCTCCTGGTAGCACCTCAATGGCTATCGTGGACATGGTTCCCCCTGCTGCTGTCCCTCTTGCAAGGAACACCTTGGAAACTCCCAGTGAGGAGCAATCTCCTATCACAACTGGAGGGACAGATTTGGCACCCACAACCAGAGTTTTTCCAGCTATAGTTATGGCCACTGGGACCAGCCCAGAGCTGATGTCCTGCACGCCTGAGGTCTGCGATACGATTTTGAATCCTAGGGCGCCATGAACTCGCGCCATGTATGACAGCTGGTGGAAAATCTTTCACACATGGTACAGAAACACCATGTGGATTCATTGTCTTGTCCAGTTGAGTCAGTATTGGAATTCCTTCAGTCACTTTTTGAAGCAGGGAGGTTACATTCCACGTTGAAGGTATATGTGGCAGCACTCTCCAGCTACCGCGCACCAATTAACGGTTCATCCCTAGGATCACACCGCTTAATAGTTGCATTTCTAAAAGGGCTACTGAGGTTGCATCCCCCTAGGGTGACTAGACTGCCTCCCTGGGACCTTCCAACGGTTTTGAATTTTCTCTGCGGTCCTCCCTTTGAACCCCTCAACCAAGCCCATCTGAGGTGGCTATCCCTAAAAGCGTCGTTCCTCCTTGCAATCTCAACAGCTAAGCGCGCCTGTGAACAGCATGCATTGTCTGTCAGCCCCCTCTGCCTTCACTGGGGGGTTGACGACTCAAGTGTCAGGCTCAGACCTAACATTTTTGCCCAAAGTGCTTTCGCCTGGGTTCATTAACCAAGTTTTTGACCTTTCAGCTTATTCTGACAGCAGTGACCCCAGACGACATCTGTTATGTCCAGTCAGGGTGCTGAAATGTTACATAACAGCAACAGCAGGGGTACGCCACTTGGACCAGCTGTTTGTTTGTTTTTTGGAAAGTAAATGTGGACTACCCCTCTGTAAACAGAGGCTATCACACTGGTTCATTGAGGTTATAGACACAGCCTATAAACACTCCGGTGAAAGCTTACCGGCACCAGGCACAGGACACTCGCTTAGGGGTGTAGCAGCATCTTGGGCAGCCCTTAAGGGGATTCCCCTGTCGGACATCTGTGCAGCTGCAACATGGTCATCACCATGTACCTTCAGCTGTTTTTACAGAGTCAATGTTGCATTGTCACATAATACTGCAGAAGCAAGACTATCTAGAATGGAAGCAGACCTCATCTGAATTACTCCTCGTGACGTTTTGGTATTCTTCGTCCACTACAAGAGACTGCCCTTGTGGTCAGGAGGTACGAAACATAACCACAGTTACATTCGTAACTAGCGTTATGTGAGTAGTGGATGACTGCCAGGGTTCCTGGTCACTCGGAGAGTGTGAGAAGAGACCAGGTTCCTGAGAACGATTGACCTGTGACTGGGGTTAATATAAAGTGAACGCGGTGACATCTCACGCCATGTGACAAAGTGACTTTTTGGTATACAACTCTTAGTCTGTGGCTTGCGCACAGAGATACTGTATATCCACTACAAGAGACTACCCTGGTGGTCATCCACTACTCACATTATCACAGTTACATTTGTAACTACCATTCTACATTCTTATCCACAAAATGAGCTCATTTAAAATTTTCTGGCTTGGGACACGAGTAAAAAAGGGCTGAAAAAGCAATTAAAATATAAGAGAATCAGCTGAAAGAACATTGAGCAAGAAATGAAGTTAACTGACAGGTGTGTGACATGATTGGCTATAAAAGGGATGTCTTAGAGAGGCTGAGTCTCAGAAGTAAAGGTGGCCAGAGGGTCTCCAACCCATGAAAGCTTGTGGAAAAAAAATTGTGGAATACTTTAAAAGCGATGTTCCTCAACTTCAAAGTGCAAAAACTTTGAAGGTCTTATAATCGACAGTGCATAATATCATCAAAAGATTCAGAGAAAATGGAAAAATCTCTGTGTGTAAGGGACAAGGCCAAAGGCCTTTTCTGGATGCCCGTGATCTTCGGGCCCTCGGACGCTACTGCCTCACTCACTGACATGATTCTGTCATTGAAATTACTAAATGGGCCCAGGAATATTTCAAGAAACCACTGTCTGTAAGCACAGTCCGCCGTGCTATCCACAGATGCCACCTAAAACTATATAATGCAAAAAGAAAGCCATTGTTGAGCATGACCCAGAAGCGCCGCCGTGTTCTGTGGGCCAAGGCTCATTTAAATTGGACTGTAGCAAAGTGGCAAAGAGTCCTGTGGTCAGACGAGTCCAAATTTGACATTCTTGTTAGAAATCATAGGCATCGTGTCCTCCGGGCTAAAGAGGAGAAAGACCATCCCTCCTGTAATCAGCGTTCAGTTCAAAAGCCAGCATCTCTGATGGTATGGGGATGCATTAGTGCATATGGTGTGGACACTTGCATGTTTCAAAAAGCACCATGAATGCTGAAAGGTACAGAGAGGTTTTAAAGCAACATGTGCTCCCCTCCAGACAACATCTATTCCAGAGAAGGCCTTGTGTATTTCCGCAGGACAATGGAAAACCACATACTGCAGCTATTACAAGAGCATGGCTTTGTAGTAGAAGAGTCCGTGTGCTGAACTGGCCTGCCTGCAGTCCTGATCTTGCACCGCTTGAGAACATTTTGTGCATTATTAAACGAAAAGTCCGTAAAAGGAGACTCAAAACTCTCCAGCAGCTGGAAGCCTGTATTAACCCCTCTCTGCAGATGTAGACGCTCGCCTCTATAGAACTGCAAATTTAAGGACGTAGTTACAGTACTCGACCACGAGATGGCACCCCCAGAACAGTTATTGAATATTCACAGGCAGGCAGAGCTGAAACACGATTAAGAGTATTGAGAAGTTCCCTCCAATCCCTTTTTTTCAGGAGTTGCATGAATTAAACTCCTCAGCTAAGCCTGATGTGCAAATTGGTCAATATCCTTGCCCATAGTATTGATCCAGCAGTCTAAAAAAATGATCTATTGCGACATAAAAAAATCATTGTCCTGTGCAGCAACCACTTTAGCTACAGTGAGCCAACAGTATTCCAATTAATGGTTCAGAAAAATCAGTTTTCTGAAGCAAGAAATTCTACATGGTATTGATTCTTTCACATTCTACTGTCAATTACAGTCATTTCTTTCAAAAAATGCGTAGTTCCCGACCGTGGATTTACGTGTAGATTCCTTCATTGACAAATTCAGCGCTTCCTTATATCCTCCCGAGTACTGGTGTTGATAGCCAATCACTCGAATATTCACTCAGGCTCTTCTTCGTAACTGCACAATTACACCTCATGCCCATGCCCGGTAACAATGTATTGATTGTATTGTATTGGCTCGTTTCTTATACAATTCCCGAGTGTTTTAACATTCTACAGTAAGCAAAACACATTGATTGGACAAACACAGAGCATACAAGCCTATGATCAGCGGCTCGGTTGCATCCTGTCTACGTTGAGCACATTACGTGGCTGAATTAAACGTGATTTAAACTAAAAAAGGCTTGCAAAACTGGCCTTGAAGTGTTCAGTCACATTTACAGGATTTAAAGGATCTGTCCACCGTACTTTCATAATGAAATATGTTTTTCTATGAAATGAGAGGCGATGATACGTACCTCTCCGAGCTTTGAGCAACCACCCAGTCAGCCAGACGCGGTGCCACTCCTGTTAGCATTTGTAGCTAGACTCATTGTGGTCAACGGTATTTTTCGGGGCTGTAGTTAGATGCGACCAAAGTCTTCCACGTTTTTCCTGTTTACATAGGTTTATATGACCAGTGACATGAGTTCGGGTTCGGGTACGCAAATCCAAACGTGGCTTTTTATATGCTGTGGGAAGTGCGTAATATAATGACAGGCGTAGTAACACCTTCTGCGTGCTTCAACAGCGCATTGATACCTTCACTTCACTTCTTCACATACGATTCATCTTCGTCCGTTTCTTCTTCCCTCTCACGGTCCATTTCGGCTAGCTCCTCCTGGGTATATTTCGGTTCAAATAGATATGGCTCCGGCTCCGCCACAAGCCAGTCGTCGGCATCTATGTCCTCCATTTGAAAATGTTCCGTAGTAGCACACTTGATTATTTTCTTTTATAATTTTCTGCAAGCTCTGGCATCCTGACTGTGTACCAAGTAGTGCAGTGCAGTCACGTTGGTTGTATTTACGGAAGTAGGGGGGTCGTGGGAGAGAAAAGAAATCAGAAGTGAAGGTATCAATGCGCTGTAGAAGCGCGCAGAAGGTGTTACTACGCCTGTCATTATATTACGCACTTCCCACAGCATAGAAAAAGCCACGTTTGGATTTGCGTACCCGAACCCGAACTCATGTCACTGGTCATATAAACCTATGTTAACAGGAAAAACGTGGAAGACTTTGGTCTCATCTAACTACAGCCCCGAAAAATACCGTTGACCAAAATGAGTCTAGCTACAAATGCTAACAGGACTGGCAGCGCGTCTGGCTGACTGGGTGGTCGCACAAAGCTCGGAGAGGTACGTATAATCTCGTCTTATTTCATAGAAAAACATATTTCATTATGAAAGTACGGTGGACTGTTCCTTTAAATGAGATAAAGATTTGGTCAATGGGAATTATTTTGAATAATTGGAGCAGGACTGGAGGGTTCCTTCTACTGGATACATCAGTTTCCGGAGGAGGGATTCATGAAAAAGGTTAGGCTTCTTTTGCTTTTTACTTTTGCTTTTCGTTTTGGAATGAATACCGTATTCTACAAAGTCGAATGCCGAGGTTATTTTCCTGTTTAAAACGTGAACTTCCGATGCATTTGGATGGACCCCCTGGTACGTTCATTTCACGGTTCTGTTGAATCCAGGGGGGAAATATATAGTTTATCTTCCGTGAAAGTGGAATGTCTATTCTGTTAAAATAAGGTATATTTCAGAATTCAGATACAGGTATCACTGAGTTACTGAGTTGCACTTGTTCCATATAAGTGTTGAAATGTGTTTGTGAGCTCAGACGTCAGAACTGCCGGTTTCATTGCAGAGTGAATGTCCTGACCGTTTAATCAGCAGTTTATTTATTGACTGTGTGTGCTGCCTTGGGGGACTTAGAAGAAAAATGGACAAAATTCTTAACTTTATTATGGAGAAAAGGCATTTCTTGTGTTTGGAGAGGTTACTGGTGACCACTGATGTTCAGCTTCACTTATATTGATAAATTCATGCTAAACTTAACCAGAAAATCATTAGTTCTTATAAAATTTCATGTCTCAAAACTTTATTTGTGTTATTTATGATTATTTGATGATTTGACAGTGCAACATCTCAGACTTCGGGGAGACACTTGGATAGCTGTGTAATTTGGCTAATAGCATGTAGGTAATCTAGAATGTAATGTTGAAGATGAATTCTACTTGTGACAAAGCAGTTTATGATCTGAGAAATGTATAGATTCAAGCCACAGCAGTTTTTTGATTCTCAGTATTAATTTTTTGCAATTTTATTGGTGAATTCTGATGAAGATTTTTTGTTTGCAGTCCATTTTCTCTACCAAAATCATGAAAATAAACTGAACTATGATGTAATTCTAAATGCTGTAAGTGTCTTTTCTGAGTAGAGCCACATTTTTCCTCTTTATGAAGCTTTAATCTTGAATTATACAGCATTAAATTGGGTAACCCATAAATAGCCAAATTTGGCTTCTGCACAAAGGGGTTAAACAAGATTGGGAACAAATTCCAATAGCTAAACTCAAGAAACGCCTCCACTCTGTGTTAAAAAGAAGAGGGGATGCTACACCATGGTAAACAGACCCCTGTCCCAACTTTTTTGAGACCTGTAGCAGCCATCAAATTTGAAATGAGCTCATTTTGTGGATAAAATTGTAGAATTTCCCTGTTTCAACATTTGCCATGTAATCTCTGTCCTATTGTGAATAAAATACTGGCTGGTGTGATTTGAAAGTCATTTCGTTTTGATTTTATTCACAATTTACACTTTGTCCCAACTATTTCGGAATTCGGTTTGTATTTCTGTTAGTCCTTATACTGTATACACTGCATAGCCAAAAGTGTGTGGACACTCCTTCTTCTGGAATTTCGTAGTTCAGGCTAGACATCTTGGTTTCACTACAGGAATATGTTAATGCTATCGTATACGGCAACAATCATTGATTTTGAATGCCAGTTTGGAGAAGGTCATTTCCTGTTTCAGCGCAATACCTTATACACAAAGTCAGGTGCTTACGTGGTTTGTTGGGATTACTGTAAAAGAACTGGTCTGCACAGAACCCTGACCTTAAACCAACCAGTTGGGATTAGCTGGTAACCTGACAATGTTGTGTCAAGTTTCCCAACATCACTAAACTTGACCTCACTTATGCCTTTCTGCTGGAATAGAGGCAAATTCCTGCAGCCATAATCTATCATAAACATTTATCACTGATAAAAAGAAACCAAATCTATTCTACTAGCCATGATTTCAGTTGTACTCAGATGGGTTGGTAACTGCATGCCTTTTGGCTGTGTAGTTTATGCTTCAACTAGCAGTGTCAAGTGGTGATTTGTAACTGGCTTTAGGGCGCCTGTATTTTCATTCATTTGGACAGTTTTGAGGGGCAATCCTGTGGGTAAGCTGTTGGCAGTGATTTAATACCTATCCTTCTGGAATGTATGATGTTAAGGATTATTATGTCATGAACTATATGTTGATAAATATGCAATTGTTATTGTCCTCGGGACGAGGAACCCAAAATTCACTCAGTTTCATCTTCTAGTTTGTTCTGCTTGTTGTGGGCGCTAGCTTTGAAGCGCTACTCCTCCGTAATTACTCGGCATATCGTCATGACACTTGAAAGGCGTATTCTACATATTCTACATATGCAGGTATTGATTGAGCCTGATTTTGCAAAAAGGGCAGAGGAGGCAGGTGCATCCACTCTGCACAACTTATTGTCCCAAATTCATTTGCATTTGTTTTCCTTTGGGCCAGTTAGCAGAGTTTGGGAATTGTAGCAGCAGTGCCCTCTAGTGGGATAAAGCTGTAGTTTTAAAGCCCCACCATTTTTCACCTTTTACAAACTGTTATGACCCCAATTTGTAATGACATATCGGACAGCATGGGATGACAGACAAAATTTTGAAACTTAAACAGACTTAATTAAACAAAGCACTGACCAAGATTGGAATATTAAAAAAATGATCGTTACAGCCCCTTGGTACTTGAGATGGGGTTGCTATCTTGGGATGTCCTGGGACAGGAAAATGCTCCAACACAGGCAAAAATCCACAAAAAGAGCTTCACATGTCTTGAAAAGAATGACAGGTCTGGTCAAATATATCCTTCCACTATTTCTCCTTGCAATTTGTCCTACTACTTTACTCTCTCCATTTCTCTCCTTATATACTCTTTTCCAGCCCCCTCCCACCTTCCAGACTTTTTTCAATTCCTCTGGGGACTTTCCACCCGGGGACATGCCCAAAACTAGCTCCAAGTGGGCCCAAGCTGGGCTTAACAAAAAAAAGTCAATACTGCCATCTAGTGGCTCCCCCAACCCCCCCCCCCCCCCCCCCCCCCCCCCCCACACATTACAATACAATTCAATGCAAAGCACTGGGACAGTTATTTTTACCAGCCACACTAGCTATAGTGGTGTATAGATATATTGTTTGTGAGAGTGTGTGTGTGTGTGTGTGCGAGCGCGCGCCTGCCAGCTTATGTGCTTTCGGCCGGGTGTCATTGGGGAAAACTACTTAAACTACAGTAAAATGACTGTGAAAGCTGTTTTGAATATTTTTGCAGGTGTTCTGTAATGCGAATAGAAGCCACTAGATGGCAACATTGACCTTTTTTTGAAGCCCAGACTGGAGCTAGGTTTGGGCATGTCTTGGGCATGTCTGGGACAAGTGCTCCTACAGAGAAGTGACTCTGATGAGCATCTTGTGCCATACTTCTCCAGGAAGTTCAATCGCCACCAAAAGAATTATTCCACAACAGAGAAGGAGCTGTTGGCTCTGGTTCTATCCTTACAACACTTTGAGGTTTATGTTTGTTCAGGGCAAAAGCCAATGATTGTGTACACTGACCACAATCCTTTAATGTTTTTGAGTAAGATGAAAAACAAGAATCAGAGATTGTTAAATTGAAGTTTGATTTTACAGGAGTTTGACTTGGAAATTACGCATGTAAAGAGTACTGACAATGTAATTGCTGATCGCTTATCCCGTATTTGAGTATGTGTATATATATCACGTTTATTTGCATATCGTGTTATATGTGTATACACAAGTGTCTACTTAACCATATTTGTATTGAAAAGAAAAATTTTGCCTTTAAGAGTCAAAATTTTTCTCTTTTGGAATGGAGGTGTAATGCGAATAGAAGCCACTAGATGGCATTGACTTTTTTTTGTAAAGCCCAGACTGGAGCTAGGTTTGGGCATGTCTTGGGCATGTCTGGGACAAGTCCCAGAGGAAAAAAAAAAGAGGTCTAAATGTGGGAGGGGTCTACAAAAGAGTATATAAGGAGGAAAATTGAGGGAGTGGAGTAGTAGGAGAAATTGCAGGGAGAAGGATACATGTGACCAGACCTGTAATTCTGTTCAAGACCTGTGAAGCTTTTAGTGGATTTTTGCCTGTGTTGGAGCATTTTCCTCACCCAGGACATCACCAAGCAACCCAACCAAAGGGACTGTAATTTTTTTTTTTTCTGTATATAATCAATCTTAGTCATTAGAGTAGATAGTAGATTAGTTAAAGCGTTTGTTTAATTAAACCTGGTTAAGTTTTAAAATTGTGTCTGTCATCCCTTGCTGTCGTAAATGTAATAACAAATTGAAGCCATAACAGTTAATACTTCGCATTTTGGGTGTTTCTGTGAAAAAATATTTTGAACATGACAGAATTGTAGCCTTTTACAAAACCCAAAACCAGTGAAGTTGGCACGTTATGTAAATCTTAGATAAAAACAGAATACAATGATTTGCAAATCCTTTTCAACTTATATTCAATTGAATACACTGCAAAGACAAGATGTTTAATGTTCAAACTGAGAAACTTTATTATTTTTTTGCAAATAATCATTAACTTAGAATTTAAAGGTAGCAACACATTGCAAAAAAGTTGGCACAGGGGCCTTTTTACCACTGTGTTACATCGCCTTTCCTTTTAACGACACTCAGTAAACGTTTGGAAACTGAGAAGACCAATTTTTGAAGCTTTTCAGGTAGAACTCTTTCCCATTCTTGCTTGATGCACCGCTTAAGTTGTTCAACAGTCCGGGGTCTCCATTGTCGTATTTTACGCTTCATAATGCACCACACATTTTAAATGGGAGACAGGTCTGGACTACAGGAAGGCCAGTCTAGTACCAGCACTCTTTTACTACGGAGCCATGTTGTTGTAACACGTGCAGAATGTGGCTTGGCATTGTCTTGCTGAAATAAGCAGGGGCGTCCATGAAAAAGACGTTGCTTGGATGGCAACATATGTTGCTCCAAAACCTGTATGTACCTTTCAGCATTAATGGTGCCTTCACATATGTGTAAGTTGCCCATGCCTTGGGCACCAATACACCCCCATACCATCACAGATGTTGGCTTTTGAACTTTGCACCTATAACAGTCCGGATGGTTCTTTTCCTCTTTGGTTCGGAGGACACGACGTCCACAGTTTCCAAAAACAATTTGAAATGTGGCCTCATCAGACCACAGAACACTTTTTCACTTTGCATCAGCCCATCTTAGATGAGCTTGGGCCCAGCGAAGCCGGCGGCGTTTCTGGACGCTGTTGATAAATGGCTTTCGCTTTGCATTGTAGAGTTTTAACTTGCACTTGCAGATGTAGCGATGAACTGTAGTTACTGACGGTGGTTTTCTGAAGTGTTCCTGAGCCCATGTGGTGATGTCCTTTACACACTGATGTCGGTTTTTGATGCAGTACCGCCTGAGGGATCGAAGGTCACGGGCATTCAATGTTGGTTTTCGGCCTTGTCGCTTACGTGCAGTGATTTCTCCAGATTCTCTGAACCTTTTGACGATATTATGGACCGTAGATGATGAAATCCCTAAATTTCTTGCAATAGCTCGTTGAGAAATGTTGTTTTTAAACTGTTCGACAATCAGCTCACGCATTTGTTCACTAAGTGGTGACCCTCGCTCCATCCTTGTTTGTGAATGACTGAGCATTTCAGGGAGGCTGCTTTTACACCCAATCATGGCACCCACCTGTTCCCAATTAGTCCGTTTACCTGTAGGATGTTCCAAATAAGTGTTTGATGAGCATTCCTCAACTCTCTCAGTCTTTTTTGCCACTTGTGCCAGCTTTTTGAAACATGTTGCTGGCATCAAATTCCAAATGAGCTAATATTTGCAAAAATTACAAAGTTTACCTGTTCGAACATTAAGTAACTTCTCTTTGCAGTGTATTCAATTGAATATAGGTTGAAAAGGATTTGCAAATCATTGTATTCTGTTTTTATTTACAATTTACACAATGTGCCAACTTCACTGGTTTTGGGTTTTGTAAGATGCAGTCACAAAACATTACATATAAGTGGTTGGGATAAAAAGCAGTTTCTTCAGGTACGGCAGTTTTCCAATGAATTTCAATGTAGAGAAATGTATAGAGGTACGGCAGTCCCAACTTCAAACCCTGCCCAACCTATCCCTAACCCCTTACCCTAACCCTGACCCCTAACCTAACCCCAAATCCCTCACCCTTATCCTAATCACTTCAAATCGACTGCTGTACCAATAAAAGCTGCCATATCTGTAGACACGGCGTAAAAAGTAAGGCTGAGTTTTAGAATGGGTGTGGACTGAGTGCGCATTCATTGAACTCGCAATAATACGGCTGCTATACTGAAGACGATACAGCTCCGCTGTAATGGCTGGTGTGGTCTTAGATAGTCTTTCTTTCTTAATTATTTACTTTTTTTTTTTTTTTACTTTTTTTGCGCTGTACCAAATGTTGAACTAAGTGATACAGAGTAAAACTCAAAAAGAATGAATATGAAGTTAAAGATTATGTTTTTCATGGAAACAATGTATTTTAATTTGGTGTATTTAAATTGATATCTGGTTAGAAATTATCGGCCTTGTACACAGTTCCCTAACCAGCACTATCACAAAAAGTCAGTAACTGCGAAATTGAGCATGTGAGAATGCGCAAGAATGTACAATATCTCTCAAAAGTGAGTACACCCCTCACATTTCAACAATTAATTGATTACATCTTTTCAAGGGACAACGTTACAGAAATGAAACTTGAATATATTCTACAGTAGTCATTGTACAATATATGTAGCAGTGTAGATTTACTGCACTCTCCAAATAACTGAACAAACAGTCATTATTTCCAAAATGGGCAGCAACAAAAGTGAGTGCACACCTCAATTGGTAATGGTCAACCAAGCAATGAAATGTGTCTTATTCATTCTGTTCATGCTTTTGTCTGTTCGACTTGGCCATATGAGGTTGTGTAACGCATTGAAGGTTTAATTTGTGGTGCTTTGGGTGCAATGCTCTCATTCTGGTCCCTGGATGGTCAACATGGCCCCTCATGGGAAAGAACTCTGAGGATCTGAAAAAGAGAATTGTTGCTCTCCACAAAGATGGTCTAAGCTACAAGAAGATCTGTGAAACCATGAAACTGAGCTACAGCATGGTGGCCAAGGTTATTCAGCGGTTTTCCAAGACTGGTTCTACTCGGAGCAGGCTTCATCAAGGCCGACTTAAGAGGTTGAGCCCTTGTGCTCTGCTTCAGGTGCACAACTTGGTTTCAGAAAACAGATGCAGGAGTGCTAGCAGCATTGCTAATGAGGTTGCAGCAGTGGGAGAACAGCCTGTCAGCGCTCAGACCATGTGCCGTGCTCTGCACCGAGTCGGTCTGCATGGCCATCGGCTAAGACAGAAGACTCTTCTGATCTAGCCCACAAGAGAGCCTGAAAACAGTTTGCTGAAGACAACCAGTCCAAGAACATGAACCACTGGAACCACATGCTGTTGTCTGACAAGACCAAGATAAACTTGTTTGGATCAGATGGTGTCCAGCATGTGAGGTGGTGCCCTGGTGAGGAGGACCAAGACAAGTGTGTACTGCCTACAGTCAAACGTGGTGCTGACGGCATCATGGTCTGGGGCTGCATGAGTGCTTCTGGTCCTGGGGAGCTGCACTTCATTGATGGAATAATGGATTCCAACATGTACTGTGACATTCTGAAGCAGGACAAGATGCCCTCCCTTCTGGAACGGCAGTTCTCCAATATGATAACGACCCGAAAACAAACCTCCAAGATGACAACTGCCTTCCTGAAAAAGCTGAAGGTGAAGGTGATGGCGTGGCTAAGTGTGTCTCCAGACCTGAATCCCATTGAGCACCTGTGGGGCATCCTCTAGAGGAAGGTGGAGGAGCAGCAGGTGTCCAACATCCACCAGCTCCGTGATGTTGTCATGGAGGAGTGGAGGAGGATCCCAGCAACAACCTGAGCAGCTCTGGTGAATTCCATACCACAGAGAATCAAGACAGTGCTGGACAACAATGGCGGTCACACTAAATATTGACACTATGGACACAGTTTGGCATGTTGACGGTGTCCTGGTTATCATATAGCAGCGATCCATATTTATTCTTTATGCACTTAACCTCCTCATTGACTTTCCTTTTTCTGCTACAGTACTGAAAGAAGCGCTTAGGGTTAGTTTTTGCCCCCTCTACAATTTGTCTTTCATACAGTCTTCTAGCATTCCTCAGCTCTTTTTTGACCACAGCCCGCATTTTACAGTATTCAGCCATAGTGTTCTCATTGTTATCCTTTATGTGCATCTTATAAAGATTCCTCTTTTCCCTCAAAATCCTACAAATACTTTTCGTCATCCACTAAGGATTCTGCTTTTTCAGCTTAATTTTAGACACCTTTGGAATGAATCTGCATTGTGATTCAAGCAAAACCCCCTTAAATCTTTCTCACATCTCATTTACGAACTCACAGTCCAGGAGTGTCTCCCAATATATTCAGGTTTAATTTCTGTAACGTTGCCCCTTGAAAAGATATAATAAATTAATTTTCGAAATGTGAGGGGTGTACTCACTTTTGTGATACACTTTATAATGGGTCCAAATCCAGATTAAAGTGTGTAGGGCCAGAGTGGTGGCACTGAAAGGCAACCTATGCTTTTATTTCATTTTTTTGCTCATCTGTCGCTTTGAATGGTTAAACTGGCGGAGGAAGGAATATAGACATAATGAAAAAAAGATTTTTTTTGAATTGTAATACTACTTATAAGTACTTGATAACAGTAGTGTCACAGTTACAGCAGAGCAGGATGTGACCTCAGGCGCCGCTTGATAACCGTTCTTATTTTTATTTTAGCCAACATGCGTGAGGTAGTGACAATATTATAATAATTTAGTTGATATGTTACATTAAAATTACTGAGGTCGCTCAATGTTTGTAGTGTAGAATTTATTCTCCATTGATCACATAAGTGACTGGGAAGGAAGCAGCAAGAGTAAATTGTTTGGCAGTAAGCTTACCTTGGCCTGGGTCATCATTTGATGAGGTCCCACCCTCTCGGATAGGATGGACACTCTTGTTTTCCATTATACTGTAAATTTCTGGCCTGATTCTTTATTTGTCAAAATGTAAAAATAAGATTAATTTACCAGGGTCAAAATCTGTTTCATTAGAGACAGGGCACCCACCTTTTTAGAATGGCATTCTAGTGGCGAGTCTCACTTGGCTGTCATATCCTGGGCAGTGACGTGTAGCAGTATGCCTAGTGACAGCAGCGCTCAGATGTGAGGGAATGTAAGCACGGAGACCACATTATCCAAAACAGTGGGTGCCTGAGCCACTTCATCTTCACATATCATGAATTTATTTGTACAACAATAGGTCAGTGGTTTTCCGCGAATAAGGGGTGGGGTGGACAACATCTAGCGCTCTTCCCGGCAGTTACGGGGTTATTTGTGCGAGAGTGAAACCACAGGGAGTTCTCAAGAGGATTGTATGGTTCAATCTTGGCATAGATGCAGCTCCGTCTCCTGGGGTAAATTCTACCCATGCCAGTGACACAGTGTCCCCGCAGCCCTGATGGGGTTGGGGATCTTTCGAGTTTCAAGTGAACTGTCTTTCGTACTAGGTTTTAAAAGAACACACAAACACACACACACACACACACACACACACACACACAAATATAGTCTGATGTCAATTTCCCGCTCAACATTATATTCAACAGCATACATGCTGTATTTGTTTGTGTTGGGTTTAACTGCCACTCGGTGCTCATCTACAGTAAGTAAGTCGAGCGGAGATAATTATTCAGTTGAGGAAATGACTGGTGTTTGGTGTATGAGCTGTTCCCACAGAAATCTTTTCGTAAGAGTAGCTTTGAATTGTGATGCGAAGTTGGCGAGGAAACCGCGTTGCTTGTTGCCTATCAACCAGTGGTATTCTATTTCCAGGTCTTCAGCACTTGTTTTGGACCAGTGCCTCGGAGTAGCACTGCCATCTGCTGGCGTAATATCACATGAACGTAGCCATATTGCTGCAGTGAATGTACTTTCGACAGACTGCCTAGTTTCGTGCTTTCCATGCAGTTCTTCAGTTATTGTTCCCAAAGATATTTGTTACTTGTCTGTCCAATACTCATCACTTGACGTGTTCATCCTCTTAATGATAACTTTTCAACACATCAAGTGACAGATATCTAAACTCTCTTCCTTTCCACCACCTTGTCTCCCTTTTATCTGATTCTAGAGCACACCGCAGAGCCAAGAGGAAACGTCTCCAGTAAATCTGAAGAAAAAATCCAAAGCGAATCCGTGTCAATAAATATGAAGATCAAGAGAACCCTGCGACAGTAAACATAAGGCTACGCCGTAATGAAGCACGCCGTCTGGCTTAATCGAGGGAGCGAATTGTGGTGTGCTAACTGAAGCCGTGTATACAATTGTATGCAATTTACAACCTCATGCAATCTGTGTAAATACTCCGCAAGCACAGTTTCTTCCGGACGGTTTACACTTGGTGCTAAACAAAGGATGAAACAACGAGTTACATGCGTCACATCGCATCCTCCGAGGATTATTCTTCCGCCAAGTTCGCAGCATTAACCCATCACTGGTTACAATGTCGCCAGGAGAACTATAACTAATCTGAGGTTCGAAGTGTAAAAAAAAGGCACCAGCCGTGCAGACAGTGATTGAATTCAACGACAAAAAAAACTACTGAACTCTTGAAAGTCGGAAGCGAACGTCACTGAATGAGCGCAATAACGGACCGCTATTTAAAGAAAAATATTCGCTTATCGTAAGAGAGAGGCCACCTCGTTAGATCAAGGTTAGACACGAGAGCTGAAGGGCGTCGTTTTCTGGCGCGTCTTTTTGGAGATGTACGGTAAGCCGGAGCGTTCCCTCAGTGAGTTTCTCGAAATGTTTTAGAGCAGAATTTGAAGACGGTGGATGGAGGACGGGTAACGGGGAAGAACTGATGGGTGTAACCGAGAAGCCTCCGAGGAGCCCCGTAATGGAGTTGACCAGTTGGGAGTTTTAGTTTGGCGACTTGTGTCTCGACGATTCTCACTCTTAAAGTAGGCTACCCTTGCACACTCAGCAAAGTAAGTATATTCGTTTTGAACTTTCCACATTCTTTTCTTAGACTAGATAGTTTATATTCATATTCTATCTGTTTCTCTCGAAGTATTAACGAACCGCATAACATAATAATGACCAGTTGCAACTATGTGTAGCTTACTGCAGAACGAAAGCTTTGATAGCTTGAGTTTTTTTTAGCAGCCATCTCAGAATATTATACTACGATTCTGCTTTAGTTTGGTAAACCATCATGCCTCTTCTAGTCCTTCGGGAAGTTTGCGTGAGAGAACTGGAAGGGGAGGAATGTTCACCGATGGAGAGAAGAGACCAGAATGTTAATCACTTGCAGTTATATCGGAACAAGTGCCTCATTCTTCATGGCCAAATGTCCAGATGTGTGACCTCGAGATTTTAATGAACTTTCTCTCTCTCTTTGAATGTAGCCTATTTTAATTGCGTATTAAAGGAAACTTTTTTCTGTTCAGATGTTTGGAGCCGTGAATTCGGCTGTTGTCTTGCAATTAGTTTGCCTTTGATTGACGCAGAAACAGTCTAGCGCTTTTCAAATTACATCCGCAAATGAAAGCCCGAGCTGTCCTGTTGGCAGCGGGTCTCAGACTCGATGCTCACGGCCCCCTGTGTGTGCTGCTCCGGTTTCTGTTGCAAGCACAACTGCAATTGTAGAAGTTTAAGCTGCTTATTTGTTTTAATTGGCTGCGTTCCATGTTTAAAGCAGCCGTTTACCGTTTATCCATGTGCGCTATTAAGAATGAAACATTTTAACACAGGGGCTCCCAAAATCGGACCTGGGGCCTCCCCGTGTATGCTGGTTTCTGTTCCAACCATAGATGCCATCATAGGATTTTAATAAGCTGTTAATTTGTCCCAATTAGGTGCATTTTGTGTTTAAAGAAGTTATTTGCTGTCTAAAACTAAATTTTGATAGACATATCCATTTATGCAATGAAGAATAAAAGACGCTTGAATATACAGTTCTTTTTGCTGTTTCAAGCGATTTCAGGTGATAACCTGCCAACCCAGGCACGGAGAAAATCAGTAACCTCCAAATCAGATCGCTGAACACAGGTGATTACAGTTCTTTCAAAATAATTTGCTTGCACTCAATCACGAAAACATAACTTAAAACAGGTTTGACCCTCTCATTTGCTCGTCTAATAAATTTTAAGTGCCGATCTGCCCAGTTTCACCAATCAGGAACCCAAGTTTTTTCCTTTGATTGGGTAAAATTTTTCCCCTCTTTTTATGCTCTTGTTACTCATATATTGCAGTGTGGAAGTGTAATTTACTCCTCACTGTATGTATGCATATCTGTGAAAATACTCTATGTCGAGAGATGATAAATTGCTGCTCTAAATTTAAATGCACCTAATTAAGACAAATTGACAGGCTGTTAAAATTCAATGATTGCAATCAAGGGTGGAATAAAAACCAGCAAACACAGGGAGGCCCCTGGACCGAGTTTGGGGACCGCTGTTTCAACATAATGGGCCAGTTTCACAGACATGGCTTAAGCGTAGTCCTGGACTAAACAGAGTTTTGTATGGAGATTTTCTATTGAAAATTGAATTTAGTCTTGCATTAAGATTAATCTGTGTCTGTGAAACCGGCCCAGAGTGTGTAATTTTCTATGTTTGTAAGGAATGTCAAGTTACAAGATTTTTGAACAGATCATATTACACACTTAGAAAATTAGTTAACTCCACATTAGGTGGATGAATACTGGCGTTTTGAGTTTTTTAAAAATAATTTGCCTGAACTTTAAAGGCACAAAGGAGGTATGACTATTATTTGTTTGTCTAATTGTTAGTTCTCACATTTGTCAACAATCTCACTAATCAGGAATTTTTTGATTGTTTATCTTGATTTAATTTTTTGTTAAATTGTTTTCACCTATAGTTGTTTATACTTGTTTCTAATATATCAATGTGGACCTGAAATTTTCATTCCCCGTGGCAGATTTACATGTCAAATGAGGCTTGAGAGGATAACTGCTTTAGACAAAAATGCATTCAATTATGACAAATCAATAGCTTGTTAAAATATTACAATTGAAATTGTGTATGGAGCAAAAACCAGCTTATGCAGTGGGCCCGGCAGGACAGAGTTTGACTTTTGCTGCTTTATGGTGAGTTTCCACTTCTGTTGCAGGATGTTGACTAAAATCCATGCACCCTCAAGTGTGAACAAAGCCTTACACAACCCTCCTGATAATGTATTTATTTGCTGAAGCAATTCTTATTCCTAATTGTAATATTTTAACCCCTTATCACTCTGGTAAAATTAGCCTAAAATGCCTATGCAATGGCTCCGCACGGTTTACATGTGCTCCAGAGCTATGACTACAAATACAGCGGACTTTGTGGATTTCCACGGGCTCATTTCAAACGATGCAGCAGCTGTTCATGGATATTTACCGGTATAGTAGTGTGTTTTGGATTAAAAACTTTACTGGGTTGGATTTACTGGAACTTCGTGGATGTAACAAGACCATGTTTGAGGGGATATGTTGGACTGGAGGAGTACTAGGGGGCTTCATTGGTGAGTTACATCACTTTTGTAACTGTTCGTTTGTTTGTTTGTGGTCTGACACAGGCGTTCATTAAAGCTGCTGTGATGATTATATTTTGAAATGATCGGCATCAATTGAATCACAAGAATATGAGCTTTCCGAAGATATGTGTTATTGTGTCTCTCGTTACATACGAGCTGTGTAAATGACATAGTTTGTTTTTAACTTCCTTGCCTGTGGATGGGCCGTTGGAGTGACAAGGGGTTAAAAGCGTATCTTTTGCAGATGTTTGGGATCATCATTCGTTGTTTCTGAGAGTTATTTTTCATTATTGTATCTGTCCTACAGTCAGTGATTGACTTCATAAAGTATGGGAATATAAGTCAGTGCTGCAGAGCTGCTGGGCCAGTGAGGTTCAAAACCTGAATTATCATCGACTGCTTAAGTCCCTTTGACTATGTGGCTTGGTCAAGCAGTAATGGGCACACAGAGCCGGCTCTTAATTACCCAAAACTTAAGAAGTACGTACTGCACGATTATAAACTATGCTTCAAAAGATAGGCATTACTCCCCTTTAAAACTTAATTTATAATGAACACTTGCAAAAAGGGGAAAAAATTACACATAATTACTGAAAACTCCTGTGTGTCAGATGCACTCAAAATTAGCATCACTTTTCCACTGAGGAGGTTATGTTTTTATCCATCTGTCTGTTTGTTAACAGGATAACTCAAAAATTTATCAGCGGGTTGGCACAAAATTTGATTGGATGATTGGCAGTAGTCCAAGGGTGAGTTGATTTAATTTTGGAAGTGATCCTGGATATATTCTGGGTTCTGGATCCGGAAAAATTGCTGTATCTGCCAAATGCAGGTCCGTGTGATATTTCTGACAGAATAACTCAAAAAGTTATGAACAATTTGGCTCAAAATCTGGCAGAATGATTGGTTGTAGCCCAAGGATGAGCTGAATTTCAAATGTCTATTTGAGTTTTATAACCAGACATGCGAGTTCCTTTCTGGCCTGAATACTTGCTCTGTCACACTGTTATAATCTATTAATTCTTTTTGTTTTAAGAAAGAAAACACATTATTTATTTATTTTCAGCTTAATTTTTTATTTCATGCTTTGTAAAAATTGGTTTATAAACTACTGATAACTTGGACTTTAGATATCATTGTCCCTCACTCTGATATCAAACAATTTTCTAAGTAAAAATAGAAGCGTAAATTATTTCTGGATTATTGTTTAATCAGTTTCTTTTAAAATGCTCCAAGTTAAGGCTCAAATTGCACCAGAGAGCATCTAAAACCCCAGAGCTAAACCCCAGACCCTGCCCACAAGGGCCTTCACGCGTCGTACTTGTGATCCATGCTTCCAGCTTCCGGGTTCACGTTTGAATTTTAAGTTGTGGACCACCCTGCAGCTGTGTGCACTTGCAGGAGTGGCTTCCCTAAGCAGGCCATCTTCAGTTCTTAACAAAGCTTTAGGGCGCTTTCACACTAAAGAGAGAAGAGGAGTGGATCAAGAACTGAGCCTTGGGGGACGCCTGTGGTAAGGGGGCGGGGTGTTGATACTTCACCAGCCCAGGCAGCCTGGTAGGAGTGACCATAGAGGTAGGACTTCAACCAGATGAGGGCTGTGCCACAGATCCCCAGTGCAGACAGGGAAGAGAGGAGGTTGGAGGGTCAACAGTGTCGAATGCGGCAGAGAGGTGAGGAGGATCAGGATGGATGAGAGGGAGTGTGAAGCGCCTCACTGACGGAGATGAGTGCGGTCTCCGTGGAGTTGGCAGCTCTGTATCCCGACTGGTGAGGGTCCAGGAGGTTGTTTTCTGCAAGAAAAGAGGAGAGTTGGTTAGCAATGGCACGTTCAAGGGTTTTTGACAGGTCTACTGGGGCCCTGGATTTCCTCCATTTCCTCTCTGCTGCTTGGAGGTTTTTCCTGCTGGAGCGGAGAGTTTCTGACATCCAGGGGCTGGGTGGGGACGATCTGGCTGGCCTGGAAACAAGAGGAGGGAGAGGGAGCGTTAAGTTAGGATGAAAGGGAGGAGAAGAGAGAGGAGGCAGCAGATTCAGTGGGGAGATTAGAGAAGGAGTGAAGGGAAGGGAGCGAAGCAGTGACATGGGAGGCGAGAGCAGAGGGGGAGAGAGAGCGGAGGTCACGGCAACCTGTAACAGAGGGGGTTGGAGTGGGGGGAGAGCGAGGGAGAGGGAGGGAGAAGGAGATGAAGTGGTGGTCAGACAGGTGGAGAGGGGTTACAGTGGGATCAGAGGAGGCGCAGTTACGAAGGAGGACTAAGTCGAGGAGATTTCCAGCTGTGTGAGTTGGGGGTGAGGGCAGGAGGGAGAGGCCGGAGGAGTGGAGGATAGGAAGAAAGACGGCAGACTAACGCCTCAAGGTAGAGGTTGAGTCTCCCAGGAGAATCAATGGGCTGCTGTCGTCAGGGAAGGTGCTGAGCAGGACGTCCAGCTCGTCGAAGAAACTGTGGGGCGTGGGGGACGATACACAACATTGATAAACAGATTAGTTGGAGAGGATATGGAGACAGAATGAAATTCAAAGGAGGAGATAGAAAGGTGAGAGAGAGGAAGAGGAGAACATTTCCAGGTAGGAGAGATGAACAAACCAGTCCCACCACCTCGCCCGGATGGCCGGGGGGTGTGGGAGAAGGAGAAGGTGGTGGAGAGGGCCGTCGGCGTTGTGGTGTTCTCTGGAGAGATCCACGTCTCATTCAGCGCAAGGAAGTGGAGGGACTGGAGGGAGGCATAGGCACAGATGAACTCAGCCTTCCGGACGGCAGACTGGCAGTTCCAGCGGCAGACTCTGAAGTTGCTGGCGGAGGTGGAAGAGGGGTAGATCAGGTTGGCGGGGCAGTGGTGATGAGGGCGGCCCCGGCGGTAGAATCACCTCCTGAGGGAAAGAACAGACTGGATTGGGAAGAATACGCATACTCAGATGGGGATATGTAATGTATAATGTACATTATGACGCTTTGTCTCTCACTTCACGCAGGCGCAGTGAGGGGGAAAAAAGGCTCTGATATTGGCGAGTCGACTGGCAGCTTTGCTTCACCTGTGCGAGTAACGCCCGAGAGCCGACCAAAATTTGAAACATGGCAGAAATTCATGATCAGATTGTGTGTCGGGAGCAGCATATCAGCCCTCAATCTCCCCTGGACACTGCACGACAAACTAGGCACGATGAAGCTGGCAAGGTCGGCCCGACTTCAAAAACAAGTTGTGTGCCTCGAAAATTGGGTCAAAAACATGCCGATATCGTACAGTGTATTAAGTACACAGTGGGATTCAGTAACGTTTGGCTCACTAATTGGTTTTTGGCCGATTATGCTGTCTACTGCCTTGACCACGGAAATGAAAAAATATGTAAAATGTATCTTTTTCATAAATTGAGCCATCGGGCTTTCGCATCGCATCGCGTCCCGCACTTTGAGATATTGCAGCCGCATTTTTTTCAGTTTGTCACAGCACTGGTCTGTTGTTCTGTGCTAGCCATGCAATCATTCCATAAATCTCCATGTTTTCGTGTGTTATATCTGGTTGTGATCGTCTTCCCAAATTGAGCATTTAATTTCTTCATTTGTTACAACAAAAAACTTGAATGGTTGAGACGTCAACAGTCCACTTCGGTGTTCAAGTACAGTTGCGTTCACATTTCGTACGAGTATGAATGAACTGTGCACGGGACCACCTCTTCCCTCCGTGCCTGAGCACGGTACGAGTGTCTTCAAACTTACCAATTGAACTGGCCTTTGGGGTCAAGTGGTAGACATTTGATTGAATATTTCATGTGAAGATATCACTTGAGACTTCTGGAAGGCATCTTGCCCATTTCTTTGGGGCGTGGGGATTATTACCCTTAAGGTCTGAATTTGCATTTTTGAGTAAAAAAAAAAAAAAAAAATCGAGAGACAGTAGGGCTGTCCGATCAAGTTACTTCAAAACTGTGTTGATTTAATAACTTTCATGAAGGCAGTTATCTAGGGGAAATGTTTTCGTAACATAGGGGTTGGGAAGTCAGTATAAATGCATGTGGAATAGCAGCCGGTTCAGAGAATTGAGACTGAGGGCATTCTCTCTGGGGTCCGTACTGCCCCAGTCTGCCCTAAAGCAGCACCGCCCTGCATTTGAGTCTCCCAGCTATAACCTGTTGCCTGGGCAACCAGGCACTTAGCGCTGCCCACACACCCATGTTTAACAGATACTATTCATTCATGTATTGGCCTTTTAAATGGCGAACAACAGTTTTTATTGCTCTACTTCCTACATTTGCAGCTGGAGCGCTAGATCGTAGCATTGTTTTGGTTTATTATTAATATAACTATTCCTGCATGTGGCACACAGACCGGCAGCTGCATTAGCTTCACAGCACCACCGACTCCTGAAGGCTCCTGAATGTGTTTTTAAACCTCCTATGGGCCTTTATTGTATTTAGCCATGTTGAGCTGACACAGATGCACACTGCACAACGCCTGGCTGTTGATGGAGTAACTCTGCTCCTGATGTTATATTCAGACTCAGGGGCATTTGTCTGTTCAGGTTTCACATCATTCTAGTCCTCATCTCTGTCTTTTTATTTATTGTTTTTTTCATTTTATTTTAATTGACTGTAATTCTTTCATCGTTAGATAAGATTACTGTGTTGTAATTTGACAGCTGGATAATGGAGGGCTTTAACCAAATCAATTTAATAGAACATTTTCATAGAATGGCATAACTAATACATATTTTACCATTCAGATGTTATCATTCGATAATCATTCATGAAAAAAAAAATTGAATTGTGTTGCAGCTTTTGTTATTTGAAGGCTTGCCTATTGAATTTGGAGGGTATTTGTGTGTATTTAGTATTGTGTGGATGTTTCTGTGTGAGGATGTGCGTCTGTGTTTTGTTCTGTTTAGGGGTCTCTGTGTGTTTAGTGTATGCAGGAGTATCAGGGCATATTTTGCCTGGAGCTGATACATGCTCATCGACAATAGGATGGGATCTTTATGGGGTCTTTGTGTCTCATCTGAGCCTCAACTCTGTGAAAACGGTGTGTGTCATGCATGAGGAGCCTAATACCAACAGCTTCTGTCTGCAGACAATAACTCTGCGCCGGACTTCAGCATTCAAAGAGTAACCGCATAGGAAGCGTGTAAAACCATAACACTGGAAAGAATCTAAAGAAACTACAAAAAACATCTGAAACTTTTTGATGTATGCTATCCTATGCTAACTCTGTATGGGTTAGATGTGAGCAAAAGCCATTGCATCTCAGTTACACTCAAGCATAGACGTTAGAACGGGGGGGCGGGGGGAGCGGCCGCCCCGCCCCCTCCATCAGCCCCATACTGCCCAAAGTCTTAATTTAAAAAAAAAAAATAAAGAATCTGAATCTGAATGTGCCTGACTTACATTTGTTTTTCATATCATAAAAAATACATGCTTTCTTTATCTTGTATGCAGCCTAATGACGTGTGCCGTATGTAAAAATCGTCTCCTTTGTTTAGATACCGAAGCGCGCTTCCAAAGGCAGTAAATTCAAGCAACAATCAAGACAATGTCACGGAAGCGGATTTCGCATTTCTTTTCCAAAGCTCACACAAATAAACATACGAATGAACAAAGTCCCAAATTAACATCGGGAAAGCATACCAACGTTGAGAAAATTCCGGGAGTTTAATAGTTTTCATTCTGACGCCACCTTGTTTCTACTTGAGGCGAGTAGAGCTGGTGCTAACTCAGTTGGATGTGAATTGTAAATTGTCATCCCTAGCAAAATTTTGCGAATCTTTTGTATTGTTTTTGTAAGGCTCTCTTGCATAGATCCTGTTGGTCTGAATGAATTAAACAGTAGAGAGATCAATATTTCCTCTTCGTTGCGAGTTAGCAACCTTTGCTAACTCTCGGTTGGCAAGCTAGTGAGTTTGCAAATTCTGTCTGATCAAACCAGAGTTTGTGCTCGGGCAATCACATTGTTTCTCTGGTTAGTACTCGGAGTTGAAATTCGTCAATGAATGTATAACCGCATGATAAGTTTAGCTAAATGTGGTGATCTATGTGACGTTGTTAAATCTCATTTTGTAATGCCGAGTTAAGATACTTGTCAGATACCTTGTTGTAGGTAGCACAAATGGTGTAAATTTATCGTCTGGCAATGGTTGTCATTGTTGCTACCGGGTGTTTTTCACAACGAGCTGTACACGGCCATTTACCCAGCTGAATGAGCCATTAAGCTGCTTTCACACCGGACGCAAAACAAATTTAACTCAGAAGTTTCACTTTAAGAAAAGTGCGTTCATGTTCCAAGCTTCTGAACGTTTCAACTGTCAACAATAGTGACGTCATATCGCTGATACAGCCTTCAATAACTGTGTGGTAATCCAGCTTAAAATAAAGTATCCAGCTTAAAATCAGATCTTTGTTCAGAAAACACTGTGCATATGCATATGAGCACAAACCTCCATCAAAAATCCCGCCCCTCCTCTCAGAATATAATTCCAACATCAGTGCACTCAAGCCTGCACATAATAAGCCTGTGACTGCACAAATATCTGCTTCCTACGTACAAACGCAGTTTTATGCAGGCCGTGTGCGTATCTGAAAGGAAGAACAGAGTGGGATGCGCTTTGACCCTCATGGAGTAATACCCACAGCAATTCTATAACACACATCTGGTTTACATTAAATGAAATCGGATGGGGTCAGACTTGCCATATGTTTTTTCACCCATGAGCTCAACCGAATGTTTTCACAGCCGACCTCTCATTCCTGGTTGTATAACTGTGCGAATCAGCTAATGGATGGAACAGAATACCAGAGAGAACACTTTAGCTTTTTTTTTTTTTTTGGGTTTAGTTGCTGTGATTGATATGATGAGCTGCATGTTGACTGATGAGTAATGTCCACTGTTTTCCTGCAGCACCATGGCCAGTGTAGAGGAGGTCATTGCGACAGCGACTCATGATCCCGGGTTGATGAGGCGGCGCTTCTCACGAGATGACTACGCTTTATCACAGGACGAGATGGACGGCCTCACGAAAAACACTGGTGAGGTCTGGACACTCGACACTCACCTGTTCAAGCAAAACCTTTAAACAGAACTCACCAGCTGTCTTGATATTTAATATGATTCACGACCGTCCGTCCGTATGTATGTACGTCCCGAATCCTTGTCAGCGAGATATCTTCTTAAGATATCTTTTAAGAACAAATTGACGGATTTCCTTTAAATTTCATGTCAACATGTATTAGGGTGGTGCCCCAGCGCCAGTCGATTTTGGTGACCTTCGCATCACTCTCAAGGTCACATCGAGACACTGTTCATTTTGACACCATTTGCCACTTCCTGGCGGGGGACTAAGACACGTTAGTGGCAAATACTTGTTAAGCATTAAATTTAAACATAAAAACATCAATTACAATACCTGGTTATTACAAATCAGATCTCTCAAATGTCAGGCCTCGATTAGCAAAGGCTAATATGCACTGGGATAAAATTAAACTTTATAATGCTGTTAGTAAATCCATTTGCTTGTCTTGCAAACTTTTATAAGACATACTCTGTTTATTGACATAGAATGACTCAGGCAGTAAATTCATTTGCAAATAATTTTTTATCTCGCAAATGGAAAAGTAGTGCAGTTAAAATAAGCTATGGTTAAAATGAGAGAGAAAAACAGAAAGCGTCACTTCTTTATGCCAGACACCTCTCGCAGTTTACCTCCCCGATTTGAAACAGTTGCTCAGACTGATTGGTGGAACCGACGAGGAACTAATTTATTTTTGAAAGCCTTGTGATACATTTCACTATGAAAATATAGGGCGTTTACTTCCGCTCATCAATGACTATGGAAGATATCAATCCCCTACGTCTTTATAATTTCTGAATTTGCGTAAATTAGGTTGCGAGGTTCATTGAGCAATAAGCCATGAGGATCCGCTCTAAAGTCTGGATGTAGACAGCTAAAATGCGTTGTTAGGTACAATCAGCTGAGTGATAATGAAAACTAGAAAAGCACTCGGAGAGCGCAGACCTCCGCCAAGCACAACATTTCCCTCCATATTGCGACTCCCACCATAGATATTAGGCTTACATTTTTTTTCTCTTCATTTTTAGATTTCTTGACCATGAAAACATGGCAATTTGATTCATAATGCTAAATCAATATTAGTTCCACAGCGTCTTGGCTGTTTAAAGATGTCTGTTGCATGTTTCTAGCTTCATTTGTTGTTATGTTTTTTTATGATGCAACATTTCCCCTCATGTTGTGATTTACACATAAATATTAGTCCTACATTTATTTCATCTATTTTTTCAAATTCCCTGATCAAGAAAACATACCATTCGCAAGTGAATTCATAATGATATCACAATTAGTTCAGTAGTTATTCACGAAAATCAAATTTTCCGAAGTGGTGGTTTTCTTCTGGATCTAGTTCCCTGGCTTTTGAAGATACAGTAAATCCGGTGACGCCTTCCTAATTCTGCAATATCTTGGCTACATAATGGTGTTTGTCGCATGTTTGTAGCTTCATTTGTTCTCTTCCTGTAATGAAATTTCTGAAGGTCCCCTACTTTCTTATTCTGGATCATAGTATCATAGTATCCGGAATTATTCCATTTTCAGGATCAGTCTTTGATATATTGTAGAACATGTTCGAAACTTGTCCTGTATTTTTTTTTCCAAGTGCCCTGACCATTTTTGGTGGAGTTATATGCATAAATGTCGAAAATGGCCCTATCTCCCAATGTTAAAGAATCCTTTAAAAAATTCCTGGATCCAGACGGAGATCAGGATCACTTACAAAATCTAATCATTTCTTCCTTATACCAATCTGTACAATCCCTGAAAATTTCATCAAAATCTGTCCATAACTTTTTGAGTTATTTTGGAAACCAACAGACAAACAAACAAACAAACCCAGGCAAAAACATAACCTCCTTGGCGGAGGTAATAATTTCTTCGAGGTCAGCGAAAGTTTTGGATTTTTTGCTGATTGTCATCCTTGCGGAATCACATCAATTATATCAACATAGCCAACAGGCAATCGCATTGTAATTAGCATTTCTTTATCATTTCGTGCCATGCATTGGTGGTGGCTGTTAAGTTTATAAACTGTTTGTTAATCAGGCAAACCTTATCGCAAACAGTTTAAAAGCAATTATGCAGGATGTTATTGAAGGCCTTCCTAACATCTGACGGCACGCCACTGCTAATATGGCATAAGACTGTTGGCTTGAGAAGCTGTTGCATTTATTAACTGACAAACTGACAAAAATATTTGGAATCGCTGTTGCTCCGTTCACTATCACCGTCACTTTCTCTTCCCGCTAACTGTCCGAAGGAGCTGTTACGTTCACGCGACGTTACCTGCGCTACTCGCTATATAGACCGTGTATAAGCGTGAACGTGACCTGTTACGTTGATGTCCTAAGAGGGTCCGACAGGATTTGATGCGCTTGTTGATGACTCAAAAGAAGTCCAAAAAAACGTTGCGTGTTGTTGCGCTCACACGGTTCGAGTAAACCGCATTAGTAGCGCATTGATATTAATGATCATGTGAAATTTCAGCAGCGGCGCTCGTAATCCAGCAGCGAATGAATATAGGGGAAACACTGCACTTAACGTTCTCCCAAATGCCTTAAAGCTCATTGGACAGTGCTTTGCAGTGCTGATGTACACTGATTTGATATACTCTCGTAAGCAACCCAAGATGTTATGGAAAGAAGTAGGTGAAGAGGCAAAGTCAGAAGTCAAGCGCCGGTGAACCTTCAGTTTGGGGTTTTTATTGGAAGTGTTGTTTGTACTGTGCCAGTTTAACACACGCTAGAATTTCAGCACAGATGGGGAAATCCAACTCGTTTATCATGAGCAGCCCGGAGCCATACATTGGACATGCCAAGTTTGAAGGATAATCCAAATGGGTTTGATATAATGCAAAATGTAACAATCAAAAATTTGTTACATTTTGCATTTTTAGTCACAACGCAAAATGTAACATTTGAACTCTCATTATATTTGGTCAGAAAAATTGTGAAATAAGCAACTGTGTGTTGATTTCAGCCATGAAGTCAGCTGCTAAACCAACTTTTCCATTTTTTCTACCACATAATAAAATAAACTTTTTTTATTCAAGCTGGTTGTGAGTATAGTGCTTCAATTGGCATATTAACTTCCAAGAAATGTGGTCGTTACACACGTAATGAGTTTCTGAGTTGATTACTGCTGCCAGAGGTTTTAATTGCAAATAACGGCGACAGCCATCCAGCATATGGATTCATGATATAAATTATTAAATTCTAAACCCCTTCTCAGTATTGAAAACCCCTAACATATGTTTGTGCCCCTTTTTAAAATCGTTCTGGCAAATAATAAGCAAAAAATCGTGGTTTAGCATGGAACTCTTTCCCAATCCATTTCAAAGAAGGTAAGTTGTTCATCTCCTGGCAAGATTGATTCAAAGGGTGGTGAATCTGAGGAGGGAAATTTAGATTTATACGGGAAATCCTCAGGCAGATAATTTTGTAAACTTTGAGTAATGATCCAAGCTCTCCCTTCATACTTCAAGTCAGCACGTTTTTTGGCTCAGCTGTAGATGAGGTCCGACTGCCCACTATGCACTTAAGTCCACATGTCATTTTGTGAGTGCCATCTCCTGTAAGCATTAGGCGCTTGTACACAGAGGCAGGATGAGGAAGTGGCCTCGCAATGGATCTTAAGCTCACTGTGAACAACAGAAGATGGTGGGATTCATGGATCTTCCTTCCTGAAACAAGTTTCAGGAATTTTGAATTTATGGGGGTGTGGTACAGAAGGCAGTAGATAATCCTGTTTGATAAGACATTTCCTGAGACTAAAATATTATCTCATCCAATTTAGTTTGCCCATTAAAAGAAAAAAACACCATCACGCGGTCGAGTGCCTTGATGTGGCATGATGGCATGGAAGTCTCATTCCTTTCTGCCATTCCATCGGAAAATCATTTTAAAACTTTGATTTTTTTAGGCTTGAGACAAAACTAAACCCAGGCCATTTTTTTCTTCTACTTGATTGATTTTTAGCCCAACTGGTCTAAGACCAGATGAGCTAATGTCATGGCCTGCTTTGATACAACGCAAAATTTTTTCAATAATACATTGTAAGATTTCTTTAGATATTTTGAAGAAGAATTAATACATTTTACATTTTTGTTATATTTAGCATTATCACTGCAAAGCCCAAAGGATAAATTTCAATTTTGCAATCGATCTTGATAACCAACCTAAACTCATTTCACAAGCTAATACTACACTTAGCGTTGAAATGCAAGGCAAAATGTGTTATTGTTGCATTTTCGTTGTATCAAGAATTGCCAAGAAAACCAGCTGGATTCGTTCATAGTAAACCAACAGACAAGGGACTGAACTAAATCATTAATGAGGGACAGAAAAGAACAGTAAGTAAATGTGAAGGAAATTCTGTAAAAGGCTAGTAGGTCGGCACAGAAGACATTGGCAAGCTGGCATTGTCTAAATTGAACAGTGAGGTATATTCAGGGGAAAAAAAAGTTTATTAGAAAAGGGGGAACAGGTGAGAGTGCGGAAACAAAGCATGCAGGGGAGGTGTGGCTACAAATCAGGAGATGGGTGCACTAAATGGGAAAATAGAAAGGGGACGGCAGTGGGAGTTAAGAAAGGAAAACCGAAAGCTGGTGAAATGGAAACAAAGTAACTGATACAGAAAATGTAAAAAGCACTGTGATTCAAGAAAATCAGAGAGAACTTGAAAACTGCCTCAAAAAAGAGAGGTAGAGATTCTGACCCTGATGGCAGAATGCTCACCAATAGCTATGTCGGTCACCTGGTCTGAATTCAAAGGAGGATGCGTTACACTTGCTGAAAGCAAAACGCCCCCAGAACATGCCAGAGCTAATGACCGCACCAAGGAAGGAAACCTGCATGTATTGATTTGGGGGCTTATGCATAAAAATGGACGTAATTCTGACGCAGCCTTTGCATTTATTTCATTTATTTCAACCTAATGGCTGTTAGTCTGCGATTCGTGTCAAGCACATCTTGACTGGTTCATTTCAAATCTTTTGTGGTGGAGCACTGCACTGGGGTAAAATGGTGAGAATTGTGTTGCCATCCGTACTTAATACAGCTTTGGTTGTGGAATGTTATGTATGGGAACGGACAGTGACATCTGCAGTAACTGAAGGGGAGTCCATATTTGCTTCACACTGGACGCTTTTAGTAACCTCACTAAGTAAGATCACTCCACTATCAATGACGTGCTTCACCTGAATATGTGGTTTTTGGTGGCACTGGAAATATTATGGTTTGCATCTTTCTGATAGAATTGTAATTGATCCTTTGAATGAAGCTAAATGTTATAGTGGGTGGACGTGTTTCATTTATTTATTGCAGCCCCCGAAGTCGGGCGGCTACTATGGAGTCACGCTTGTCGTCTCCGCTGCCACGTCTGCATCCGTAGACCCTTCCTTGTGGACGCTGTACAGGCTGTAATTTTTGACAGATAACTTTCATACTTGGTATGGACATGTGTTATGGTCGTCCCCGCCACAACGCGGAACGGGAAACTATGTATTCAGCAGCGTCCTTCCGTACGTCCGTCCGTACGTCCCGTTTCTTTTTAACACGATATCTCATGAATCGTTGCACCTAGAATCTTCAAATTTGGTATCAGCCTACTTTGGGGCATTATGCAGACACCAGTCGATATGGGTGACCTTGACCTTATTTTCAAGGTCACCACTTTGGCCACTTTTCAAACTCTTGTTAATACATTGAAGTATGTGGCATTTACTGAAGCGGTATTTAATGAAGGGGCGGGGGACATGGCCACCTTTAGTGGCAAACACTTGTACTTAAGTTATGACACACATCGATTTTGGTTGCCTTGGAGACAGTATTGGTCGAATAATGCACACATTTGCGCTGAAACACAGATTTCCTTGTGGAGGCAGTACAGGCTGGAGAAACTGGCTTTCGGGGCTACACCCATGCGGTTGCGGGCGACCGGAATGTCTAGTTTATTGAATTGCCCTCTTGCCTTTCCCTAGAGGAGCGTCCCTTCCTGCTCGTCCACCGCTTACATGCTGCGAAGGAGTGGGGCCTGCCTCTGTTCCTGCAGGGAGCAGTAGTGAGCTGCCGGGTGGAGAGCACTGAGCGATATGCCACGCGCTCTAAGGTCAGTACTGGGGCAGGTACGGGGCTTGTGGTCCCTCTAAAAGGAGCAGTGTCACGATCACTGCACATGCTCAGAACCTGCAGCCTAAGAAAGTGAATCTGCTTGACTAGAAATCACAATCTGATTCCACCCTTGTCAGTCCATCTTTGTTTCGCATTGTATTTACATATTGTAGTTACCCTGGCATTATGCTTTTTATATTAAGGACCTCTCTACGGAAATTTGAGGATTCAAAGCACTATTGTGAGCTTTAGCTGGGGGATACAAAGAATGTAAGCTGGTTGCAATTGTCAATCATAGAAGAACAAAAATACCTTCTAGATTTTGACTTGCAGTTGAGTGGATTTACTTTGTTCAGAGTTGTGAGCATGTGCAGTAATCATTGCACAGCTCCTTGAAATGACACATTTCTCGAGCCGGTCTATGCCTTGTGTAACTGCAGCCCAGCTGGGCACAAATCAACCCATCAGCTCAACCTTCATCTGAAGCCCAGATCCCATTGAGCACAACAGCTGAAATAAAAAAAGTCAACTGCAAATTTCTCCCAGCTGTTTACTCTGATTGACAACAGTGGCTCAGAGCAAAGCTGTTAGTTTTTGTAGGGCACCATACTGACCTAGCAAGTTAGAACAGCCCTATTTGAGCTGTCTGGCTTTTTAAAAACATGTTTTTTTGTGATTAAACGTAATTACTTGGTTGCTTGTCATTTAGCGCTGAACAGTGCAGGGATGACTTCCTCGGGCTTTCAATATGTGTCGGCATGATGTTTGCTCCACAAAAGAATAGTTATACTGTTCATTATGATCAGAACGGGAATGCTTGCTAGCATTAGAGGGAAAATTGATGTTAATTAGTTTCTTTGCTTCAGCTAAAAAAATAAAAATGAAGAAAAACAACATGACACAATGAAACTGCTGCCTGCACTCAGGCCCTGTTGGGCTTGAATCAGGATTCAGATAAACGTTTGTTTTAGTTTCTGACCGCCTGCGTTTCAGGTACGAGCTTGCACTCTGTACACAATCCGGCTCACCCACGGCCAGTTCACCTGGACGGTGAAGAGGAAATATAAGCACTTCCAGGAGCTCCACCGCGATCTGTACAAACACAGGATGATGCTGCATTTCCTGCCTCTGGGCAGGTGAGTTGCTCACAGAGATAATATATCAGCTGCTGTAAAAGACAGAGATGCTGTTTTCAGATGCAGTTTCAGTTATCAAATGCCCAGCACTGTTTTGATTTTATCTGTGCAATTTCTGCCGTTTTCTAACCGGCTTGATGTGCAGCACTGTTTCACGCGCTTGTGTGAGGCCTGCGCTTCTGTAGAGCGGCTGTCTGGGCCTGTCAGCTCCTAATTCTTTTGATGAAGTCTTCAAAATTGCGGTGGTTTGAAGGAGAATTCGTCTTGGTTTTATCCTGCCAGACTCTGCCATCTTTGCTCTCTGTTCTCCCCTCCTCTCTTTGTCATCTCTCTTTCTCTCTCTCTCTCTCTCTCTCTCTCTCTCTCTCTCTCTCTCTCTCTCTCTCTCTCTCTCTCTCTCTCCCTCATCCTCGCGCCTCCTCTCCTCTGCTCCTGTTCTCTCAGGTTTGCCACACAAAGGCAGCAGCTGGCCTCCATGACCGAGGAGATGCCGTCTCTGCACAGTGGGGCCAGGAGGACGTCCAGCAAACCGGTATCACCGTCACACACCTGCGCTGACATACTTCAGCTTTAGAACACATTCACATGATCTGCAGGTATTTTGTTGAGCAGAAAATTGCCCCCTATTTTGCCACCTGGCGGCAAAAAGCCACGTGTGACATTCTTCACTGCGTCGAAATAAACAGCTCCTCCCGAAAACCTTGTTCTCTTTTTGTGCAAAAAATTCTTAAAAAGAATTATAAAAGTGACTTGAAGAGGTTGGCTGTCGTATGCGAGCAGGTCCATCCTTACTGTGCCTCGCGATGTATGCGCAGTCCTGGGCGTCGTGAAATCTGTTCTGATTGTCTGGTTTGGGACGTGTAGTTGCACCGACTGTCCTGAGCACAAACTGGGCACCTCCCCAGACTTTAAGCAAAAATCTTAGTCAGCCTGTCAAACTCACGCCGATAACGAAAATAATGAGTTTGTTTTATTTAATTGGTAGTCATATTGTAGCTGAGAGGGAATTATTTATCATCAGAAAGAAGGAGCAGACAACCAAGCGAAACGGGCTATTTGTGCCAGACGCCGTATCGCCCTTTGATTTAATAGGCCGTAGTTGTACCGAAGGTCCAGATTAATGTAACTTTATTTTTCTTTGTACTTGTCCTGTGTAAACTGCTACGTAAAATACTGGTAAAATAAATATTGTTGTCAAAAGGGTTTCTCTCTGGTAAAGTGTAGCGTACTGTACAATAGTCGAAGAGTAATAAATATTTCACAGCGGTCCTCTACGGCCTGTGGATTTGGCCACTAACCTGCGTTACCGAGTTGTGTATTTTGTGAAATATTCTGCAACACGGCAGCCTGGGTAGGTCTGTCTGCTTCTCATTATCTCTTCTTAATCATTATTGGCCACATTTTGGTTTTGATCAGTCTGTTGGCTGAATAAATGGCTTGATTGCAAGTCAGGCAAAGTACACGGGAATTGATTCAAGGTGAGCTAATTATGCCAAGGCAATGGAGGCTGTCCAACCTCGCTGGTAATTAGCAGACTCCAAATCACAGTTTTCTTCCCGGAAGCATTTCAAATGACCGCATTAGGTGTGTGTCATAGAAAAGGTAATAAGCAAGCTCGCCTGTCTGCCTCATAGTGGCAGTTACTTTTATTGAGCTTGCGATTATCGCGATTACGTTTATCGTGCAGCCCTAGTTGGTTGTGTAAAATGCGTGAATGCACGGAGCGGCCGAAACAGGTGCAGTGTTTCCCCTACATTCATTCTGAAATTTCACATGACCATTAATATCAATGCGCTTCTAATGCTGTTTACTCGCACCGTGTGAGCGCAACAACACACTACATTATTTTGGACTTGTTTTGAGTCATCAACAAGCGCATCAAATCCTGTCGGACCCTCTTAGAACATCAACGTAAAGGTAACGTTCAAGCTGATACACTGCCTATATAGCGAGTAGCGCAGGTAACGTCGCGTGAACGTAACAGCGTAGCTCCTTCGGGCAGTTAGCGGGAAGAGAAAGTGCCGGTGATAGTGAACGGAGCAACAGCGATTCCGAAAGATTTTTGTCAGTAAATAAATGCAACAGCTTCTCAAGCCAACAGTCTTATGCCATATTAAGAGTGGCGTGCCGTCAGATGTCAGGAAGGCCTTCAATAACATCCTGCATAATTGCTCTTAAACTGTGCGATAAGGTTTGCCTGATTAACAATCAAACAGTTTATAAACTGAACTGAAAAAAACAATAAATAAATAAAAAAAATAAACTGAACAGCCACCACCAATGCTTGGCACGTAATGATTAAGACATGCTAATTACAAAGCGATTGCCTGTTGGCTATGTTGATATAATTGATGTGATTCCGCATGGATGACAATTTGCAAAAAATCCAAAACTTTCGCTGATCTTGCAGAAATGATTTTCGTCATCACTCAGCTAATTGTACCTGACAACGCACTTTAGCTGTCTACATCCAGACTATAGAGCGGATTCCTCATGGCTTATTGCTCAATGAACCTCGCAATTTACGCAAATTCAGAAATTATAAAGACGTAGGGGATTGATATTTTCCATAGTCATTGATGTGTGGAAGTAAATGCTGTTACGGCCCCAATTTGTTATTACATTTACGACAGCAAGGGATGACAGACACAATTTTAAAACTTAAACACATTTAATTAAACAAAGACTTTTAACTAATCTACTATCTACTCAACTGACCAAGATTGATATATTCAAGAAAAAAAATATTTACAGTCCCTTTGGTTGGGTTGCTTGGTGATGTTTCGGGTGAGGAAAATGCTCCAACACAGGCAAAAATCCACAAAAAGCTTCACAGGTCTTGAACAGAATGACAGGTCTGGTCAAATGTATCCTTCTCCTTGCAATTACTCCTACTACTTTTCTCTCTCTGTTTTCCTCTTTATATACTCTTTTGCAGACCCCTCCCACCTTTTAGACTTTTTTTTTTATTCTCTGGGACTTTCCATCTCAGACATGCCCAAGACATGTCCAAACCTAGCTCCAGTCTGGCTTAACAAAAGAAAAGGTCAATACTGCCATATAGTGGCTGCTATTCCCATTACAACGCCATATATTTTCATGCTGCAATGTATAACAAGGCTTTCAAAAATAAATTAGTTCCTTGTCGGTTCCACAAATCAGTCTGAGCAACTGTTTCTAATTGGGGAGGTAAACTGCGTAGGTGTCTGTCATTAAGAAGTGAAGCCCTCTGTTTTTCTCTCTCATTTTAACCATAGCTTATTTTAACTGCACTACTCTTTCATTTGCGAGATAAAAATTATTGCCAAATGCATTTACTGCCTGAGTCATTCTGTGTCAATAAACAGAGTATGTCTTATAAAAGTTTGCAAAAAAAGCAAATGGATTTACTCACAGTGTTATAAAGTTTAATTTTATCCCAGTGCATATAGCCTTTGCTAACCGAGGCCTTGCATTTGAGAGATCTGATTTGTAATAACCAGGTATTGAAATGGATGTTTTTATGCTTAAATTTAATGCTTAAAAAGCCAAAAGCTATGAGTAGGTTTGTCACAAGTACACTGACGATAAATATCGTTTTTATGGCAACGTTGCCTGGGGTTGGTTGTCATAACTGCTGGAAGTCATAACTGCTGTTTTGGGTGTTTCTGAAGGATAACATAAAATCGCAATTATTGGCTGCTCCTGTGTTGAGGCTGTTGAAGATCAGGTTGCAGCATTGCAACGATGCGTGTGAGAATCAATGGCGCCCCCTACTGCTGAGTTCAACTGTAGACGAGCGCTGGAGCTTTTTTACGAAAAGCCCAGAAAAATGTTAGGTTCACAGGCTGGATGTAGGCTGTGTAAATACGTCTTCTGGTTTGTAAATGAATAAAAGGTGTGAGTAAATTTCTGTGTTGTGACATTAATTATGTTTATTTTCTTCAGATAAATGTCAAAAGCTGTAAATTGAGACAAAATACAAACAGGTTATAATCCTGTCTATATGGATTCCAAGGTCATTTAATTTGAAACTATTTTAACGCGCATGAATACGGGTCGACGTCGCCTCCTCATGGAGACGGACACAGTAGCACCGCTGCTGAACAAAATTCTGGGGGAAACCCTGAGGTGTGCCGACGAATGCCGTCCCGCTCACCACTTCTGTCGCCTCTTCTCATTCTCATCACATCCTGCATCTAATTAAACTGAATTACACTTCTCTAATTTGATCCCAGTTTGAAGTGCCCCAGAGCTGTAGCCAGTGGGTGGAAAAAATGTCCTCATTAATGCATTGCGGCCAGATTTAACCCTCCATGACCGAGTGCATCTGCATAGTTCTCCCTATTAGAACTGATGCGACGTGAGTGCGTTTTAGATGGTGCCGTCATTTTCAAGAAACTTGATCAATGAAGTGCATTGCGATCTGCTAAAATAAGCGAGGAAACCAAAATTTATTGTGTTTTGAATTTTTTTTTGCCTCTGCATTGACCACAAAAAAGGATCTCTTATGACCTCTACCCTGGGGCTTAATTGAATGTTTCCACTTCCGGGGGCGGGCCGGTGCTTTTATAAGGTCGCCGCTTGCTCTCCTGTGGGAGACTCGCTCTTCGACCTTTTGCAGTTAGTGTTCCTGCACTGTGAGTATCTTGTGTCAGACCGGTTGTTTTGACCTACGATTCTTGCCTTGCCCTGTTTTTGGTTTATTTGGATTGCTGTGGTTGACCCTTGGCTTGTTGCATTGTTGATACGTGTTTAAAAGCCGCCCTGTACCCGGTAAGCTTTCGAAGACTAGCAGAAGGTTTAAGCTAGCTCTGGTTAGGCAATATAGGGACCGGAGTTCTGTTCGGCGTGCAGTTTCCTTTGGTGTTTCTGGGTCATAACGGTTCCAAAGCTGTTATTCAGACGGTGACATTGGCTAGCAGCGTGAGTGCGGGCAGCAACACTGACTCTCTGTGTGACAGTGCCTCTTTATTTTATAACTGCCACTTGTGAAGAAGTCAGTGTTTATTGATTTTTTTTAATGTTAATGAACATTAGGGCAACAGCAGTAATTTTGAGTGAAAGCCAAAGGTGTAAGTTCTCAAGTGGTTTTTATTTCATGTTTCTATTCACTACATTGGCTGAGAAATAAAGGTTCCGTTGAATGCTGACAATCCCATTGAGTTTCTCAGAAAACCCTTGTGTTAATTAGTTGTTTTCAAGCCGGGCCTCAGGTTTTATAAAGCCTTATTAGAGGGCACCTTAGTTCCTAATGAGTAATGTTGAGAAGGAGAAAAAAATGGATCATTTTTCATGAAATGATGTGAATTTGTGCCCAGTGTGCAGAGTCCAATGTGTTGAATTCCCCCCTCCCCAAGCTGGCTGCTTCAGAATTGATGAAATGAATCCTTGTTTTGTCACCTGTCTGATGCAGAAACACCTGGAGGAGTACCTGAACGGTCTGCTGGAAAACACCTTCTGTAAGAACTACCATGGCATGGTGAGGGGAGCGATAACTGCACTTCTGTTACGTGTGTTAACTGCCTGTTTCACTCGCTCGCCCACACACACACTCACACGTGCACACCACACACACACACATCTGCATGCTCACTCGCTCTCCTTTGCACTCCCCCACACACACACATCTGTAAACACATTCTGTGTTACCTATGAAATGCAATGCCCTGCAAAAACATTTCAATGGCAGCGTGGGATGTATACCGTAGGCATTTGTATTTGAGGACTAAAGACGTATATGACTGTTCAGTCTTTTTTTTTTAATTACATAGTGTTTAGATGTGAATGATGTTGTGCTGTTTACTGGAACTGCTGTTTGGCGATGAGGTCCCCTCGTTTTCAGCTGTATAAAATCGAGTGAAGGCCTGGCCTTTGTTCCAGGAGGTTTCTGGCGACAGTCTTCTCTTCGGCGAGTGAAGTGTGTGCTCCGTCGGGTTTCATCAGGTGACTGACTTGGCCGGCGCGTTGATGAATGCCGCGGTTGTGCAGGCAGTGTGTTTGAGGTTATTGTCTTGCTGGCAGCACGAGGAGCCGCCCGATGAGTTTGCAGGAATTTCTGTGCTCTTAGCCAGACGAGGTCTGTGCATAGACTGTCATCCACCTTTACGTTATCACTAAAGATTAGCGGGCTAACGCTAACTTCAGACGCAGAAATACAGTGAATGTCTGAGTTATGGTATGGCCTCCTTCCTATTTCATGGTGAAAGGCTCATTAATGCTCAACGTTAAACATGTTGGATACGGACAGAGCCATCTTTCCGTGCTCTGCATTCATTTCATCTGTATCTCTTGATGTTTTTAGAAAGCTTAGGGACACAACTGAGCAGCCACTGGAAACTGTAGGGGCAGTGCAGCCAATACCCTGAACAATTATTATTGTATCCCCAAACGAAGTTTGAGGATACTATGGATTTGGCCTCGTCACACGTCCGCCCCGTCTGCGTATGCGTCCGCAGAGATTTTCTTGTGAACGCTCTACAGCCCATATAAGTGCACCGATTCTTTTCAAATTTTGCAGGGACATATTATGGTATTAGAGTAAGTTCAGGACACCTATTGATTTTGGGTACTCTGGGACCATCTGGGCCCAACTGGAGGGCCTTCGGTGGATACATGTGCTCGGTTGCCGAGTGCTCTAGTTACCTCCTCCATCGTCAACGAGTTTGTTGCTTTTGACTTTTGACTCTGAGCTGCCATCTAGTGGATGTATTCATTCATGCCTACATAAAGAATGCACAGAACTGTGTTAGCGGTATGGTTAAATTTTTTGAAATGGACATATTTATTTTGGTGTGTAAATTGCGCATAAGTGAGGACTTGGGTTGAATGGACTGGATCATGTGCTGATCTCTCCTTTCTCTATGCTTCTGCTTTCCATCATACTGTAAAGGTTTTTTTTTGCTCTCATCTAGTCATAAAATTTCATTTCATGAAATTATTCTAAACTATGAATTCTGGCTCGTCTTTGTTAGAAAATTTGTGTGATATTTCAACTCCCAGTACCATTGAGAGGTTTGCAGTCTGGCTGGCGCAGTGGAGCAGTGGTCAGTGCTGGTGCCTCGTAGTGAAGAGGATTCGGGCTGGTTTGCCTGCACCTGAGAGTTTGGCGTTTGCATGTTTTCTCCGTGTTTGTGTGGGTTTCCTTCGGCTCGGCTACCAGCCCCTGACTGACCCTGGCTTTGGAACTACAGTTGGTCTCCAGGTCTGATCTGTGGTGCCCTCTGCTCCTTCGTAACTGAGATGGTTCAAATGCAGAGGACAGGTGTCCCTTCAGGGTGCAACACAGTTTCTCATCTTTCTAAAATTATATGGATATTTCTCTGGTTTCTAGGAAGGTATATGTCTCTGACTCCAGATGTAATCTCCCTACTTTAAAGCAAAGGCTGACCAGACCCTCCCTCCTCATTTGTTTGGGATCAGCTGAGCAGCATCAAAACCCGTCAGAATGGCTCTTCCTGTAAAATGTGCGGCGCCAGGCCATGGCACCACAAGGTGAAAAGACAGGAAAGCCTGAGGTTATTGGACATGAAAATGGGCTCAAGGCTTTTTATTAATGTATAAAATTTCAGATGATTTAAGATAGGTTTTTAAACTAGAAAAAAATTGAACCCTTTTATTCAGAAAGCTGTCCTGTTTGAACCCACATCTCCGCTCCCAGCCGTTCTCTCCCTGAACTCTCTGTCAGAGCCTCTGAGCAGCTCGCTGCTTACGCTTGTCTGCGAGGTTTGAGGTCAGTGGTTTGAATTCTAGGTGGTCCCTTACAAGCCATTGGTGAAGGTCTGCATTGGTGCGGCAGTCTTTGGGGATATTGCCTTGTTACCCCGATTATTCCTGGCATAATGGGGTTAAGCCAGTCAGAATTTGCCTGTCTCATTGCTTTCTAGTTCAGTGTTCGGCAGGGCGCTAGTAGCTATACAAGCCAAATACACATCGCTATCCTTCACCGGTATGTGCTGTGCGATTGGCAGAGTGCCTTAAGCAAGGGCCCATCATCACATCAGTCCGAGGAATTTACGCGCCATGTCATCCTCTGGCTGTGTAGTGGGAGCTGATTGCTGTGGGGGACTGAACAGTTCAGCTGTGTTCAGGCTGGGGCAGAAAACAAGGGAAAAAATAAATAAAAAAGAAAACCCTCCTTCATGTTCTTCCTGGTAAGCATGACCTTGTTTTACTGATCCCATAAGGAGGTGATGCGCCACAGCTGAAGTGATTTTACGGTACCACTGCTGGGGCGCGACTTGTTTGTCAGGAGGATGCTGCCCTCTAGTGGACAGCACCCCTCAGTTCTCCCCTCTGCCCTCTAGAAGTGATGAAAGAAAGTGCAGAGGTCAGTTAATGAAATGAGGAAAAGGCTGTTTGTTTTTACTTTTCTCTTTTATATCCTCCAATCTGTAATTAAAATTCCTATCGAATACAGAAAAACGAGACGTATACATATCCAGTGTGCTATGAATAAAAAATTGGATATGGAACCAAGAGCCTGATTCACATGTGTGTGTTATGAGTAAATCTCTGCTGTTATGAATCCCTGTGCGGACGCTGTGTGAGCCATCGGTCAGGAACAGGATGTGCCTTAAACCCCAGCAGTGGTGCCACATCAGGCCTGTGTGTCACAGTCAGTCTCTGATGCCTGTCTGCTTGAGGGTAAAGTTGAAGTTTATACACACCTTAGCCAAATAATTTATACTCCTGACATATTTTATCTCACATTCCTTATCTTAGGTCAGTTTGGATTATTTTATTTTAAGAGTGTGAAATGTCAGAATAGAAGAAAAAATTATTTCATCTTTAATTTTTATCCCCCGCCAACACGAAGTGGGAGGGGAATATAGGTTTGACCTCCGTCCGTCCGTCCGTGTGTGCGTCCGTCCGTCCGTCCGTCCGAGATAAAGGGGACAGCTTTACTCAGAAACTACTACAGATACAGCAACCACATTCGGTGTGTAGCTTCAGACCATAAAGGCCTTGATTGAGTTCGAAAATGAGAAGCGCACGATTGGCGGGGGATGTTGTAGACCATGTCGACTTGTTTTCCATCAAATTACCAGTGGGTCAGATGTTTTCCTGCTCATAGCTTTGGGATCATTTCCCACCCCGCCTGACTGAACTGGTGAAACGGAACCAGGTTTGTTGGACTCTTTGTTTGCACATGCTTTGAGTTCTGCCCATTAATTATTAATTGGATCATGGCCTGGGCTTTGTGATGGCTGCCACTTGACTTGGGTGTCTTCGAACCATTTTCCCAATAATGTAGAAATATGCTAAAAAGCTATGATATCATTTTCTGGTATTTATCAGGCTGTTTAAAGGCTCAGTCAGCTTAGTTTATGTGAACGTTTGACCCACTGGTATTGAGATGTGGTGAATTATATGTGAAATAATCCATCTGAAATGGTGGAAAAATTACTTCTATGCACAAAGTAGATGTCCCAACGTACTTGCCAAAACTATAGTTTGTAAACAGTTTTTTAATCATGAAATTTGTGGAGTGGGTAATTCATGAGTTTTAATGACTTCAACCTGGGTGTGTGTAAACTTCTGCCTTCAGTTATACATAAGTATGGCTTTTATTTTTAGCTCGCCGGGACGAATAATGTCCGGAGAGCTATTGTCGTACCCCCGGCGTCCGCGTCCGCGTGCAGAAAAACTTTAACCTTGCCCCGGCGAGCTTTGTTGTCTTTCTGACAACTCTTCTTACTATCATTGGGATACAGCTTACTTTTGTGATGTAAGATATCTGTCTTGCTTTTGTTCTGATTTCAGCTGGAGTTCCTGGACGTAAGCCCTCTCTCCTTCATAAAGGATCTTGGGCCCAAAGGCCTGTAAGTCTGCCTGTCTGCTTGTGCACATCGCAGGAGCTTTGACTGTGTGATTATTTTTTTGGTTTGGTTCTGCAGTATTAGTAATAATACCAGTGTAAATGTGTGTTTGGGCATGTGCTTCCGCCAGGGAGGGTTTCATCTTGAAGCGGTCAGGTGGTCATCGGGTTCAGGGCCTGAACTGCTTTGGTCATCACCAGATCTGCTTCCGCTGGTCGCACCGTTGGCTGGTGGTGAAGGACTCCTTCCTGCTCTACATGAAAAGGGAGACAGGCGACATTTCATTCGTCCTTCTCTTCGACCCTGAGCTCAGAGTTCTGGTGGGCCGATGCTACACTGACACCAAGCATGGCGTCTGCATCCAGAACTTTGCAAGGTGAATCATGAAATGCGAGGATGTGGATGCTGATCAGCTCCTCCTAATGCATGATGCTGAAATGAAATTTGAAGATGATGTGCTTTGAAGTGTACTGATGATCCATGCATGGTATTCTTGTCCTGTAGATGTATGTATTACTACCTGTTTAATTGAATACATGCTCGACTGATATTTGATGGCATAGCATAGATTTACAGATGCCGCGCAAATATGTTTATCGTGATACTGTAATGAGCCCTCGCCCATTGTTTAATTAAACTCTGCCCCAAGCCTGGCACGACAGGTGCTGCAAGAACTTGAGAAAGGAGCCAAAATGAAATATTCTAGTTTTTCTCATAACTGGGAGTGTCTGATGTAAGAAAACCATAAGAGGAAAGGCGTGTGGATTGGTATGTATACATGCTTGTGTGTGTGTGTGTGTGTGTGTGTGTGTGTCTGTTCAGGACTCTGATCATTAAGTGCAGCAGCTACAAGCAAGCTCAGTGGTGGAGCCATGAGATCCGCAGTCTGGCTGAGCCAAGTGACTTTTCCCAAACGCACCGTTTCCAAGGATACGCCCCACCCCGTGAGGACACGCTTACCAAGTGGTGAGGAGCTGAGGACGTGTGTGAGGACAGATCAGTCGTTGAGAGGCGGGGGCGAGGCGAAGTATAGATGCATGTTTGAGAGCGTAAGCCCGGACATCTATTTTGGGGCTGGTGTTGCGCTTATTGCTTGATATGCTGAGTGTAGTAGTGTGGGCTGTGTGTGTGTGTGTGGGTGTGGGCAGTGTGTGTGTGTGTGTGTGTGTGGGCAGTGTGTGTTTGTGTGTCCTTTCACCGGCACGAGTAGGGCCCTAAGATTTCCGCGATCGCGGAATTGGCGAATAAAAACGGAATCTTTTGATAAATGCGGAATTTCGCGGAAATCGGCATAATTTGACTGAAATTCTGTTCGTAAGGCCATGTTTCCACCGAACGCGAAACAAAATATTTGCGCGTCCAGATTACATTCAAAGTCCATGTAAAGACGCAAATGCACGCGAAATTGTGAGCAGCCTTCGTCACAGTCACCGGCCCCGAGTGTTCGAGCTGCACGTCCCTTCGGTGCCACAGAAGATCTGCGCGAAGAAGTTTTTTGTTGTTGTTGACGAGGCCACTGATGCCAGGGGTTGCCGGGTCCTAAACATCGTCATTTTTTTAAAAATCTTGTTTTAGCTTAGCAACTTAAAAAACCGTTAAATAGCCTACAATATTTCTTTTCACAGACTACTTGGTGAATTGTGTGCATGCAAATTATGACGTAATGTCGTCCCCCAGTGGTGACATAGCAGTTGATGCACGTGTCATTTCATGTTTTATCATTACTGTAGAGCATTTTTGTCCTTGGATGGAGTACGCAGCGCTGGGATTACTGAGCAAAAGTTTCTTAAAAATAAAAGACTAAATATAGCTGAGGCATAGGAATCAGAAAACTGTTGATGCATGGGAGAAACGGAGTGTCATTACTGCTGCTCTCATATTCAAATACATACCCAACGTTTATACAATAAGATTATAAATGATAAGAAAGGGGCAGTCAGAATAATACGTCAATACGGCCGTTGTCTGCCTTTTTGACTGTAGCTTACACTCCTTGAAAGAGACAATTTTATTTTGTAGTATTATTTTAGGTTAAAAAAAATGAATCAGTGCAATGTTATATTGTGTCAGTACGCAGCGCTGGAATTACTGAGCAAAAGTTTCTTAAAAATAAAAGACTAAATATAGCTGAGGCATAGGAATCAGAAAACTGTTGATGCATGGGAGAAACGGAGTGTCATTACTGCTGCTCTCATATTCAAATACATACCCAACGTTTATACAATAAGATTATAAATGATAAGAAAGGGGCAGTCAGAATAATACGTCAATACGGCTGTTGTCTGCCTTTTTGACTATAGCTTACACTCCTTGAAAGAGACAATTTTATTTTGTAGTATTATTTTCGGTTGAAAAAAAATGAATCAGTGCAATGTTATATTCTGTCATTATGCAGTACTTGTTCGGACCTAAAGTACTGAGGAGAATGGAGGGTTGCATCAACTAATTTAAGGTTATTTCTATTTAATTAGTGAACATTTTATTCATTAACATTAATGGCACACTCCCTCTGATGATAAAGTTGGTGTAATTGGTAAAAAATGAACTTCCAAAAAATTAAAACGGAAAAAATAAAACTGATTTCATAGGGCCCTACATTAGTGTCTGATCTCTTATTAATCGGTGTAATCTGACCAATGACAGTATATTGAAATGACAGATTCATAAGGCTGTATGTTGCCGTGCACAACTATTGAGAACTCCCGAATTATTGGCTCCCCTGACTAGAAATGTGCTAAAATACTATTTACAAAATAATTAATGGTTTTAAAAGAACCAAATCAAAATGGTGAGACACAAAATATATTTGACCTTAACAATTCTAGGTGGTCCCTTACCACCTAGAAACAACCAATGTTCCAATGAAACTACCAAAGTTTTACATTTATTAATTTGATAAACAAATTCACCTAAATCAATGTTTCAAAATTATTTGCACCCTGGCTAATGCTAGGTGAAACCACCTCAGGCAGAGATTACAGCATTGACTTCTTTCCCGTGTGTTTCACAAGGGTACGGCTCAGATTTGAAGGGATTTCGAACCGTTCCTCTTTGCAGATCCTTTGGAAATCGGACTCATAGTTGAGTTTGTGCTCATGAACTGCCCTCTTCAGTTCTGCCCCCGCTTCTCAAACAGATTTAGGCCTGGTGAGATCATTGCAGAACATTGATTTGTGGGCCCAATGCAGTTTTGTGTGCATTTTAAGGTATGCTTTGGAATTGTGTCTTACTGGAAAGTGCACCAACTACCTGGTCTTAGTCATCTATGACAGAGACAACTAGATTGTTGACCAAAATTGCCTTTGGCTTGGTGGAATCCATTCAGCCAATACTCTTCACCCTTTGAGTGCTGAATACATTTTTAAGGAATTAAATATGTAGCTATTATGAGCTGTTGAAAACCCTGTGGGAGCTCTTTTAAACAAGTCACCACATGATAGGTGTCAACAGCATCTGATTATGATATCTTGCATCACTGGGCAACTATAGTTGCATACTTCACCGAAAGGGTTAACCAGTTTCCCCGGACCTTGGCCAATAAGGTGCCTTTTCTTGTGTGTGCCTCTGTTTTGATGCCAAGCATGATGAGGCTGTATCTGAACACAGCGTTCGGTTTTGGTCTAACCTGACTTTTGTCCAGCACATTGGTTCCCTATATATGACTTTGGGCAAATATCAAACGCTTGCGTCTTTGTGTTCGGATCAGAAAAGCCTTTGTTCTTTTCACCCTATCAAAGAGCCTGTGGTTATAGAGCTGGTGTTTCCTAGTGCATTTTCTTTTTGATGCGAAGATGCCACCACAGCCTCAAATCCTCTGATGTTGATTACTGAGGAATTTTTTTTTCTTCTCTCACCATCCTCCTTCCTATCCTGGAGAAGGAGGCAGATTGTGTCGACATCCTTTACTATTCTGGTTTTCGGCTGATTCATACTATTGAAATTGTTGGTGATTTGCCCAGACAGTGCTCAGTGGTCTGTTAAATCTTTTCTGATCTTATGGCCATTACCAAATTTATGAGCGTCTGCTACCATGTCTGTCTGTTTTGAACTTTGAATTTATTTTATTTATGGTGCTGGATAAATGATGGATTTTGCATGCAAGTTACCTCATTAATTTACTCTGGTGGTACAGGAAGTGATGCAATGATGCAGTATAGTAAAAATATAAACTTTTAAACCTTAAAAAAACAAAAAATTACATTTCATTCCTTCTTTACATTGGAAGATTTTAGAATTTTAGAATTTAATCCTTACATATTGAGTCTCCAGAGAATTCAGGTCAGACTTAATCCATATTGCAGATGTGACGTTTGACATTAGCATGCTAATGAATCACTTAGCTAGCTAGCTCAGCATTTGTGCTTCATGTTCCGTGCTTCTTGTGCGCGGTGCAGTTGGCACATGCAAATTCTGTGCTCTGATGTCCAAGATATACAAATTGACATTTACTTGGCTACTTTCCAGGGACGTCAGGCGAAAGTTCTTAAGAATATTCTAATTTGCCATTTGGTCTGGGCATGCTAATGAAGAACCTAGGTCATTAGCTCTGTATTCGTGTTTTGTGCTTCTTGCGCTCTGCCTGGTCTACTTAATGTAAAGCTCAAATGGTCTCAGTTTATTAATGGCCAAGATTATGCGTTAATTTTGCACTGCATGGCCATCTGCCCTTAGCGCAGAATTTTTTTTTTTTTTTTTTTAAAAGATTGGGGATTTTTTCCTATATTTGACAGTTATACAGTGTAGAGAGACAGGAAGGTTGGGGAGAAGAATGGGGGAAGACATGCAGCAAATGACTGCGCCGGAATCGAACCCAGGTCTCTGGGGGAAGGACACAGCCTTTATGGTACGCACGCTTAGACTGATGAGCCAGCGGGGCGCCCCAGTGCAGCTTATTTTTAAGGGGTAGGGCCAGATGGTCCTGGGGAATCCGCGGGACTCGAGGGGTGAAAGCAGTGGCGAGAGCTGGGATACCGGGGGACAAGTCTAAGGGGTCAGGGGAGGATCAATGAAAAAGTTTGCAGGGCCCATAGGGCCAATTGTTGCAGTTTACAATAATATCTAGAGGTGCCTTTAATTGTAAAGCATTGACTTGAAGGAGATTTAAGTTTAATTGAATGAATTAGAGCTGCGGCATGTGGAGAAAAAATGTGATCCGCGTTTAACAAATTGGATAATGCGATTGTGATAACTCCAATATTGGCGTGTAAAGTCAATACTAACTACAACCCGAATTCTGAAATAGTTGGGACAAAGTGTAAATTGTGACTAAAATCCAAATGCAATGACTTTCAGATCACATGAGCCAATATGTTATTTACAACAGAACATGGATAACATTTCAAATGTTGAAACTGAGACATTTTCCATTTTTATCCACAAAATGAGCTCATTTCAAATTTTCTGGCTTCAACAGGTCTCAAAAAAATTGGGACACAGGCAAAAAAAAAGGGCTGAAAAAGCTATTAGTATATAAGAGAATCAGCTGAAAGACCATTTAGCAAGTAATTAACTGGCATCAGGTGTGTAACATGATTGGCTGTAAAAGGGATGTCTTAGAGAGGCTGAGTCTCTCAGAAGTAAAGATGCCCAGAGACTCTCCAACCTGTGAAGGCTTGCATAAAAGAATTGTGGAATATTTTAAAAACAATGTTCCTCAACATCAAATTGCAAAGGCTTTGAGGGTCTCATCATCGACAGCACATAACATCATCAAAAGATTCAGAGAAACTGGAAAAATCTCTGTGCATAAGGGACAAGGCTGAAGACCTTTACTAGATGCCCGTGATCTTTGGGCCCTGAGACACCACTGCATCACTCACCGGTATGATTCTGTCATTGACATTACTAAATGGGCCCAGGAATACTTCAAGAAACCACTGTCTGTGAACACAGTCTGCTGTGCCATCCACAGCTGCCACCTAAAACTATCATGCAAAAAGGAAGCCATTGTTGAGCCTGATCCAGAAGCGCCGCCATGTTCTGTGGGCCAAGGCTCATTTTAAATGGACTGTAGCAAAGTGGTAAAGTGTCATGTGGTCAGACAAGTCCAAATTTGACATTCTTGTTGGAAATCATAGGCGTTGTGTCGTCCGGGCTAAAGAGGAGAAAGACCACCCTTCCTGTTATCAGCGTTCAGTTCAAAAGCCAGCATCGCTGATGGTATGGGGATGCATTAGTGCATGTGGTGAGGGACACTTGCATGTTTTAAAAAGCTCCATGAATGATGAAAGGTATATAAAGGTTTTAGAGCAACATATGCTCCCTTCCAGTCGACATCTATTCCAGAGAAAGCCTTGTGTATTGCAGCAGGACAATGCAAAACCAGTTACTGCAGCTATTACAACAGCATGGCTTCGTAGTAGACGAGTCCGTGTGCTGAACTGGCCTGCCTGCAGTCCTGATCTTTCACCGATTCAGAACATTTGGCGCATAATTAAACGAAAAGTCCGTCAAAGGAGACCCAAAACTCTCCAACAGCTGAAAGCCTGTTTTAAACAAGAGTGGGATCAAATTCCAATGGCTAAACTCAAGAAACTTGTCTCCTCAATGCCCAGACACCTCCACTCTGTGTTAAAAAGAAGCGGGGATGCTACATCATGGTAAACAGGCCCCTTTCCCAACTTCTTTGAGATCTGTAGCAGCCATCAAATTTGAAATGAGGTAATTTTTTGGATAAAATTGTTTTCATCATTTCTGTCAGTTTCAACATTTTTATGTTATCTCTGTTCTGTTGTGAATAAAATATTGGCTGGTGTTATGTATGAGTATTTTATGTACAGCTCTGTATATCATGTGTAAGTGGAGATTTGTTACATGCAGTTTTTGCTGCCTTGCTGGTCAGCTAGTTATTTTGTTCTTCAGCAACCTCTTTTGGTGTGTCTGTAGCAAAACATCTGATGTAATATCACTTCTATGTAATGGACTAGTGCTTTCTAGAAGCTTCTGGCATCTTCCTGTCTGGAGGGGGCGGGATTACCCAGGAATCCTGTCGATCTTTCCAGAATGTTGTTAGTATATATAAATGCTGTGATTTTAGTCAGAGCAGAGTTTTTGTTTTGGCCACAGAGTTACATGGTGGCATTAGTGTTATTAGAGGATTAAACAGTGGATTTTTTTTGTTGAAGTTTTTTTTACCCCTCAGCCTGACAAGGGCACGAGGGGTAGTGTCGTCCATTCGGCGGGGGTTCAGGCGGATGCCAATTTTGTCTGGGCTATTTCTCTTTAACCGTTCGGGTTAGGAAGTGCATATTGCGTATGTAGACTCCCCATGGGGGGGTAGGTGTGCCTTTTCGAGGTTTTGTCCCAGTTTGACCTTTGACCATGCAGCAGTGACCTTCGGGGCTGAGGGGTATTGCCCGCTTCAGCGAGGGCCATTTTTTAAATTTAATGAAGAATAAATTTGATTAAGTTGTCATTGCTGGTTTTCTTTGTTGTGATTTTTGAGTCATAAAACTGGTGATTTGAAAGTCATTGCGTTTTGATTTTATTCACAATTTGCACTTTGTCCCAACTATTTTGGTATTGGGGTTGTAGTTTTATGGTTAAATCAGAAAATTAGGGCATTTATACGTTGCCTATGATCATTGCTCTCACTGTTAAACATCACTGTGCACTGTAGGGAAAAATGGCCCGTGTGTGTGAACACTGGTGAGCTGTGCTGAGGTTTCCTTCACAGTCAGGAGCAAAGTGGCCTTCAGACTTAAGCTGCGTCTGCAAACCTGCAGTTAGAGGGAGTCACAGGCCTGCATTTCTCACTTGTGTCTCTACTCCCTAAATCTGAAAGTAATTAAGACCTTCTTTTATGCTGATTGTGACACGCTGACATGTGATATTGATTATTATTCAATGTACTGTGCTGCTCTAAAATGAATGAATAATTTTAGTTTGCTGTATTGACGCAGGAATAAAGCACTCGGTATCTTGCGTGTTGTTATTTCAAGTTTATGTCCAAAAAGTTTTATTATTATACCCCCTGCAACAAAGTTTATTATTATTCCCCCTGCAACGAAGTTTATTATTATTCCCCCTGCAACGAAGTTTATTATTATCCCCCCTGCAACGAAGTTTATTATTATCCCCCCTGCAACGAAGTTTATTATAATTCCCGCTGCAGCGAAGTTTATTATTATTCCCCCTGCAACGAAGTTTATTATTATTCCCCCTGCAACGAAGTTTATTATTATTCCCCCTGCAACGAAGTTCATTATGATACCCCCTGCAACGAAGTTTATTATGATACCCCCTGCAACGAAGTTTATTATGATACCCCCTGCAACGAAGTTTATTATTATCCCCCCTGCAACGAAGTTTATTATTATCCCCCCTGCAACGAAGTTTATTATTATTCCCCCTGCAACGAAGTTTATTATGATACCCCCTGCAACGAAGTTTATTATTATCCCCCCTGCAACGAAGTTTATTATTATTCCCCCTGCAACAAAGTTTATTATTATTCCCCCTGCAACAAAGTTTATTATTATTCCCCCTGCAACAAAGTTTATTATTATTCCCCCTGCAACGAAGTTTATTATTATTCCCCCTGCAACGAAGTTCATTATGATACCCCCTGCAACGAAGTTTATTATGATACCCCCTGCAACGAAGTTTATTATTATTCCCCCTGCAACGAAGTTTATTATTATTCCCCCTGCAACAAAGTTTATTATTATTCCCCCTGCAACGAAGTTTATTATTATTCCCCCTGCAACGAAGTTCATTATGATACCCCCTGCAACGAAGTTTATTATTATTCCCCCTGCAACGAAGTTTATTATGATTCCCCCTGCAACAAAGTTTATTATTATTCCCCCTGCAACGAAGTTTATTATTATTCCCCCTGCAACGAAGTTTATTATGATACCACCTGCAACCAAGTTTATTATTATTCCCCCTGCAACGAAGTTTATTATTATTCCCCCTGCAACGAAGTTTATTATTATTCCGCCTGCAACGAAGTTTATTATTATTCCCCGTGCAACGAAGTTTATTATTATTCCCCCTGCAACGAAGTTTATTATTATTCCCCCTGCAACAAAGTTTATTATTATTCCCCCTGCAACGAAGTTTATTATTATCCCCCTGCAACGAAGTTTATTATTATTCCCCCTGCAACGAAGTTTATTATGATACCCCCTGCAACGAAGTTTATTATTATTCCCCCTGCAACGAAGTTTATTATTATTCCCCCTGCAACGAAGTTCATTATGATACCCCCTGCAACGAAGTTTATTATTATTCCCCCTGCAACGAAGTTTATTATTATTCCCCCTGCAACGAAGTTTATTATTATTCCCCCTGCAACGAAGTTTATTATTATTCCCCCTGCAACGAAGTTTATTATTATTCCCCCTGCAACGAAGTTTTTTATTATTCCCCCTGCAACGAAGTTTATTATTATTCCCCCTGCAACGAAGTTTATTATTATTCCCCCTGCAACGAAGTTCATTATTATTATTCCCCCTGCAACAAAGTTTATTATGATACCCCCTGCAACGAAGTTTATTATTATTCCCCCTGCAACGAAGTTTATTATTATTCCCCCTGCAACGAAGTTTATTATTATTCCCCCTGCAACGAAGTTTATTATTATCCCCCTGCAACGAAGTTTATTATTATTCCCCCTGCAACGAAGTTCATTATGATACCCCCTGCAACGAAGTTTATTATGATACCCCCTGCAACGAAGTTTATTATTATTCCCCCTGCAACGAAGTTCATTATGATACCCCCTGCAACGAAGTTTATTATGATACCCCCTGCAACGAAGTTTATTATTATTCCCCCTGCAACGAAGTTTATTATTATTCCCCCTGCAACAAAGTTTATTATTATTCCCCCTGCAACGAAGTTTATTATTATTCCCCCTGCAACGAAGTTTATTTTTTCCCCCCCTGCAACGAAGTTTATTATTATTCCCCCTGCAACGAAGTTTATTATTATTCCCCCTGCAACGAAGTTTATTATTATTCCCCCTGCAACGAAGTTCATTATGATACCCCCTGCAACGAAGTTTATTATGATACCCCCTGCAACGAAGTTTATTATTATTCCCCCTGCAACGAAGTTCATTATGATACCCCCTGCAACGAAGTTTATTATGATACCCCCTGCAACGAAGTTTATTATTATTCCCCCTGCAACGAAGTTCATTATGATACCCCCTGCAACGAAGTTTATTATTATCCCCCTGCAACGAAGTTTATTATTATTCCCCCTGCAACGAAGTTTATTATGATACCCCCTGCAACGAAGTTTATTATTATTCCCCCTGCAACGAAGTTTATTATTATTCCCCCTGCAACGAAGTTTATTATTATTCCCCCTGCAACGAAGTTCATTATGATACCCCCTGCAACGAAGTTTATTATGATACCCCCTGCAACGAAGTTTATTATTATTCCCCCTGCAACGAAGTTCATTATGATACCCCCTGCAACGAAGTTTATTATGATACCCCCTGCAACGAAGTTTATTATTATTCCCCCTGCAACGAAGTTTATTATTATCCCCCTGCAACGAAGTTTATTATTATTCCCCCTGCAACGAAGTTTATTATGATACGCCCTGCAACGAAGTTTATTATTATTCCCCCTGCAACAAAGTTTATTATTATTCCCCCTGCATCGAAGTTTATTATTATTCCCCCTGCAACGAAGTTTATTATTATTCCCCCTGCAACGAAGTTCATTATGATACCCCCTGCAACGAAGTTTATTATGATACCCCCTGCAACGAAGTTTATTATTATTCCCCCTGCAACGAAGTTCATTATGATACCCCCTGCAACGAAGTTTATTATGATACCCCCTGCAACGAAGTTTATTATTATTCCCCCTGCAACGAAGTTTATTATTATCCCCCTGCAACGAAGTTTATTATTATTCCCCCTGCAACGAAGTTTATTATGATACCCCCTGCAACGAAGTTTATTATTATTCCCCCTGCAACGAAGTTTATTATTATTCCCCCTGCAACGAAGTTTATTATTATTCCCCCTGCAACGAAGTTCATTATGATACCCCCTGCAACGAAGTTTATTATGATACCGCCTGCAACGGAGTTTATTATTATTCCCCCTGCATCGAAGTTTATTATTATTCTCCCTGCAATGAAGTTTATTATTATTCCCCCTGCAACGAAGTTTATTATTATTCCCCCTGCAACGAAGTTTATTATGATACCCCCTGCAACGAAGTTTATTATTATTCCCCCTGCAACAAAGTTTATTATTATTCCCCCTGCAACGAAGTTTATTATTATTCCCCCTGCAACGAAGTTTATTATTATTCCCCCTGCAACGACGTTTATTATTATTCCCCCTGCAACGAAGTTTATTATGATCCCTCCTGCAACGAAATTTATTATGATACCTCCTGCACCGAAGTTTATTATGATACCCCCTGCAACGAAGTTTATTATTATTCCCCCTGCAACGAAGTTTATTATTATTCCCCCTGCAACGAAGTTCATTATTATTCCCCCTGCAACGAAGTTTATTATTATTCCCCCTGCAACGAAGTTTATTATTATCCCCCTGCAACGAAGTTTATTATTATTCCCCCTGCAACGAAGTTTTTTATGATCCCCCCTGCAACGAAGTTTATTATTATTCCCCCTGCAACAAAGTTTATTATTATCCCCCTGCAACGAAGTTTATTATTATTCCCCCTGCAACGAAGTTCATTTTGATACCCCCTGCAACGAAGTTTATTATGATACCCCCTGCAACGAAGTTTATTATTATTCCCCCTGCAACGAAGTTTATTATTATTCCCCCTGCAACGAAGTTTATTATGATACCCCCTGCAACGAAGTTTATTATTATTCCCCCTGCAACGAAGTTTATTATTATTCCCCCTGCAACGAAGTTTATTATTATTCCCCCTGCAACGAAGTTTATTATGATACCCCCTGCAACGAAGTTTATTATGATACCCCCTGCAACGAAGTTTATTATTATTCCCCCTGCAACGAAGTTCATTATGATACCCCCTGCAACGAAGTTTATTATGATACCCCCTGCAACGAAGTTTATTATTATTCCCCCTGCAACGAAGTTTATTATTATCCCCCTGCAACGAAGTTTATTATTATTCCCCCTGCAACGAAGTTTATTATGATACCCCCTGCAACGAAGTTTATTATTATTCCATCTGCAACAAAGTTTATTATTATTCCCCCTGCAACGAAGTTTATTATTATTCCCCCTGCAACGAAGTTCATTATGATACCCCCTGCAACGAAGTTTATTATGATACCCCCTGCAACGAAGTTTATTATTATTCCCCCTGCAACGAAGTTTATTATTATTCCCCCTGCAACGAAGTTTATTATTATTCCCCCTCCAACGAAGTTTATTATTATTCCCCCTGCAACGAAGTTTATTATGATACCCCCTGCACCGAAGTTTATTATTATTCCCCCTGCAACAAAGTTTATTATTATTCCCCCTGCAACGAAGTTTATTATTATTCCCCCTGCAACGAAGTTTATTATTATTCCCCCTTCAACGACGTTTATTATTATTCCCCCTGCAACGAAGTTTATTATTATTCCCCCTGCAACGAAGTTTATTATGATACCCCCTGCAACGAAGTTTATTATGATACCCCCTGCAACGAAGTTTATTATTATTCCCCCTGCAACGAAGTTTATTATTATTCCCCCTGCAACGAAGTTTATTATTATTCCCCCTGCAACGAAGTTTATTATTATTCCCCCTGCAACGAAGTTTATTATTATCCCCCTGCAACGAAGTTTATTATTATTCCCCCTGCAACGAAGTTTATTATGATACCCCCTGCATCGAAGTTTATTATTATTCCCCATGCAACAAAGCTTATTATTATTCCCCCTGCAACGAAGTTTATTATTATTCCCCCTGCAACGTAGTTCATTATGATACCCCCTGCAACGAAGTTTATTATGATACCCCCTGCAACGAAGTTTATTATTATTCCCCCTGCAACGAAGTTTATTATTATTCCCCCTGCAACGAAGTTTATTATTATTCCCCCTGCAACGAAGTTTATTATTATTCCCCCTGCAACGAAGTTTATTATTATTCCCCCTTCAACGAAGTTTATTATTATTCCCCCTGCAACGAAGTTTATTATTATTCCCCCTGCAACGAAGTTTATTATTATTCCCCCTGCAACGAAGTTTATTATTATCCCCCTGCAACGAAGTTTATTATTATTCCCCCTGCAACGAAGTTTATTATGATACCCCCTGCAACGAAGTTTATTATTATTCCCCCTGCAACAAAGTTTATTATTATTCCCCCTGCAACGAAGTTTATTATTATTCCCCCTGCAACGAAGTTTATTATTATTCCCCCTGCAACGACGTTTATTATTATTCCCCCTGCAACGAAGTTTATTATTATTCCCCCTGCAACGAAGTTCATTATGATACCCCCTGCAACGAAGTTTATTATGATACCCCCTGCAACGAAGTTTATTATTATTCCCCCTGCAACGAAGTTTATTATTATTCCCCCTGCAACGAAGTTTATTATTATTCCCCCTGCAACGAAGTTTATTATTATTCCCCCTGCAACGAAGTTTATTATTATACCCCCTGCAACGAAGTTTATTATTATTCCCCCTGCAACGAAGTTTATTATTATTCCCCCTGCAACGAAGTTTATTATTATTCCCCCTGCAACGAAGTTTATTTTTATTCCCCCTGCAACGAAGTTTAGGGGGGTGTACTGGGTTTGCTTTGTCCGTCCGTTTGTGCGTGCTTGCGTGTGTCTGTGAGTGTGTCTGTGCGTGTGTGTGTGTGCGTCTGTGCGTCCGGACCTAGATCTCATAATTTTCAAAATCGGATGAGTAGGTTTTTTTTCTTGCTGGAAGGTCTATTGACTGTGGTACTGCCCGACTACTTGTCGTTGCGGGGGGTATCCTGTAAGCCATGCTTACCGACTAAATCTAGTTTATCTTTAAAAAATCCCTTTATTATTGCGTATATCCTGTCCGGAGTGTCAACTGGCAGCATACAGTGTATAATCGAGACAGTTTTGATGGCAGATGTGTCAGTGAGTAACAGTCGGCTCGTGTTCCTGATGTGTGACTCAGTGCCCTGGCGTGTCTAAGTATGAGGTGTGGAAAATTATAATTAGTGTTCCATAATTAGCATGTAAGTACGCAGTGACTGTCGGTTGTGAGTCTTATGACTGACATGAGTGTGTGTGTGTGTGATGATGGACAGGTATGTCAATGGCAGTGGTTATTTTGCGGACCTGGCTGTGGCTCTGGATCAGGCGAAGGAGGAAATCTTCATCACTGACTGGTGGTGAGTGACGGCTTTTTTTTCGGGCTGCGTTTCATTCGCGGACAACTGTGAGATCCAGGTTACATGGGGCAGTTGGTAGCCTAGCAGCTAATGTGCTAAAGTGCCGCTTGAAAGCACCAGTTTAGTAAATAGGATCAGGGTCCTTTAAGAAGCTTTTGGGCCCTCAAGCAATATCTTTAGCCTCTCATTGTTTTAGTGTATCGGGCCCTGCTTTGTCAAACCAGTGTAACCAGTGCTGTGCACACGCAAGCCTACGTGTTCAGTTTGTTTGCGAATGCCGCACAAAAGATAAATCACGTGTGCCGCTCTGACGATGCTGAAGAATAAAACAGCCCTAAATAATGTTTGATAAATGCGTGAGCTGTAATGCTGTGTAGCTTTCATCGCCTTCTGCACGTCTGTCTCTCCCCATCTGTTTATCTGCTGTTCTACTCTTCTGTCCCCTTTGCTGTGTCTCATAATCCGCGGTGTCTTCATCCAGGCTCAGTCCTGAGGTTCACCTGAAGCGGCCGGCCACGAGCACGCACTGGCGCCTGGACCAGATCCTGAGACGAAAAGCTGTGAGAAGCTCACACTCCTCCCCTCATCTCTGTCACTGTTCAGCCTTTTCACATCCTACTTCCATTTTCAAAACCGTTTCACCACCTTTCCTTCCTCTGTCTGTCTCTCTCTCTCTCTCTCTCTCTCTTCCGTGCTTCTCCCTGGTCCTCCTCCCTCTCAGTGTTAAGGATGTCTCTTCCCTCCCTCTCTGTCTCGCTGGCGCCCTCTACAGGAGGAGGGTGTGAAAGTCTGCATTCTTCTCTACAAGGAAGTGGAGCTGGCTTTGGGCATCAACAGCGAATACAGCAAGAGGACCTTGATGAATATGCACCCCAATATCAAGGTGCGCGTCCCGCAGTGCAGTCAGCCTGCAAAGGGGTTTCTCTCCCCCCCGCCCCCCCAATTCAGTTTATTCAGTGGGTACCCAATCTTACCATATCCTCTATATATTGTCTCTTAGAACATACAGCACTATGCCTAAGACTCCGAGCATATACATATATTTACATTCCACCATAACAACTCCTTGCAGAGAGAATTGAACCAGTATCATTTTTGGCTGTCATTTTACGGTGGCCATTTTTACTCAGAACAGATTGCTCGTAGTAAATATGTCTGTGTAGGCTTTTGTAGTGACGGCATATGGGAAGATCGGCTTTGGTTCTAAAATTCTAACTTTACCAAAATTAACTCCCGTCAGCTTGTTTTGCCAAGATGAGACTCGCAGGCGTCTGAATCACGGCCTTTTTTAAGGTTTGACAAATGGTCATGTTCCTTTGTACTTGCAAGTCTTAGTTGATCTGGAGAGAGTATTTTTTTTTGTCTACTGCTTCCATTTTTGCTTGTGGGGTAGTGGAGGTCTTCTGGACATTTTTATACACTGATGACCCAAAACATAATAACCACCTGCAAATCTGCTAAGGTGTGGACCTGTGAACTTATTTGGTATCTTTCACCTAGGTGTCAGCTACAGATCCTTTAAGTTCTGTTTGTCCTGAATTGTCACCTCTGCAGTTTAGACTTGCTGATCCAGCACATCTCACTGATGGTCGATTGGGTTGACATCTGGGGAATTTGATGGCCAAGGCGACACCTTGAGGGTGTTCATGTTCCTTAAACCATTTCTGAATGATTTGTGTAGTGAGACAGCGCTAATTATCCTACTGAAAGAGGGCACTGCTATCTGTGTGATCATGTCGGGGTGGACTTGGTTTGCAATAATGTTTTGATTGGAGGGACATGTCACATGAACGCCAGGATCCAGGGTTTCCCATTTGAACATTTCCCAGAGCATCACATAATTCTTTGGCCTGTCTTTTTCCGAATTTGCATCATGGTGACATTGCTTTAGCTGGTAAAAGGGTCATTCCAGCTCAAATTAACCAATTTCTGAGAAATTTCTCAGATTCTTCTGAAAAACTTCACAGGTGCTCCTCTAACATATTTATGCGGGAACCCAAAATATTAACTCTGTATCTCAACTAGTTTTGAAGTTACAGCCCCTGGAAATTTGGGTACATTTTTTCCATTTTACCAAACTTGCCTCTCGGTGCAACTTCAAGCACGAAAATCACCAAGTGTCTCCAATGTACAGCTTTGAAATCAAGTGTGTGAGGGTAACTTTTTCTGCCGATTATGAAAATGCTGTCAGATTTGCTGTAGCTTGCACCCATTTGTTCCCAAAAGGCTCATAATATGGCCGAAAATCAAAAACGTTAAAAATCACTGCCTGTTTTGAGCTCTAATAACTCACAGGGCATAATAGATAAAGCAATTAATAATTTTCTGCTGTTATTTTTGTCATATTGGACCACATCAAGAGGACAACCACATTTATCATTACATTGGTAGAGCCAGAACAATCCTTTATCATTTTGGTTGCATTTGAAATTTTCTAAAAATGGCTTATTTTCACATCCTTATTTGGGCATGTGGCCAGTTATATAACAATACCGTATTTTTACCATGAATTCCTATATAACTAAAGATGATATGATGAAAATATGATGTTGTATTGTATTTTTTATTGCACAAAACAAAGACAATAACATGTTGTTAAAACCAAAAAGATTGTGTTCATCAAAATTCAAAAAATAAACGGTATAAAGAAAAAAAAAAGATGTGCAGGAGAAGCCAAAGAAACCCATGAGGGCTGATGGAGACGCCCTCCTAACGTCACTGACACAAGAAATAAACTATTAAAATAGTACAAACCCACACAACACAGCTAAACAGAAAAACATATTAAGGTATAAAAATGAAGTATGAGAAAAATGAATGGAACGAATAAAAAATTATGGCGCAGAATAATTAGGATTCACTGCTTAATTGGTCTAATAAAAACTGTATAGTTTGTTTCTTGAATAAGTTCATACTCATGCAGTTTTTAGTATGACTAGGTAAATTATTCCAGCACCGAGGACCTCGGAATCTAATGGATAATTGTGAGAAAGTTGTCCTGAAAAAGACCGGATGAAGATTATTTGCTGACCGAATTTTGTATTGATGAATTTGAGAATTGAACAAACATATATTTTGAAAACAGAGCGGGAGCAAATTGTTAATATATTTAAAAACAAAAAAAACAGGGTTTATACTTATTTACGTCAAAAATAGGAAGTATATGTATAGACTGAAACAAAGGACAACTTGTGAATCTGTTGGAGAATGTGATCATTCTAATGAGAAATTTTTGCAATAAAAATACTGTTGAGATTATTGTTAAAGTTGCTAGCCCAAACAATATTACTGTAGGAAATATATGGATAGATCTTTGTGTTATAAAGATTGAGAAGAATTATAAGTTTTTCACCTGTCCGTCTGTCCATCCGTCTGTCTGTCTGTCTGTCTGTCCGCACTTTGCCATGGGTATAACTTTTGATCGGCTCATGATAGGACTTTGATACTTGGCATATGTATTGCTTGTGAGAATGCATTTCAGACGAGGTTGTGACTTTTGACCTTGTGACCTTGACCTTGGAGTATGATGTTTGGTGACAAAATCTTTAACATGGGCCATAACTTTTAATTAGCTAGTAGTAGGCATTTGATACCTGGCATATGTATTCCTTAGGATAAGGCCTTTCTGATGAGGTAATGAATGTTGACCTTGTGACCTTGACCTTTTACCTTTGATTGACTCATGATAGGCCTTTAATGGTTAGCATGTGCATGTTATGTACGGGGGCATCAGTGTTTCACAAACGCATCTTGTTCTTGATACCAAATGCCTAATTTTACTAATAACTCCAATATTTTTTTTGCTATTTTACCAGAAATAAACATTATGTGACATTTCCAGGTGAGATTTTGATCAATGAGGATTCCAAGAAATTTAGTGACTTTGACTCTTTCAAAATTATTATTGGCAATATGTGTATTAGGAAGAGTTTTTTGAATTTGCTCATTTCTAGGTGTAATCATCATGTATGAACTTTTTTTTATGTTAATTGATAATTTATTTGCCTTAAACCAGATATCAACTTTAATTAATTCAGTATTTATTTTGGCTACAAATTTTTGCCCATCCCTATCAGAAAGAACAATATTAGAATCATCAGCAAACAGAATGAAAAATGCTCAAATGTAAATCAAATATAAATCGTTGATATAAATGAGAAATAGTTAAGGTTCAAAGACTGATCCTTGTGGAACATCCTTGAGTATTTCCTCTTTATCCGTGTTCCTGAGGAGTTTAACTACCACAGATCTGGGTCATCCTTCTGCTTCAAACTTCCCAGATCTGTGGGCCTGCTGCAGCTCCATGAGTGTAGGATCCAACCTTAGATGCTCTGACAAAGGTTTTTTAACCTTAGTGGCAGATTCTTGCCAAGTTTCAGATTTGGAGTCTGGGATACCATCAAATAAGAGATTACTACGTCTGGACTGATTACCCAGATTGTCCATTTTGGAGGTCAGATTATAGTAGATTGAATATTATCCAGATCATTACTAACTGATTTACAGCATTACAATGAGGTACTGTATCCCACCTTCAAATCTTCAATTTCAGCCTGTGAATATTCCAGGCTCTGAGTGATCTTTCCGACTTCATTACTTATGCTATCAATTTGCGTATTAGTGGACTCCATTATCATCTGAACAAATGATTTGTAGGATTTTTCCTGTTGTTCTAATAGGTCTTTATAAAAAAATATTTGTTGGTCAAGAAGCTCGTGTAATACAGACAGTGATGCAAATTCATCCTCAGGATTATTTTTCTGTGGAGGCCTGATTTCAGCAAGAAAGCTGAGAATATGTAATAAACAGATCAGAAAATATTTGAAATATTTGCGATATGATACCCAGGAATTAGAGTATAAATAAAACCATAACCTGGTGTCGTATGGCCATTCAAGGCAAACTTCTCCTTCCTCCAGACCAGAAAAATGCACAATTTAAAAAATCTGTTACTTTGCTAAGACAACAACCAATCGGCATGCAAGTTCAATACAATTAAAATCACTCAAAGCATACCCAAGGAAGGCTGGTAACAACATCATATTTTCATCATATCATCTTTAGTTATATAGGAATTGATGGCAAAATGATGGTATTGTTACGTCACTGGCCACATGCCCAAATAAGGATGTGAATATTTCGAACTCAACCAAAATGATAAAGATTGTTCTGGCTCCATTGTATTGATACATGTGGTTGTCCTCTAGATGAGGCCCAATATGTCAAAAATAACAGCAGAAAAAAAAATCATTGCTTTGTCTAGCATACCCTTTGAGTTATTAGAGCTCAAAGGAGGCAGTGAATTTTAACGTTTTTGATTCTCTTTTCTTTTTTTTTCTTTTTTTTTTGAAGAGCCTTGTGAGAAGAAAAGGGTACAAGCTGCAGCAAATCTGACATTATCTACATACAATCTACGGAAAAAGTTACCATGAGACACTTGATTTCAAAACTGTTCATTGGAGACACTTGGAGATTTTCTTGCTTGAAGTTGCACCAAGAGGCAAGTTGGGTAAAATGGAAAAAAATTTACAGGGGCTGAAACCTCAAAACTATTTGAGATACAGAGCTAATATTTAGGGTTCTTGCATAAATATGCTAGAGAATCACCTGTGAATTTTTTCAGAAGAATTTGAAGGGGTGACCTGGGAGCCACTGGCTGATTTGAGCTGGAATGACCCAAAAGCCACTCCTGAACTTGGCTGTCCACAAGAAAACGGGAGTTACTGAACCATGCAACCTCCTTCATTGCTCAGGCAACCTCTTTCATTGCTGCAGGGTCCAGTTCCCATGCTGTTGTCGGCACTTTTGATGGTGGAGGAGGATTAGCGAGGGCACTGTGACCGGTGAACAGCAAAAGCCCCATGTGCAGCTGAGTCTGACTCGCTGTGTGTTGTGACCCCTGATCTTCGGCAGCATCATTAAAATCCTCTGCAACTTTGCCACTGTATCCCATCTGTGGGTTGAGACTTGACAGGATAGGCTGTGTTGCCCTTGTGCATTTAGGGCCTCTAACAGCCTGTTGCTGGTTTGTTGCTGGTCTCCCTCACCCCACCGTCGTGAGGTACTTGTGCTGCTGAACGGTTGGGCTCCACAAGCATTAACATTTCAGAGGGCCTCTGACCCAGATATTAAGCCATGGAGATTTGACCCTTGTTAGACTCTGTCTGGTCTTTGCCTTTGCCTATTTTTATAGTGTCCAACCTGTAGGCCACGAGAGCTAATATATCCCAGATCTTGACATGCGCCGGTTTGAGATGGTCAAGGCTATGCAGTTTCACCTGTTGGTGATCATTGTTTTGGCTCATTGGTGTATGTTTTATGCATTCCGTAAGGTTAAGGTAGAGGGGCTCTTGGCTACGCTTGCACATGAAAAATATAATTTACTGTGTTTCCAAAGCACTGCAGTATTATGAGAGTATTGGCTCCTTTTGATTTCTTCTATTTTTGTTACACATAAATTTTTCTGATCAGTAAACAAATTTTAATATTATATAAGAGACAAAGATAACTCAAGTAAACACCAAATGCAGTTTTTATATTTCATTTTTTGAAGGAAAAAGCTCTCCAACTCAACTTGGCCCCATATGAAAAAGTATTTGCCTTGGAAATGCCCCCTATTAGAATTTTATTTATAATTGGGTTCAATTTCATGAGATACGCCCAGGCTTGATTACTGCCTGCCCTGGTGAATCTAAACATCCCTTAAATAGAACCTCTCTGGTAATGAACAGCAGGGAAAAAGCAGCACATGAAAGAAATTTAAGAACAGATAAGAAACAGTCATTAACATCAATGCAAAGGTTTCAAAACTTTTTCTTAGATTCTGGGACTCAAGCAAACCTTGGCGGAAGCCATTATATACAAATGGAAGAAACGTGAAACAGTGGTGAACTATCCCAGGACTGGCCAGCGAGCAAAATTCCTCCATGAGCATATTTTTGACTCATCCAGGAGGTCACAAACGAATCCAGACTTGCGTCTGAACAACCGTTGGCTTGCCTCAGTTAAAGTCACGATTCCTCAACAAGAGAGACTATTTCATTTTCTTCATCTGAAATTCCGGCAGGCTGTACGCCGTCCGCAGTTCTTTACAAGACACTACTCAAATCTTCTCACCCATACTTATGGGCAATTTAGTGTTTCCAATTACCCTAACATGCATGTCTTTGGACTGAGGGAGGAAACCGGAGTACCCGGAGAAAACCCACGCGAACATGGGGAGAACATGCAAACTCCATACAGAAAGGCCCCAGGCCAGAATCGAACCCACAACCTTCTTGCCGTGAGGCAATAGTGCTAGCCATTCTTAGTCCATACCTCAAATACATCACTTAAAGGCCTGTCGAGTATGGAGAAACACATGGAAACTTTTTTCTTAATATTGACTGTTAAGTGAGATGATTCGAGCCATTCATAGATGTTCTGTAATGCCTGTGTCAGGTGCGCACTTGCCAAGATGGGTCTTTTAGCCGATGCACAGATGACAGTGAATGAATCGGGGGAAAAAGAGCGCATCTAGGGTAGAAAAATCAAAATCACAATACCAGGTGCTCTTAGGCGAGGGGCAAAGAATGTAACAAAAATACGAAAAAAGAGTCTAAGGCACACTGGTAGTGAAAAAAGTAAAAAGCCTTTATTAAATGGCTAATGCATCGGCAAAATTAAAAAGCGCACCTACGCGTTACGGCCATACAAGACCTTCATCAGGGTGACTAAAATGGTTCACAAATTCACAAATGGTTTAGTCACCCTGATGAAGGCCTTGTATGGCCGTAACGCGTAGGTGCGCTTTTTAATTTTGCCGATGCAGTAGCCATTTAATAAAGGCTTTTTACTTTTTTCAATACCAGAGTGCCTTAGACTCTTTTTTCGTATTTTTGTTACACAGATGACCGTGTCATCAGCATACACCTGACAGCTGACACCTAGACAGCAATTTGGTAGATCATTTATGTACATTGTAAACAGCAATGGGCCAAGCACAGATCCTTGCGGTACTCCGAAGCTGTTAGGATACAGGTTGGACTTGACCCCATTGACCCTTACACATTGCCGTCTCCACCCTAGGTAGGACCTAAACCATTGCAAAGCTTCTGATGACATTTTGAATTGATTTAGCTTATTCAGTAGGATACTATGATTAATTGTGTCAAAGGCCTTTTTTATGTCCAAGAACACTGCCCCAACAACATTTCCTCTATCAAGCTGAGTTTTTATCTTTTTGAGCAAATAGCAGTTAGTTGTTTCTGTGGAATATTTTTTCCTGAATCCAAACTGCTGTGGATGAAGCAATTGGTTTGATTCTAAATCTTCTATTAATTGCTCAGCAACAATCTTGTGTGTCTCTTTTGGTTGCCATGATTTTTTGTGTTGCCCTTTCTTGATTGCCGATTGGTGGTTGCTGAGCCTGTGGAGAGATATTCTGCCCGTTGGTGTTCTCTTTTTAGGGCCAGATAACATTCTCATCTGCTTTGGTTCTTAGTTTCTTCTTTCAAATGTTCTCAATAGGTTTCTTTTCATTGTGTTATAATTGGTTTGACTCTGATTGGTGTTTGGGAGGCAGTGCTGGTGAGAGGCTGGTCAGGGTGTGTCTGAGAGGGCTGCGAGTCTCCGCACCAGCTGACACAGGGGGGCTGGATCTAAGGTGGTTAAAGAATTGAAGTTCTCTTTTTTGGATGTTAAATATCAGCGGATATCTGCCTAATTTGGCTCTACACACAGATGTTGTTGTTTTTCTGTCTACGTGTAAAATATATCTACAGATTTCTGCATGTAAAGATTCAGTTGGATGTTTGTCCAAATGGGTATAGCTATGATGACTGAGTGGACCCCAAACTTCACTACCATATAGCGCAATGGGCTGGATGACACTGTCAAACATTTTAAGAAAGATTTTTACAAGAATTTGGAAATTATAAAATTTTCTTTAATTGCATTTAGAGCTCTTCAGGCTTTTTCTTTTAGTGCATTCACTACTATGTTGAAACTTCCTGATGCTGTTATGGTTAGACCAAGGTAGGTATAACTCATTCTATGGTCAATGATCTGGTTATTTATGGTAAACTGGTGTTTGTTTTCTTGGCATCTGGGGCGTTTTTGAAAAATCATAATATTAGTTTTCTTCATATTTAATACCAAGGCCCAGTTTTGACAATATTTTTCCACTATTTCCAGCTGTTGCTGTATTCCTTGTTCAGTAAGAGACTGTAGGACAGGGTCATCGGCATTAAACAGACTCTTGCCCTCTCGATCTGGGAGGGAGGGGCCAGGAGCAGCACTAGTCCAGCTGAACAGCGAGTTCATTTATATAGATATTGAACAGAGTTGGACTCAAATTGTAGCCTCTTCTCTGGGTGAAGAATTTGCTTTGCTTGTCTCCAATTTTAACAGCACATCCATTTTCTAAGTACATTGATTTAACCAGATCATATATTTTGCCATTATATTTTGAGTCATTAATAGAGACCCTCATGCCAGATGGAGTCGAATGTTTTCTTGAAATCAATAAAGCAAGTGAATATCTTACCATTATTTGTTTGGTGTATATCTTTGTTAATTGAAGTGTAAAGGGTATATACATGATCAGTGCTGCGGTGTTTTGGGAGGAAACCAATTTGGATTTTACTCAAAATAGTGTTGCTCTAAGAAATCTAGTATGGTTTTGTTGAGAATACGACAGAATAATTTACCCAGCCAGCTGCTGACTCAGATGCCACGGTAGTTGTTGGGGTCTGATCTGTCCCCACTCCTTATGAACTGGTGAAATCAGCCCTTTGCACCAGATGTCAGGAAAATGTCCTGAATGTAGTACGATGTTGAACAATTTCAACACTGCACCTGCATATGTGGGGTGTTGCATTTATGCATTTTGTTTTTTATCCTGTCTGGACCACAAGCTTTCCTTGGCTGGAGAGTGTTTGTTTGTGTGACCAGTTCATCCCAAGTAATTGGGAAATCAAGGGGGTTTTGATTTTCCTATAATGTTGGGAGTTTTTCTTTCATGATGTATTGATCTGAGTTAATGTGATTAATTGGTATGTCTTTGTACAGATTTTCAAAGTTTGCTCTCCAGATGTCACCATTTTGGACAGGTAGTGCTTGTGGTTTCTTAGTGTTGAATTTGTTCCACGTATCCCAGAATCGATTCTGATTTATGGCATTCTCAATATCTTCAAGTTTCTTGTAGGTACAATTTTGCTTTTTGTTCCTAATTGTACATTTGTATTTGCTTAAAATTTCGTTATACCTAATGCGCAGGGCTGGGTTGTTTGGTTCCCGATGTTTTTCATTTGATTTTTTTCTTAGGTCTTTTCTGATCGTCTTGCTCTCTTGATCAAACCATTTTTCTGTTTTGCCTTTTTACAGGCTTCCTTTTTTGTTTAAGGTCAGCTTCAATGGCTGCCTTCTGAAATAGCATATTAATATCGTCTATGGCCTTGTTTACACCATTTCTGGTAGGGATATATTGATTATTGTTATATATTGTTATGTTGTTGTTATGTCATTATAGACTTATAGTTTATAGATCAGGTGAGTTCAAGGCCTCTCTCTCTCTCTCCCTCTCTCCCTCTCTCTCTCTCCCTCTCTCTCTCTCCCTCTCCCTCTCCCTCTCTCTCTCTCTCATCTGTTCTTCCTGTCTCGCTCTCTTTCTCTTCAACTTTCAGGTGATGAGACACCCTGATCACGTGTCCTCCGTCGTCTTCCTCTGGGCGCACCACGAGAAGATGGTGGCCATTGACCAGTCGGTGGCGTTTGTAGGTGGGATTGACCTGGCCTTTGGGAGGTGGGACGACAACAACTACAGACTGACTGATATGGGAGACTCGGAATTACCCAATCGTAATCTGGAGGCGGGTCCAGAGGTGGGGGTCATGATTATTCCCCTCATCTTTTTGTGAGCATCATAATGTTTGGGACAAAGGTGCTAATTATGTCCCTTTTTTCATTATTTTTGCTTTGCAATCAAACAATTACATGCACTTGAAATGTCGATTTGAAACTTTTATTGAAGGAATCCTCTGAGTTTTTTATAACCATATTTGTTATTTTGCGGATTAGGGTGGGCTCTACTCTTTATATCACTGTGTAAAGCCTGCTGATGACAGTCCATCTGTGAAAAGTGCTATACAAATACAATTGAATCAAAAGGTGTCATGCTCTCACATTGTAAAAATTACAGTTGTGCTTTTTCATAGCGGTGTCTCCATTTTAGGCTGGTGACAAAGTCGAGGAAGGCTCGAATGGGTCAGCCTGTCGACCCCCGACAGCAAAGCCAGAGCCTGTGGATGCAGACGACCTGTCGGGAAACGGTCTGCTTTGGCTGGGGAAAGACTACAGCAACTTCATCAACAAAGACTGGGTCCAGCTGGACCATCCGTTTGAAGGTGCTGGATGGTTATGATGAGTGTTGTTTGTACGATAGGTTGTATGAGTATTGTTTGTACGATAATTTGTCTGAGTGTTGTTTCTATGATTGTTTGTATGACTGTTGTTTGTATGATTGTATGAGTGTTGTTTGTATGATAGTTTGTATGAGTGTTGTTTGTATGATAATTTGGAGGAGTGTTGTTTGTGTAATGTGAATATAGGATTGCAGTATTTACCTTTTTTTTTGTTAAGCCCAGACTGGAGCTAGGTTTGGACATGTTCTGGGCATGTCTGAAACAAGTCCCAGAGAAAAGAAAAAAAAAGTCTAAAAGGTGGGAGGGGTTTGCAAAAGAGTATATTAGGAGGGAGAATTGAGACAGTAAAGTAGTAGGAGAAATTGCAAGGATACATGTGACCAGACATGTCATTCTGTTAAAGACCTGTGAAGCTTATAGTGGATTTTTGCCTGTGTTAGAGCATTTTCCTCACCCAGGACATCACCAAGGAACCCAACCAAAAGGGACTGTAAATATTTCTGTTTTTCTTGTTAATCAATCCTGGTCATTAGATTAGTCAGTTGTTAGTTGTCTTTGTTAATTAAATGTGTTTAAGGTTTAAAATTATGTCTGTCATCCATTGCTGTTGTGGATGTTGTAATAACAAACTGTAATAACAAATTGGGGCCATTACAAATTGGGGGCTCAAGTCCGGGATAGAACATTATGTGAGTCATTTATTGAAAATCTAACATTTAAAATTGTAAAATTGTTTTTTTGAATTTTCCTATATATGTATATATATACTGTATATATATATATAGATAGAAAGATCAACAGCAATGGATGATTTCTTGGCATCACCAACCATAGGGGTTTTGAAGTCTTTTAAAAAGACAGAACTGTTGGAAATATGCTGACATTTCGAGCTGACAGAGGTAAAACCAGCCATGCGAAAAGCAAGACTGGCTAGAAAGATAGTTGAATATTACATTGATGAAAATGTGTTTGCACCAGGAGATCTGGAACAATTTCCAGTGGAAAATCCAAATATAGAAATGGAACTTAAATTAAAAATGCTAGAGATTGAAAGGGAGGAAAAAGAAAAACAAAGACAGTTTGAGTTAGAAAAATTAGCAAGAGAAGAGAAAAAAGAAAGGGAGGAAAAAGAAAAACAAAGAGAATTTGAGTTAGAAAAATTAGCAAAACAGAGAGATTTTGAATTAGAGAAATTCGATAGAGAAGAAAGACTCAAAATGGAGCAACTAAAAATTAAAATTGAAACTAAAAATAAATTTTGTGCCAGTCAGGAGGTAAAACTGGTGCCTCCATTTTCGGAAAAGGACGTAGACGACTATTTCCAGTGTTTTGAAAAGGTCGCAAAGAGTTGCCAGTGGCCAAAGGAACACTGGCCTCTGATGTTGCAAACTGTTCTCAAGGGTAAAGCTCAACAAGCCTATTTGGCTTTGTCTGCAGATGATTCCTCTGATTATGAGGTTGTCAAAAAGGTTATTTTGAGAGCTTATGAGTTGGTTCCAGAGGCTTACCTGCAGAAATTCAGGGGTCTGAAGAAATCTGAAAATCAGACTTATGTGGAATTTGCTAATGAGAAGCAGGATTGCTTTGAGCGATGGTGTACTTCTATGGAGGTCAAGGATGATTTCAACTCACTAAACGAGATGGTGTTAGTTGAAGAATTTAAGAACTGTGTTAAGGATGATATTGAGACTTACCTTAATGAGAAGCAAGCACTGAATTTGCAGTCAGCTGCTAAATTTGCATATGAATATGTTCTCACACATAAGTCCAAATTTCAGTCTAGCAGTAACAATAGATGGTTCCAATTTCAGAAGAAAGGTAACGGTGATACCCAAGATTCCTCACCCAAAGACAAAGACAAATCTGGTGATCGTGCTCAGAAATCCAGTAATAGGTCTGATCAAAGTGTAAAAGCTGACAGTGACAAAAGTGGTCTAGTTTGCAGTTATTGCAAGAAATCTGGTCATGTTTCAACTAACTGTTGGTTCCTTAAAGCTAAGAAAGAAAAAGAAAAGGATACCAAACCAAATGCCTTTGTGAAAACAAGGTTAGAAACCCCTGTAGTAGATGATCAATCTGCTAAATTGCCTGCTTCTTGTGGAGCTAAAAAGCCTGATACTGCTGACATTGTGAGGGAGGAATTTCTTCCATTTGTGTCAGAGGGATTTGTGGCTCTGAATGAGCATTCTCCTCCTGTCCCCATATATATCCTAAGGGATACCGGAGCTTCTCAGTCACTTTTGTTGATGGACTCCTTGGAGTTACGTGATGAGACCGCTTCAGGGGATTTCATACTTGTACAAGGTATTGAAGGGAGGACTGTATCTCTAACCCTGCGCTCTGTATTCTTGAAGTCAGATTTAGTTACAGGACGGGTAGAGGTGGGACTTATGTCAAGTCTACCTATAAAGGGTGTTTCTCTGTTGCTAGGCAATGACCTGGCTGGGGGAAATGTAGTTCCCCCTGTTCATCTTACTTCACTGCCGAGCACTGAAGATGGCGATGAAGACCCATCTTTGTATCCTTCCTGTGCAGTGACCCGTGCTATGGCCAAGAAGGCTCAAGAAGAAGATAATGTGGTGCCGTCCAGCACATTGAATAGTCATGACTCAGGTGGATCGCCTCATGACTCTGTTCGGCCTACTACGAGTTCTCCGTTTGAGGACTTATCAGATACTTTTATCAGTTCTTTGTTCAGCCAGCCAGATGGGTCTGGTGATTCTGATGTGTCTGGAGACTTGTCTCTGTCCAGAAAGCAGTTGATTAAGGAGCAAACTGATGATCCTGAAATTTGTGTACTAAAGAGGAGAGCCCTTCCTGATAAAGAAATAGACGCAGTTCCAGTTGGGTATTATCTCAAGGATGGTGTGTTGATGCGGAAGTGGCGCCCTCCTGATATACCTGCCAATGCAGATTGGGCAGTGGTCAGGCAAATTGTTGTTCTGAAGGTCTACAGGAATGAGATCTTAACAATGGCTCATAGTTTACCTTTAGGAGGTCATCTTGGTGTTCACAAGACTGTTGATAAGATCATGAAACACTTCTTTTGGCCTGGGCTTCGGAAAGATGTTTCCAACTTTTGCAAAACCTGTCACACTTGTCAGGTAGTTGGTAAACACCAGTTAGACCCACCTGTAGCTCCATTGCAGCCTATCCCAGCATTTGGGGAGCCGTTCTCTAAGGTCATTGTTGATTGTGTTGGTCCATTACCCATGACTAGATCTGGAAATCAGTACTTGTTGACAATCATGTGTGCATCTACCAGATTCCCTGAAGCCATACCTCTGCGTAACGTCAAGGCAGCTGCAATCTCAAAGGCTTTGATAAAGTTCTTCATGTTGTTTGGCCTTCCCAGGGAAATTCAGTCAGACCAAGGTAGCAATTTCACTTCCGGATTGTTTCAGCAGGTTGTGTATGAACTAGGTGCAAAGCAGATTCTTTCTAGTGCTTATCATCCAGAAAGTCAGGGTGCCTTAGAGCGGTTTCATTCCACTCTCAAGACAATGATGAGGACTTATTGTTATGACCATGAGAAAGACTGGGATGAAGGTGTTCATTTGCTGTTGTTTGCAGCTAGAGAAGCAGTGCAGGAGTCTACTGGATTCAGTCCGTTTGAGCCAGTGTTTGGCCATGAAGTGAGAGGACCTTTGCTTTTGTTGAGTGAACAATGGCAAGAGAAAGAACCGCATATCAGTGTATTAGACTATGTTAGCAAGTTCAAAGAAAGACTGCGTGCAGCTTGTGACTTAGCCAAAGGGAACTTGAAATCAAGTCAGGGAAAAATGAAAACTTGGTATGATCATAAGGCTAGAAGCCGTGAGTTTAAACCAGGAGACAAGGTTCTTGTGTTGTTTCCCTTGCAGTCCAATCCATTGCAGGCTAGATTTCATGATCCTTATGAAATTCTGACAAAATTCAATGATCTCAATTACATTGTGAAGACTCCAGATAGGAGAAAACCAAAACAATTGTGTCACATTACTATGCTGAAGCCTTATCATGACAGTAATGCTAGGGTTGCAGCTGTCACTTCAGATTCTCCTATGGTCGAAACGTGTGAAGATGAGGGGGAGTTTCAAGATGATGAACTTAGAATTAAAGCTGAAGTTCTTTCATGTAAATTGTCAAATTCTGAAGTGTTGCAAAATCTTGATGTATAACTCCAGCACTTAGAACCCTCACAGAGAGATCAGTTTGAGAGGTTGATCAAGAAATATGAGGATCTGTTTCCTGATGTTCCAAAGAGAGTTTCTATAGCTCTCATGATGTAGATGATGGTGATGCCAAACCAATAAAACAGTTTCCGTACCGGATGAACCCTGAAAAGAGAGAGATTGCTGAGAAAGAGGTTGAGTACATGTTAGAACATAATATTATCAGACCCTCCAACTCAGATTGGAGTTCACCCTGTGTGCTAGTTCCAAAACCTGAAGGAAGTACTAGATTCTGTACAGATTATCGCAAAGTCAATGCTGTAACTAGAACTGAAGTTTCTAATACCTAGGATTGATGATTGTATCGATAGAGTAGGGCAAGCAAAGTTTCTATGATAGAAACTTTATATATAAGTTTGTATGATAGTTTGTATGAGTGTTGTTTGTATGATTGTTTGTATGAGTGTTGTTTGTATGATAGTTTGTATGAGTGTTTTGTATGAGTTTGTGAGTGTTTGTATGATAGTTTGTATGAGTGTTGTTTGTATGATTTTGTGAGTGTTTGAATGATAATTAATATGTGTTGTTTGTATGATATTTTGTATTATTGTTGTTTGTATGAGTGTTGGTATGTGTAGTGGCAAAAAACAGGTTTTGGCTCTTCCTTTAGCCCCTAGTTCCTTTCCATTTTCACCACCATGAAGAAAGCAGGTAAAGCAGCGTCAGACTCAAAACCCGTATCCATTAAATCCAGGAGAGGAGTTTGACTGGAAATTGATCTTGGTTTATTACAAACGAAAATTAAATACAAACAAAGAATGCAATGGTGTGCAGCAAAAGACTATAAAGTTCAGTTTCAGGGTCCAGGTTCAGAACGATTACAAGCCTAGGGTTCCGGGTTTAGGCTTAGGTTTAAACGGGCCTAGGTCAATGACTGTAACCTGCCGTCCTGCCTTCCTCCCGTCATGCGCAATTGGCATCCATTTATGCCATTTGGTGGCACCATTCACCATCTGTAGAGGGCGCAGTCTCACAAAAATGTACAAACAACAAAATATGAGCGCAATGTAAAACAAACATAAATGCGGCTCCTACACACCGGCCCCTAATTGTTCTTCTAGAATCAATTACTTAATCATTAACAAAAAAAAAAAGGGGAGCCGAAAATAGCAAGAATCAACAAGTAATGTATGTAAATTGAATAATGAAAAAAGGATTTCACTACTTTCCTGTATAATGTGACCAGTGACATCGTGGTCCTTCGTCAGCATCAGCTTCAAGGATGCGGCACAGTTTGGTGATGGGCCTCACCAGGACTGACGTCTTGGTCTTCAACTTTACAGATCTGACTAGGCCTCTCTCATCAGATGTGGTGTCCAACACTCTTCCCAATGGCCAGGATCCTCTTGGAGCACTGGGATCGACCACTAGGACAATGTCTCCAATCTTGAAATTCTCTTTCTTGCCTGTCCATTTCTGCCTTTCTTGCAGGAGGAGAAGGTATTCTTTGGTCCACCTGTGCCAGAAAAGATCTGCCATGTACTGGACCTGTTTCCAGCGGCGCTTGGCATAGGTGTCGGACTTCTGGAAGACTCCTGGGGGCAGAGTGGGCATGGTCTTTAATAACAGGAGATGATTGGGCGTCAGTGGTTCTAGGTCATGGGGGTCTGAAGACGCTGTGGAGAGGGGGCGGCTGTTCAGGATTGCCTCCGCCTCACAGAAGAGGGTGTGAAGGCCTTCATCGTCCGTGGTTTGCTGATGTAATGTGGAGTTGAGCACCTGCCGGACGGATCGTATGAGCCTTTCCCAGACTCCGCCATGGTGTGATGCGGCTGGTGGGTTGAAACTCCACTCAATGCCATCAGGAAGCAGGGCATCTTGAATCTTCCTCCCACTGAGAGACATCAGGGCCCTCTTCAGCTCAGCGTGTGCACCCACGAGGTTTGTCCCATTGTCGGACCTGATGTGTTTGACTTGGCCTCTCCTGCAAACAAACCTCCTCAAAGCATGTATACATGAGTCTGTGTCCATAGTATACGCAATTTCTAAATGAACAGCTCTGCTGGACATGCAAGTGAAAAGGACTCCATACCTTTTGATGTTGCTTCTACCTCTCCTCACCTCAATCGGGCCAAAGTAGTCCAATCCAACATTGGTGAAGGGTGGGAGGTCAGGTAGGATTCTTTCCTGTGGCAAATCAGCCATTTTTTGTTGACCTACTTTGCCTCTCACACGGCGACACACTACACATTTGGAGAGCACCCTTCTGGCTATGGAGTTGCCCTTTACAATCCAGTACTTTTTGCGGAGCTCTGCAAGCATGTGGTTTCTGCCACTGTGTCCATTGTGTTTATGAACATGCCTGAGTAAAAGAACTGAGAAATGTGACTCTGGGGGCAAGATGCAGGGGTGTTTAGTTTCCTCTGGCATTGCAGACCTATGCAGTCGGCCACCTACCCTCAGGAGGCCATCATCCAGTGTAGGATCAAGTCTGCACAACCTACTGCTGCTGAGAACTCTGGGAGGAGTCATCTGCAATGAGGAGATTTCATTAGAGAAGGCTTGCCTCTGGCTGTACATAACAACTGCCCTTTCTGCATCTGCTAAGTCTTTCACCGTTATGTGCTGTTCAATACAGGTTTTTATATTTTCCACTTTTAGGCTACACTTTGACCCATCTGACTGGGTGAATGGAGGCAGCCCTTTTCCATTTTTTACCTTCAGCCTCAGAACTCTCATCAGCTTCAGGTACCATGCTACTGCCTTTAGCAGCCTGATCCAATCGGAGAAGAATGAGATGAGTTGGTCTGTAGGTGTTTCAGGTTTTACCATGGCTGTGAAGACGACAGTGGTTCTCCTAACCTCTGGATCATCCTGAAGCATGGGGCCCAGTGCCTGCACTACTGGCCAACTTTCCTCTGACTTCCATAGAAATTCAGGTGCATGGATCCATCTTCTCTGCTCCATGAACTTTCTAGCACTCAATCCTCTGGATGAGTCATCAGCAGGATTGTCTTTGCTGCCTACATATCGCCATTGTAGCAGCTTTGTGTTGTCTCTAATTAACGAGACCCTGTTTGCCACATAGGTCTTAAACCTTGCTTGATCATTGGCAATATACTTCAGCACTGTTTGGCTATCTGTCCAAAATACTGAGGGCTTTAAATCAATGTGTAATTTTCTCCTCAGCATTCTATCCACTTTGACCATCAGAGCAGCAGCCGCCAGCTCCAGTCTTGGCACTGTGATGTTCTTTAAGGGCAGAACTCTGGACTTTCCTAGAAGAAAGTTGACATGCACCATATCTTTCTTGTTCACCTGTCTGATGTAGCTCACAGAGCCATAGCCACTCTCACTGGCGTCAGCAAAGTGATGCAGTTCCGCCCACCTGGTTGCTCCAAAGCCCTTTGGTTTTAGGCAGCGTGGCACACTGAAGCCTTTGATCACCTCCAAGCTGTTGGTCCATTCCATCCATCGCTTTGATATGGCCTGTGGCAACGGCTCATCCCATCCAAAGCCCGCCTGACAGAGCTCCTGTAGCAGTTGCTTGGCTGGAAGAATGAGAGGAGCAAGAAAGCCAAGTGGGTCAAAGATTGAGCTGACAACAGACAGTATGCCTCTGCGAGTATGTGGTTTTGATTCAAGTTAATGTTGAATCGGAAGCTATCCGAGTCTACACACCACTGTAGTCCCAAGGCTCTTTCAACCGGTAGGCTGTCCTTGTCGAGATCCAGTGACTTAATTCCCTTGACCCTGTGCTCTGTGGGAATGGATGCTAAAACTGCACGGCTATTGCTCACCCACTGAGTTAGTTGGAACCCACCTTTACTGCACAACGCAGTGAGATCCTTTACCAGCTGGACAGCATTTGACTCATTGTCCACTGACCTGGCTAGGTCATCAACGTAGAAGTGGTGCCTGACGGTCTCCGCTACCTGAGGGGGAAAGCAACTTTCATTGTCAGCAGCAGTTCTTTGCAGTGCATATGTGGCAATACTGGGAGAAGACACAGCACCAAATATGTGCACAAGCATTCGGTATTCCTTTGGGGTCTGGCTGGTGTCACCTTGTGGCCACCAAAGGAATCGCAGGTAGTCAACATCAGACTTTACCACTCTGACCTGGTGGAACATGGATTTGATGTCAGCCATGAGTCCAACTGGCTCTTTGCGAAATCTTATGATGACCCCAAGAAGAGAGTTGGTGAGATCAGGACCCTGCAGTAGCTCAGTGTTGAGTGACACACCTTGAAACGATGCAGCACAGTCGAACACCACTCTAAGTTTTTTCTTTTTAGGGTGGTAAACCCCATGGTGTGGTAGGTACCATGTCTTTCCAGGTGGCTGCACGAGTTCCTCCTGAGGGATTTCCTCAGCATAGTTATTTTCAAAGAAGTCAGTGAGAAATGCCAAGTACTCCTGTTTGAACTGCTCATTCTTTGACATCTTTCTTTTTAGGCTGTACAGACGCTGTTCTGCCATTTGTCTGTTGCTTGGCAGGTTCACGTCAGTTTTTCTGAAGGGCATTCTCAGACTATAATGGCCATTCTCCAGCTTTGCTTCATTTGCCATTTTTAGGAATGTTTTGTCCTCTATAGACATTTCTGTCTTTTCCTCTGACGCAATTTCCTGGAAATCCTGGTTGTACTGTGAAATCAGCAGTTTTTCCAGACTTGCTACAGAAATCCTGTTGGCCGTCACAACTCGGCCACTACCAGCAGCACATCTCAATGGCCCATTAACCACCCACCCCAACAGTGTTCTGACTGCATAGGGACCCCCATCTTGACTATTTATTACCTCCCATGGCTCTAGTAGGTGTGGAGCATTCGTGCCAATCAACAGCTCCACCTTCGAGCTAATGGAGGGAATGGTGACCTTACTCAAGTATACCCAATGCATCAGGTCATATTGTTTGGGGATGCTACTGGTTGTTACAGGCATGTCCTTTTGCGTGAAGATATCAGGAAGATGGAAGAATGTCTCGCTGTCCAATGCTGAAACTTCCAGTCCTGATATTACATGCGTTGGGACTGACATTTCCTGATTCATAGTGCGCAGCAGAATGTGTGTCCTCTTGCCTCTCAGGTTGAGACGCGTGATGAGCTCCTCAGAGCAAAAGGTGGCAGAAGATCCAGGATCAAGCAGAGCGTATGTTTGTATGACATGGCTGCCCTTTGCTGCCTTGACATTAACTGGGACAATGGAAAGTACACTTTCCTGGTCTCCGGCCCCTATATGACCACATAGCTCTGCGACGCTACCATCAGATGGGGTGTTCGTTTCACTAATTGCAATGTGAAGAGCACTTGGATGGCTTCTTTTGCACATGTTGCAGGTAAGACACCTACTGCAGTCTTTGCTGATGTGCCCTGGTGTGAGACATCCAAAGCAGATGCCCTTGGCTTTTAAGAAGCTGAGCTTGTCTCTATGGGCATTTTTCATAAACCTCTTGCAAGAGTCCAGTGCATGTTTGGAGCTACAAAAGTGACATGAAGGCTCAGATTTTACTTCTTCAGCAGGGGCTACACTAGTAACATAGCTACTGCTAGAGGGCTTAAAGGGCCGTGTTTTAACAGGGGCTTTTGGTTTTCCTCTAACAGCTGACTGCTCTTGAAGATCACCAAACATTGGGTCACCAGCTATACTGGCCTGTCTTTCCATGAAGGATACAAGGTCCAAAATTCTTACCCTGCTTTGGCGATGTTGCTGCAGTTCATAAGCCTTATTGCGCCATTTTTCCTTGAGCTTGTAAGGCAGTTTTGCAGCAATGCTCCTCATGGTGGATACAGTGTCCAGCTCCTCCATGTAGGTCATTTCCTCCATTGCATTGCAGCAGCTCCTTAGGAACATGGCATAATCCTGTAGGGACTTGGCATCCTGTGTTTTTATTAGAGGCCATGACAGGGCCCTTTCCAAGTAAGTACAAGATATCTTGTATTCTTGCGATATCTTGAGATATCTTGCGTTTATCTCTTGATCAAGAGCCTTCGTGATGTAGGGGGGAGGGAGAAAGGGAGGTAAAAAAAAAAAAAAAAAATTAAGAGCTTGGTGTATATGTGTATATATGTATGTGTATATAGGAAACAAGTAAAATATTAGTTGCTGTCCTCTCTAAACATGCTACCAATATGGAGTGTCAATGGTGGGAATTTGTTGGTTTTGTTGCTGTCACAACTCCACTCTTTTTCTTTATGTGGAGTTGGGGGGAAGCCTAGTCCCTGCCTGTTCTGTTTGGGCAATGACTATTTCGTTTTTATTTTTGTTTGTTTTTTTGTTTATTCCATTTGGTTTGGTTTGTTGTATTTTTCTCTCGGGTTATAGATGTTTTTGTGTGGGCCTGCATATTGATGGATTATTTATTCCCCCTTGTGGGGATAAGGATGATAGATGGGTCTCAGGCTGGGAATATATTCTAAACAGGAGCTGGTTTTTCGGAGCGGATTTTGTATTAGTTATGAGGTTATATAAAAATTTACCTTATCATCACAGGCTGCAAATTACCTTTCGATTGTAGCTATTCTAAGTAATATTAAACTCTGCTCTTGGAATATTCGAGGGCTAAAAAAACCTGCTAAGAGACGAGCAGTCTTGATGTCTTTAAAAAAAGAGGGTGTTTCTATTGGGTTTTTACAGGAGACTCACTTGGAGGAGAAGGATATCCCTAAGTTCCAAAAAGCGTGGGGGGGTTTAGTTTTTGCCACAGGTTATTCTTCCTGTAATAGGGGTGTGGCTATCTTAATCAATAAAAATGTATCTTTTGTCCCTGTTAGCTGTATTAAAGACCGTTTGGGTCGTTATGTGATCCTTAAGGGGGTTCTTCAGGGTAAAGAATTTTCTTTTCTGAACATTTATTGTCCGCCCGGCTATTCTGTGGATTTTCTTTCTCAGGTTTTTACTCAGTTTAATGAGTTGGCTTCCCAAGATCTAATTGTTGGGGGAGACTTTAACTGCCACCTAAACCCCACTATTGATAAATTTCCTGCTGGTATCTCCCCTACTACTAAACAAGCAAAGATGCTTAAACTTTTATGTCAAGATTATGGATACTTGGATGTGTGGAGGGCTCTCCATCCTAATAAGTTAGGGTTTACTTTTTTTTCTCCCCCCCACAATAGTTATAGCAGAATTGATTATTTTTTTATTCCCTCCTCCAAGTTATTTTTGACCTCGTCTGTCCTGGGTAATATTAAATTATCAGACCATGCCCCTCTCTACATGATGTATTCTTTGTCAGAAGAAAGGGCACTGTCTAGGTCTTGGAGATTTAAACCATCTCTTCTTAAAGACGATAAATTTGTTTCCTATTTTACCTATGAATTCAAAATATTTTACTCAATTAATTCACCTTCAATGAACAATTCCTCTATGTTATGGGAAACCTGCAAGGCTTTTTGTCGAGGTCTAGTGATGTCCTATGAGGCTGCCAAGAGACGTAAAAAGAATGATCGATGCAAATTCCTCGAGATTAAATTAACTGATTTGGAGAATCAATACATTCAATCCCCTTCTGCAAATTTACTTCGACAAGTTACAGCTACTAGAGCTGCATTAAATACGTTACTGATCCAAGACTCGGAACATTCGTTAAAGTACGCTAGACAGGAAACTTACGAATCTGGTGATAAACCTGGAAAATATCTTGCCAATCTTGCCAAAAAGAGGGCTAATTCACAAATTATTGTTTCTATTTTAGATGACAATGGGATCAGATCATTTGAATCCAAAATTATTAACAGGGAGTTTGCATTGTTTTATTCTAACCTTTATAAATCTGAACAATCTGAGAATGCTACTGTTCTGATGTATAAGTTTTTTTCTGAGTTAAAACTCCCACAAATTACTGATGCCCAGAAATATCAGCTTAATGCTCCAATAACAAGAGAGGAGGCACTTACTGCCTTGAAAGCTATGCCTTCTGGAAAGGCTGCAGGGCCGGACGGTTTTGGCTCTGAGTTTTTTAAGGAGTTTAGCCACATCCTTCTTGATCCATTGTTAGCCATGCTAAATCATTCCTTTGCTGTAGGAATCTTGCCACAGTCTTTGAGAGAGGCAAATATTTCTCTCATTTTAAAAAAAGATAAATGTCCTGAGAAGTGCGCCTCATACAGACCAATAGCTTTATTAAATTCAGATCAGAAATTACTTTCTAAAATTTTGGCTTTGCGCCTGGAAAAAGTCTTACCGTATATTATCAACAAAGACCAGACTGGCTTCATTAAGGGACGAAATTCTAGTGATAACACAAGAAGGCTTTTCAACATTATCCAATTTTGTCGAGATTTTAAACATCCAGCTATGGTCCTTTCTCTTGATGCCGAAAAGGCATTTGACAGAGTTGAATGGCCTTATTTGTTTTTTGCTTTGGAAGCATTTGGTTTGGGAGATTTTTTCATCAATTGGATTAAGGTTCTGTATAACTCCCCCGTGGCAGCAGTTCTGACTAACGGGTTGAGATCTAATAATTTTTCTTTGCAACGGGGAAATCGTCAGGGTGATCCTCTCAGCCCATTACTTTTCAATCTTGCGGTCGAACCTTTAGCTCAGGCCATAAGGCAGTCAACTCTAATATCCGGGATTAGAGCTGAAGATGTGGAACATAAGATCACATTGTATGCTGATGATGTGCTAATATTTCTTTCTCAACCTCAATTGTCAATTCCTCATCTAGTACAGGTTATTTCTGCATTTGGCGCTTTCTCAGGATATAAAATCAATTTTACCAAGTCAGAGGCTATGCCTCTAGGGTCTCTCATATCTATTCCAGATTTAACTGAGCCCTTTCCTTTCCAGTGGTCCCCAGACGGTTTTCGGTATTTGGGTGTGTTTATTACACCAACATATGATCAGCTCTATAAAAATAATTTTCCGATCCTCTTAAATGCGATTAAAGCTGATCTAGATCGCTGGGCTCCCTTACCTCTCTCTTGGTTAGGCAGGATTTCCCTTATAAAAATGAATATTCTTCCTAGACTTTTATATCCTCTACAAATGATTCCCTTACTATTATCTAATAAGGTCATTAAGGAGCTTGAAGGATGGCTAAGCTCCTTTATATGGAGTAAGAGGAAACCTAGATTAAAATTAGCTAAACTTCAAACGCCTGGTTCTGATGGGGGTTTGGATCTACCCGATATAAGACTTTATCAACTAGCTGTGCATCTTCGTGTGATAGCAAACTGGTTTAAAAATGATCAGATATCAATTTGGTTTGACATCGAGAATCTGCAGTCAAAATGTCCATTACGGAATCTCTTATTTATCAAAGACCGCAAACATCTGAAAAAATTATGTCTAAATCCAGTTACACTTTGTACAGTTAAAGCTTGGAGTCTTATTCGTAAGTTAGAAGGTCGTGCTGAGTTAACATCTCCTCTTACTCCAATCTTAAATAATCCAGATTTTGTGCCTGGCTATTTAGACAGGAACTTCAGGAGGTTGTGCGTACGGGGTCTGACAACATTAGGTGACATGTTTGATGGGCAGACTATATTATCCTTTTCTCAGTTACAGTATCGGCTCGGTATCAGGAAATCTGATGAGTATAAATACTTACAAATTTTACATTTTATTATTAAAGATACCACACTTACAACTGATTGCTCACTTTCACAGATTGAAACAATTCTATCGTCACAAATTTCAGAACGTATTAGTATTTTTTATAAAGCTCTCATCTCTAATCTACCTTCAACTTCCCTGGCCTTAAAAATGGCATGGGAAAGAGATCTTGGGGTTACCATTGGAGATGATGAGTGGCAGCAGGTTTGGATTTATGCTAAAGATATATCTGTTTGCAATCGTTTTAAATCTACTCAGTTTAAAATTCTTCATCGTATCTATATCACCCCTGCCCTTAAAAATAAAATGGATCCCAATGCTTCTCCATTTTGTTGTAAATGCAAAATCGTGATTGGTGATCTTATTCACTATTTTTGGTGGTGTCCTAAGATTCAGAGATATTGGTCAAGTGTAGTAGATGAATTATCTTTTATTTTTCATGTACCTGTGGAGCTGGACCCTGTTTGTTTGCTTCTTGGTTTTCCTGATTCTCATATTACAAGACGTAGCTATAAGAGGCTATTTAATCTCCTCACATTTGCTGCAAGGAAGAACATTTTAACTTACTGGACAAAAGATTCCTCTCCTTCTAAGAATTCTTGGCATAACATTATCATGGACTGTATTCCTAATGAATATATTACATCAATGTTACATTCTAGAATGGATAATTTTTATAAAATGTGGGATCCATATTTGGAATTTGTTAAACCTAGATTGCCCATTTCAATATTTCAAGGTCTTTTTCACTGTACCTAGGGGGATTTGATGTTCTCCGTCAAACCAGCGTTTGTTTGAGAATGTCTGTCTTTGTGTCCACCATGCTTTGGCGTTGGTCACACAGATGAACTTATATAATGTCTGTATATTTATTGGTATATGTGTACATATGTATATGCCTTTTTGTATGTATGTGTATGTATGTATATATATATGTACTAATGTATGTATGTATGTATGTGTGTATGCATATGTTTATATATGCATGGATATTTTTGCCCCACCTATTTTATATCAGGCCTGAGAGAGGGTTCTTCTTTTTTTTTCTTTTTTTTTCTTTTTTTTATTACGTGTTCTTCTTTCTGTCTGACTGTTTTGTGTTTATTTGTGAAATAATATAAATAAAGGAAAAAAAAAAAAAAAAAAAAAAAAAAGATATCTTGCATTCATTTCCAAAGTTTTCCTTGAGTAATTGCAGGGCTCTTTGGTAGCCTCTGTCTGGTTCCATGTATTCACAACTCTTAACTAGCCTTTGTGCTTGGCCTTTGGTATATTGGATAAGAAATTGTAGTCTATCTCTGTGGTTGTCAGTTTTACGCTCAACCATATTTTGAAAGCTGTGGATGAATGACTTGTATTCAAGTACCTCACCATCAAACACTGGAATGTTGCCTTGTGGTAAGGTGGATGACAGTTGTTGTTTCACAAGCAATCTTGTCAATTCATTTTGGTTTTCCAATACCTTGATCATGTGATTGGCCTGTGGAGCACTGGGTGTAGATGGAAGTTGAGGCTGAGGATGCAGGTGAGGACGTGGTTGAAGTGGTAGAAGTGGCTGAGGAAGGTGCCATGGGGGAAGTGGCAGTTGAGGCTGAGGCAGTGGTTGAGGCTGTGGTGGAAGTGGCAGTAGTGGCTGAGGAGGGAGCCGTGGCGGGAGTAGCAGTTGAGGTTGAGCAGAGGACTGAATAGACACTGGGGAAATGTTGGAATCCCTGTCATAGGGAAGACTATGTACTGCTGTGTGTTGCACCTGGTCACTACTAGGCCTGGGGTAAGGTGCAGGTCTATTGTGATCTGGGTTAAGCAGAGACATATTAACATGAGAAGCACTTACTATGGGCTTGAATACTGGAGAGCTTCCATGAAAGGAATCTAAATCCTCCAGTTCTTCATCCAGTTGTGCAGGTGCTAACGCCTCTGCTCCTAAAATTGGCATGTGGGAGGTGTCTAAATTAAATGGAATTAAATCGCACTTATTCCTTTCAGCAGCCTTTAAATAGTTAATTTTTGCTGTGGTGGCTTCCAGTTCAATACTAAGCTCTAGAGCTTCTCTTTGTTTGCGCAACACTTCCTCCTGTTCCTCTATAGCGTGTTTTTGCTGCAATTTAGATGCTTTGGCCAATAAAGCTGCTCGTTCTGCTTCGGCATTAATGCGTAAAGATCTAGTAGATGAATTAGATCTACTCGAAGCACTGGACGCATGTGATTGGGCATCGAGAAAATCGGGGTCTGCATGATCAAAACCTAAGGTGGCAGATGCATGCACAGGCCTTGCAGAAGTAGTAACTTCGCCTAAGATAGTGGAGTTAGGATTTTCAACAGATGAAATCCATTTGGACACCTTGCTAATAAATTCCGTAATGTGCTCAAATCTCGGCCGGTACCATTTTTCCTCATCTTCTTTTCGTGCGCTTTCATCTAGCGCTTCAGCATATGATGTATGCAAAACTCGAAACTCTTCAAAGAATTCACTGAACTTAAGCATATTCTCCTTGACTTCATCAAGAAAATCTTTCATCATCAAATCATTCAAAATGTTCATTCTCCTTGTTAAATGTGACATTTTTCCTGATCTGGCAGCGCGCAAACGCGTCACTGTTTCCTCCATGTTTTCAACAGGATCTTCGGATTGCTTTAAATCGGCCATTGTTCACAAAAGCAAACTATCCAAAAACCAGCAAAAAATTATTATTCTTTTCTTTCAGTTAGTCCACTGTCCATTAAAGTTCAAAGGTATCTTGTTTTCTTTTACAAACTTAACGTCGGGTTCAATCAAAGTAAACGCGGCCTCGCCGCTTCAATTCTTTGGCCAGTCCAATTAACTCGACAAACTAAGGATTCCAAAAAAGTTTCTCAAAAAACACGAACCAAACTTGCTTCAAAATGTTTCCAAAATTGTTTTCCAACGAAAAAAATCTTCAACGTTCCTGCATTTGGCCATACATACCGCCAGCAAAGTGATTCCTTTGTCTAACTTTTTCCGCGTGTCAAGCCGACACTTCCTCAAAGTGCGCTTGTTCCAATATAATCCAGAGTCTTGGTGAATTGCAGAAGTCATTGACGAATTGTAGTGGCAAAAAACAGGTTTGGGCTCTTCCTTTAGCCCCTAGTTCCTTTCCATTTTCACCGCCATGAAGAAAGCAGGTAAAGCAGCGTCAGACTCAAAACCCATATCCATTAAATCCAGGAGAGGAGTTTGACTGGAAATTGATCTTGGTTTATTACAAACAAAAATTAAATACAAACAAAGAATGCAATGGTGTGCAGCAAAAGACTATAAAGTTCAGTTTCAGGGTCCAGGTTCAGAACGATTACAAGCCTAGGGTTCCGGGTTTAGGCTTAGGTTTAAACGGGCCTAGGTCAATGACTGTAACCTGCCGTCCTGCCTTCCTCCCGTCATGCGCAATTGGCATCCATTTATGCCATTTGGTGGCACCATTCACCATCTGTAGAGGGCGCAGTCTCACAAAAATGTACAAACAACAAAATATGAGCGCAATGTAAAACAAACATAAATGCGGCTCCTACAGTATGAGTGTTGTTTGTATTATTGTTTGTATGATAGTTTGTATGATAGTTTGTATGAGTGTTTTTTGAATGATTGTTTGTATGAGTGTTGTTTGTATGATAGTTTGTATGATAGTTTGCATGAGTGTATGAGTGTTGTTTGTATGATAGTTTGTATGAGTGTTGTTTGTATGATAGTTTGTATGGTAGTTTGTATGAGTGTTATTTATATGATTGTATGTATGAGTGTTGTTTGTATGAGTGTATGAGCATTGTTTATATAAGTTTGTATGATAGTTTGTATGAGTGTTGTTTGTATGATTGTTTGTATGAGTGTTGTTTGTATGATAGTTTGTAGGAGTGTTGTTTGTATGATAGTTTGTATGAGTGTTGTTTGTATGATAGTTTGTATGACTGTTGTTTGTATGATAGTTTCTATGAGTGTTGTTTGTATGATAGTTTGTACGAGTGTTGTTTGTATGATTGTATTAGTGTTGTTTGTATGATAGTTTATATGATGGTTTGTATGAGTGTGTGTGTGTTGTTTGTATGATAGTTTGTATGAGTGTTGCTTGTATGATAGTTTGTATGACTGTTGTTTGTATGATAGTTTCTATGAGTGTTGTTTGTATGATAGTTTGTACGAGTGTTGTTTGTATGATTGTTTGTATGAGTGTTGTTTGTATGATAGTTTGTATTATAGTTTGCATGAGTGTATGTGTGTTGTTTGTATGATAGTTTGTATGGTAGTTTGGATGAGTGTTATTTGTATGATTGTATGTATGATTGTTGTTTGTATGAGTGTATGAGTGTTGTTTATATCATGGTTTGTATGATAATCTGTATGAGTGTTGTTTGTATGATAGTTTGTTTGAGTGTTTGTATGATAGTTTGTATGAGTGTTGTTTGTATGATAGTTTGTATGAGTGTTGTTTGTATGACTTTCTATGAGTGTTTGTATGATAGTTTGTATGACTGTTGTTTGTATGAGTGTTGTTTGTATGATAGTTTGTATGAGTGTTGTTTGTATGATTGAATGAGTGTTGTTTTTATTATTGTTTGTATGAGTGTTGCTTGTATGATAGTTTGTTTGAGTGTTGTTTGTATCATAGTTTGTATGAGTGTTGTTTGTATAATAGTTTGTATGAGTGTTGTTTGTATGACTGTTTCTATGAGTGTTTGTATGATAGTTTGTATGATTGTTGTTTGTATGAGTGTTGTTTGTATAATAGTTTGTATGAGTGTTGTTTGTATGACTGTTTCTATGAGTGTTTGTATGATAGTTTGTATGATTGTTGTTTGTATGATAGTTTGTATGAGGGTTGTTTGTATGATGGTATGAGTGTTGTTTTTATTATTGTTTGTATGTGTGTTGCTGGTTTGATGGTTTGTTTGATTGTTGTTTGTATCACAGTTTGTATGAGTGTTGTTTGTTTAATTGTTTTTATGAGTGTTGATGGTATGATTGTTTGTATGAGTGTTGTTTTTATGATTGTTTATATGAGTGTTGCTTGTATGATAGTTTGTATGATTGTTGTTTGTATCATAGTTTGTATGAGTGTTGTTTGTTTGATTGTTTTTATGAGTGTTGATGGTCTGATTGTTTGTATGGGTGTTGTTTTTATGATTGTTTATATGACTGTGGCTGGTATGATAGTTTGTATGAGTGTTGCTTGTATGATGGTTTGTATGATAGTTTATATGAATGTTGTTGGTATGATAGTTTGTATGAGTGTTCATATTATTGTAGGAGTGTTGTTTCTTTGATTGTGTGATTGTTGTTTCTATGATAGTTTGTATGACTGTTGTTTGTTTGGGTGTTGTTTGAAATTTAGTTTGTACGAGTGTTGTTTGTATGATTGTTTGTATTATTGTTGTATGTATGATAGTTTGTATGATAGTTTGTATGAGTGTTGTTTGTATGATAGTTTATATGATGGTTTGTATGATTGTTGTTTGGATGATAGTTTGTATGAGTGTTGTTTGTATGATAGTTTGTATGATAGTTTGCATGAGTATATGTGTTGTTTGTATGATAGTTTGTATGATAGTTTGCATGAGTATATGTGAGTTGTTTGTATGATAATTTGTATTAATGTTGTTTGTATGAGTGTTTGTATGATTGTTGTTTGTATGATAGTTTGTATGAGTGTTGTTTGTATGATTGTATGGATGTTGTTTGTATGATAGTTTGTATGATAGTTTGCATGAGTGTATGAGTGTTGTTTTTATGGTAGTTTGTATGAGTATTATTTGTATGATTGTATGTATGAGTGTTGTTTGTATGAGTGTTTGAGCGTTGTTTATATCATGGTTTGTATAATAGTTTGTACGAGTGTTGTTTGTATGATCGTTTATATGATAGTTTGTATGGGTGTTGTTTGTATGATAGTTTGTATGAGTGTTGTTTGTATGATTGTTTGTATGAGTGTTGTTTGTATGATAGTTTGTATGATAGTTTGCATGAGTGTATGTGTGTTGTTTGTATGATAGTTTGTATGAGTGTTGTTTGTATGATGGTTTGTATGACTGTTGTTAGTATGATAGTTTCTGAGTGTTGTTTGTATGATAGTTTGTACGACTGTGTTTGTATGATTGTTTGTATTAGTGTTGTTTGTATGATAGTTTGTATTACTGTTGTTTGTATGATAGTTTCTATGAGTTTTGTTTGTATGATAGTTTGTACGAGTGTTGTTTGTATGATTGTTTGTATGAGTGTTGTTTGTATGATAGTTTGTATGATAGTTTGCATGAGTGTATGTGTATTGTTTGTATGATAGTTTGTATGGTAGTTTGGATGAGTGTTATTTGTATGATTGTATGTATGAGTGTTCTTTCTATGAGTGTATGAGTGTTGTTTATATCATGGTTTGTATGATAGTTTGTACGAGTGTTGTTTGTATGATTGTATGAGTGTTGTTTGTATGATAATTTGTATTAGTATTGTTTGTATGATTGTTTGTATGAGTGTTGTTTGTATGAGTGTTTGTTTGAGTGTTGTTTGTATCATAGTTTGTATGAGTGTTGTTTGTATGATAGTTTGTATGATAGTTTATATGAATGTTGTTGGTATGATAGTTTGTATGAGTGTTCATATTATTGTATGAGTGTTGTTTCTATGATTGTGTGATTGTTGTTTTTATGATAGTTTGTATGACTGTTGTTTGTATGATAGTTTGTATGGGTGTTGTTTGTATGATAGTTTGTACGAGTGTTGTTTGTATGATTGTTTGTATTAGTGTTGTAGGTATGATAGTTTGTATGAGTGTTGTTTGTATGAGTGTTGTTTGTATGATTGTATGAGTGTTGTTGTTATTATTGTTTGTATGAGTGTTGCTTGTATGATAGTTTGTTTGAGTGTTGTTTGTATCATAGTTTGTATGCGTTTTGTTTGTATGATAGTTTGTATGAGTGTTGTTTGTATGATAGTTTGTATGAGTGTTGTTTGCAAGACTGTTTCTATGACTGTTTCTATGAGTGTTTGTATGATAGTTTGTATGATTGTTGTTTGTATGATAGTTTGTATGAGTGTTGTTTGTATGATTGTATGAGTGTTTTTTTTCTATTATTGTTTGCATGAGTGTTACTTGTATGATAGTTTGTATGAGTGTTGTTTGTATGATAGTTTGTATGATTGTTGTTTGTATCATAGTTTGTATGGGTTTTGTTTGTTTTATTTTTTTTATGAGTGTTGATGGTATGATTGTTTGTATGAGTGTTGTTTTCATGATTGTTTATATGAGTGTTGCTTGTATGATAGTTTGTATGAGTGTTGCTTGTATGATGGTTTGTATGAGTGTTGTTTGTATGATTGTTTGTATGAGTGTTGTTTGTATGATTGTTTGTATGATAGTTTATATGAATGTTGTTGGTATGATAGTTTGTATGAGTGTTCATATTATTGTATGAGTGTTGTTTCTATGATTGTGTGATTGTTGTTTTTATGATAGTTTGTATGACTGTTGTTTGTATGATTGTTTGTATGGGTGTTCTTTGTATGATAGTTTGTATGATTGTTGTTTGTATCTTATTTTGTATGAGTGTTGTTTGTATGATAGTTTGTATGATTGTTGTTTGTATCATAGTTTGTATTAGTGTTGTTTGTTTGATTGTTTTTATGAGTGTTGATGGTAGGATTGTTTGTATGACTGTTGTTTTTATGATTGTTTATATGAGTGTTGCTTGTATGAGTGTTTGTATGATTGTTTGTATGAGTGTTGTTTGTATGATTGTTTGTATGATAGTTTATATGAATGTTGTTCTTATGATAGTTTGTATGAGTGTTCATATTATTGTATGAGTGTTGTTTCTATGATTGTGTGATTGTTGTTTTTATGATAGTTTGTATGACTGTTGTTTGTATGATTGTTTGTTTGGGTGTTCTTTGTATGATAGTCTGTACGAGTGTTGTTTGTATGATTGTTTGTATTAGTGTTGTATGTATGATAGTTTGTATGAGTGTTGTTTGTATGATAGTTTATATGATGGTTTGTATGATTGTTGTTTGGATGATGGTTTGTATGAGTGTTGTTTGTATGATAGTTTGCATGAGTATATGTGTGTTGTTTGTATGATAGTTTGTATGGTAGTTTTTATGATTGTTGTTTGTATCTTAGGTTGTATGAGTGTTGTTTGTATGATAGTTTGTATGATTGTTGTTTGTATCATAGTTTGTATGAGTGTTGTTTGTTTGATTGTTTTTATGAGTGTTGATGGTAGGATTGTTTGTATGACTGTTGTTTTTATGATTGTTTATATGAGTGTTGCTTGTATGATAGTTTGTATGAGTGTTGCTTGTATGATTGTTTGTATGAGTGTTGTTTGTATGATTGTTTGTATGAGGGTTGTTTGTATGATTGTTTGTATGATAGTTTATATGAATGTTGTTGTTATGATAGTTTGTATGAGTGTTGATATTTTTGTATGAGTGTTGTTTTTATGATTGTGTGATTGTTGTTTTTATGATAGTTTGTATGATAGTTTGTATGAGTTTTGTTTGTATGATAGTTTATATGATGGTTTGTATGATTGTTGTTTGGATGATGGTTTGTATGAGTGTTGTTTGTATGATAGTTTGCATGAGTATATGTGTGTTGTTTGTATGATAGTTTGTATGGTAGTTTTTATGAGTGTTATTTGTATGATTGTATGTATGAGTGTTGTTTGTATGAGTGTATGAGTGTTGTTTATATCATGGTTTGTATGATAGTTTGTATGAGGGTTGTTTGTATGATAGTTTGAGTGTTGTTTTTATGATAGTTTGTATGAGTGTTATTTGTATGACTGTTTCTATGAGTGTTTGTATGATAGTTTGTATGATTGTTGTTTGTATGAGTGTTGTTTGTATGATAGTTTGTATGAGTGTTGTTTGTATGACTGTTTCTATGAGTGTTTGTATGATAGTTTGTATGATTATTGTTTGTATGATAGTTTGTATGAGTGTTGTTTGTATGATTGTATGAGTGTTGTTTTTATTATTGTTTGTATGAGTGTTGCTTGTATGATAGTTTGTATGAGTGTTGTTTGTATGATAGTTTGTATGTGTGTTGTTTTTATTATTGTTTTTATGAGTGTTGCTTGTATGATAGTTTGTATGATTGTTGTTTGTATGATAGTTTGTATGAGTGTTGTTTGTATGATAGTTTGTATGAGTGTTGTTGGTTTGATTGTTTGTATGAGTGTTGTTTTTATGATTGAGTGTTGCTTGTATGATAGTTTGTATGAGTGTTGCTTGTATGATGGTTTGTATGAGTGTTGTTTGTATAATTGTTTGTATGATAGTTTATATGAATGTTGTTGGTATGATAGTTTGTATGAGTGTTCTTTTATTGTATGAGTGTTGTTTCTATGATTTTGTGATTGTTGTTTCGATGATTTTTTTATGAGTGTTGTTTGTATGATTGTTTGTATGGATGTTGTTTGTATAATCCTTTGTATGAGTGTTGTTTGTGTGATAGTTTATTTGATCGTTGTTTGATTATTTGTCTGATAATTTGTATGAGTTTTGATTGTATGATCGTTTGTATGTGGTTTTTGTATGATAGTTTGTATGAGTGCGCTGAGGTAACAGCTGTACCGGGGCTCTCTTATTGGCTTCATTGTGGAGGAATACTGTTTTTCTGCTTTAGATTTTATTTGGTGAAATTTAAATGCACTACATGTAGGAATTGGAGAGAAATACCATCGGTCACAGTTTGTTTATGTTTTTATCATTTGTTTTCATGCGGCAGAACAAAATATAGCTGGATACCCAAAGCTTTTCCAATTTGTTTTACACGGTCTTTTATTTATTTATTATTTTTTTAATTTCTCAGACAACATTGATCGCTCCCAGGTTCCTCGCATGCCCTGGCGTGACCTGGCGGCAGTATTTCATGGAAAAGCAGCCAGGGATGTGGCGCGCCACTTCATACAGCGCTGGAATTTCACTAAGGTGACAGGATTTAAAAATTACTGGACACCAGCTGTGAATATATGGCCCTGGCATTATATTCTGTGTTGTACCTTGTCATAGATTTTCAAGAGCAAGTACAAGGACACCTTCTTCCCCTGCCTGCTCCCAAAATCTCACACTACAGCGGACTCACTGCCTTTCTCTGTACCAGGGAGTGCAAAGGCCTCAGTACAGGTATACTGCTCGCGCACGCACACACACACACACACACACACGCCTGCGCGGGCACACACACACACACACACATTTGGAGACATACACATGCTGATACAAGCAGACATGCACCTACACACTCTTCAGCACTGCCCGTCCTGTCCCGTCTGTGGTGTGACGTGTCTTTGATTGACTCTCCCTCTCAGATTCTGCGCTCTGTGGATCGATGGTCAGCTGGGACCTGTGAAAACTCCATCCAGAACGCCTATATCCACACCATCGAAAACAGTCAGCACTACATTTACATTGAGGTGAGGGCGAACCCCCTCTGTCCCAAAGCTCCACATTTCCCTGTGGCCATCATAACCAGCTGTTATGCTGGGACCAGTGAGGCCAGTTGTCTGACATCTGTGTGACTGACATTCGTCAACCTCGGTAAACATGAATGCTAACTGGAAAAAGTTTCAAGTTTAGGAGGCTAATTTCAATATTATATACACAAAACAGCATTATTCACCTCAACCTCAGATGTGTCATCACTGATGTGTTTGCTTAATTGGTATGCATACAGCATAACAAGTGAAGTCGACTCTGTAGGTGATTTGCTCATAATTCTCGGCTGTTTTACCACGCATATGCAAGGCTTCTCCTCAATCTATGAATGAATGAATTCTGCTCTCCATAGTTTTGGATTAAAATGGATCTTGTGTTTGAAAGAAAAGGATTACGAGCAACTTTACAAATGTATGTCAGCAGCGGGATAGGTTGTCAGTGACACACGCATCTGAAGATGATGCACTTCTCTAAAGATTTACATGCTGCATATTTAGCTTGCGCAGTTGGATGGATGGAAAGTCATTAGAATTTGGACAAATGAGGGTAAAGAACAGCTTAGAGCATGTTTTGACTGGACTGACTGGTGCGCTTTTCATGAAGGCTCTTTAGATGAAAGAAGAACTGTCATTAACAGTTGGTAGTCCCTACAAAAGAAATTAAAATTTACCCAAATAATAAACTACATGCGACCAAGGACATTAAAGAAGTTATGAACAAAAAAAAATTTGCCCGTAATAAGAAAGATCCTGCAACACTTAGAAAAAGAACTAAGGCTAAAATTAGGCAAAGCAAAATCAGAACATAGACAAGATCTAGAAAACACTTTTAAATCTAACAACTCAAAAAAGGTCTGGGACACCATTAAATCAATGACAGGCATGCTGTCCGCAAACAAACCTATTGCAACAGATAATGACTATCAGTTTGCCAATGACTTAAATATTTACTTTACTAGATTTAAATCATCTGACAGCCCTGAGAAATATAATCAAATTCTTACGAATATTCAACCAGGACCCTTAGACAGAATCAAGATTACTGTTGTTGAAGTTAGAAAATATTTAAAGGCACTAATGCAAAAAAGCCGAAGGGCCAGATAAGTGTAGTCCCTTTATCTTAAAAAACTTTGCGACAGAGCTGCCACCAGCTTGGAAACCAGTGTTTCAACTCTCAGTTGACACACATACAGTTCCATTAGCATGGCAAACTTCACACATAAAACCACCGCCCAAAAGAACACAAAGATTTCAGACCCATAACTCTGACTTCAGTAATTATGAAGGCTGTAGAGAGAATCCTGCTCAAACATCTACAAATCACAACTAATGACAAAATGATCCATCTCAGTTTGTGTATAAAACAGGCTGTGGCACAGAAGACGCTGTTGCCACATTAGTTCACATTATCGCTAAACATTTAGATATACCCCATCACTATGCAAGAGCAGTTTTTCTAGATTATTCATCGGCCATCAATACAATACAACCTGACATTTTACCTTCCAAGATGTCTCACGTGGGAGTGAACCCAAACTGGATTCACTGGTTTTTGTCTTTTCTTACAAACAGAATCCAGCTGGTTAAAGTGAACAAGACCCTTTCTTCTGCCATCTCAACTAACCTTGGTGCACCTCAGGGCTGCGTTAGTTCTGCTTTGCTTTTCACGTTATACACAGATTACTGTCGTTAAACTTCAAATAATCAATATGTATTACAATATTCAGATGACACTGTTCTGTTAACACTATTACACGAGTCTGAGAGCCCGATCTGCGCCAACAGGGGGTTAACAAACTGGTCACACGGAGCAATAACGACGCTCTAGAAATAAACACAAAGAAAACAGAAGAAATTGTATTTGGCCCAAAACCAATGGTTGCAAACCCACTATAATCAATAATGAAATAATCAAACAGGTGCAGTCTTATAAATGTCTGGGTGTAATGACTGATGCCACCTTATCATGGAAACACCACCTCGATTACATCTGTAAAAAACTCAAACAGAGAATGTATTTCCTCCGTCGCCTTCGATCTTTTGGAGCTTCTCTGCAGATACTCTTACTGTTCCATACTGCTGTTACTCTCAGTGTTCCGCAGTTCTGTAATGCTGTGTGCAACAGCGGCTCTGAGTGTTCTGCAGTACTGTAGTGCTGTGCTACAGCGGCTCTGAGTGTTCTGCAGTACTGTAATGCTGTGCTACAGCGGCTCTGAGTGTTCTGCAGTACTGTAATGCTGTGTGCTACAGCTGCCCTGAGTGTTCTGCAGTACTGTAATGCTCTGTGCTACAGCGGCTCTGAGTGTTCTGCAGTACTGTAATGCTGTGTGCTACAGCTGCTCTGAGTGTTCTGCAGTACTGTAATGCTGTGTGCTACAGCGGCTCTTAGTGTTCTGCAGTACTGTAATGCTGTGTGCTACAGCGGCTCTGAGTGTTCTGCAGTACTGTAATGCTGTGTGCTACAGCTGCTCTGAGTGTTCTGCAGTACTGTAATGCTGTGTGCTACAGCTGCCCTGAGTGTTCTGCAGTACTGTAATGCTGTGCTACAGCGGCTCTGAGTGTTCTGCAGTACTGTAATGCTGTGTGCTACAGCGGCTCTGAGTGTTCTGCAGTACTGTAATGCTCTGTGCTACAGCGGCTCTGAGTGTTCTGCAGTACTGTAATGCTGTGTGCTACAGCGGCTCTTAGTGTTCTGCAGTACTGTAATGCTGTGTGCTACAGCGGCTCTGAGTGTTCTGCAGTACTGTAATGCTGTGTGCTACAGCGGCTCTTAGTGTTCTGCAGTACTGTAATGCTGTGTGCTACAGCGGCTCTGAGTGTTCTGCAGTACTGTAATGCTGTGTGCTACAGCTGCTCTGAGTGTTCTGCAGTACTGTAATGCTGTGTGCTACAGCTGCCCTGAGTGTTCTGCAGTACTGTAATGCTGTGCTACAGCGGCTCTGAGTGTTCTGCAGTACTGTAATGCTGTGTGCTACAGCTGCCCTGAGTGTTCTGCAGTACTGTAATGCTCTGTGCTACAGCGGCTCTGAGTGTTCTGCAGTACTGTAATGCTGTGTGCTACAGCGGCTCTGAGTGTTCTGCAGTACTGTAATGCTGTGTGCTACAGCTGCTCTGAGTGTTCTGCAGTACTGTAATGCTGTGTGCTACAGCTGCCCTGAGTGTTCTGCAGTACTGTAATGCTGTGCTACAGCGGCTCTGAGTGTTCTGCAGTACTGTAATGCTGTGTGCTACAGCGGCTCTGAGTGTTCTGCAGTACTGTAATGCTGTGTGCTGCAGCTGCTCTGAGTGTTCTGCAGTACTGTAATGCTTTGTGCTACAGCTGCTCTGAGTGTTCTGCAGTACTGTAATGCTGTGTGCTACAGCTGCTCTGAGTGTTCTGCAGTACTGTTATGCTGTGTGCTACAGCGGCTCTGAGTGTTCTGCAGTAATGTAATGCTGTGCTACAATGGCTCTGAGTATTCTGCAGTACTGTCATGCTGTGTGCTACAGTGGCTCTTAGTGTTCTGCAGTACTGTAATGCTGTGTGCTACAGCTGCTCTGAGTGTTCTGCAGTACTGTTATGCTGTGTGCTACAGCGGCTCTGAGTGTTCTGCAGTAATGTAATGCTGTGCTACAATGGCTCTGAGTGTTCTGCAGTACTGTAATGCTGTGTGCTACAGCGGCTCTTAGTGTTCTGCAGTAATGTAATGCTGTGCTACAATGGCTCTGAGTATTCTGCAGTACTGTCATGCTGTGTGCTACAGCTGCCCTGAGTGTTCTGCAGTACTGTAATGCTGTGCTACAGCGGCTCTGAGTGTTCTGCAGTACTGTAATGCTGTGTGCTACAGCGGCTCTGAGTGTTCTGCAGTACTGTAATGCTGTGTGCTGCAGCTGCTCTGAGTGTTCTGCAGTACTGTAATGCTTTGTGCTACAGCTGCTCTGAGTGTTCTGCAGTACTGTAATGCTGTGTGCTACAGCTGCTCTGAGTGTTCTGCAGTACTGTTATGCTGTGTGCTACAGCGGCTCTGAGTGTTCTGCAGTAATGTAATGCTGTGCTACAATGGCTCTGAGTATTCTGCAGTACTGTCATGCTGTGTGCTACAGTGGCTCTGAGTGTTCTGCAGTACTGTAATGCTGTGCTACAGCGGCTCTGAGTGTTCTGCAGTACTGTAATGCTGTGTGCTGCAGCTGCTCTGAGTGTTCTGCAGTACTGTAATGCTGTGTGCTACAGCTGCTCTGAGTGTTCTGCAGTACTGTAATGCTTTGTGCTACAGCTGCTCTGAGTGTTCTGCAGTACTGTAATGCTGTGTGCTACAGCTGCTCTGAGTGTTCTGCAGTACTGTAATGCTGTGTGCTACAGCGGCGCTGAGTGTTCTGCAGTACTGTAATGCTGTGCTACAGTGGCTCTGAGTGTCCTGCAGTAATGTAATGCTGTGCTACAATGGCTCTGAGTGTTCTGCAGTACTGTCATGCTGTATGCTACAGTGGCTCTGAGTGTTCTGCAGTACTGTAATGCTGTGCTACAACGGCTCTGAGTGTTCTTCAGTACTGTAATGCTGTGTGCTACAGCGGCACTGAGTGTTCGGCAGTACTGTAATGCTGTTGGCTACAGTGGCTCTGAGTGTTCTGCAGTACTGTAATGCTGTGTGCTACAGTGGCTCTGAGTGTTCTGCAGTACTGTAATGCTGGGCTACAACTGCTCTGAGTGTTCTGCAGTACTGTAATGCTGTGCTACAGCGGCTCTGAGTGTTGTGCAGTACTGTAATGCTGTGCTACAGCGGCTCTGAGTGTTCTGCAGTACTGAAATGCTGTGTGCTACAGCGGCTCTGAGTGTTGTGCAGTCTTGTAATGCTGGGCTACTGCTGCTCTGAGTGTTCTGCAGTACCGTAATGCTGTGTGCTACAGCGGCTCTGAGTGTTGTGCAGTACTGTAATGCTGTGTGCTACAGCGGCTCTGAGTGTTCTGCAGTACTGTAATGCTGTGCTACAGCTGTTCTGAGTGTTCTGCAGTACTGTAATGCTGTGCTGCAGCTGCTCTGAGTGTTCTGCAGTACTGTAATGCTGTGTGCTACAGCTGCTCTGAGTGTTCTGCAGTACTGCAATGCTGTGCTACAACGGTTCTGAGTGTTCTGCAGTACTGTAATGCTGTGTGCTACAGCGGCTCTGAGTGTTCTGCAGTACTGTAATGCTGTGTGCTACAGCGGCTCTGAGTGTTCTGCAGTACTGTAATGCTGTGTGCTACAGCGGCTCTGAGTGTTCTGCAGTACTGTAATGCTGTGCTACAGCGGCTCTGAGTGTTCTGCAGTACTGTAATGCTGTGTACTACAGCGGCTCTGAGTGTTGTGCAGTCTTGTAATGCTGGGCTACTGCTGCTCTGAGTGTTCTGCAGTACTGTAATGCTGTGCTGCAGCTGCTCTGAGTGTTCTGCAGTACTGTAATGCTGTGTGCTACAGCTGCTCTGAGTGTTCTGCAGTACTGTAATGCTGTGCTACAACGGCTCTGAGTGTTCTGCAGTACTGTAATGCTGTGTGCTACAGCGGCTCTGAGTGTTCTGCAGTACTGTAATGCTGTGTGCTACAGCGGCTCTGAGTGTTCTGCAGTACTGTAATGCTGTGTGCTACAGCGGCTCTGAGTGTTCTGCAGTACTGTAATGCTGTGTGCTACAGCGGCTCTGAGTGTTCTGCAGTACTGTAATGCTGTGTGCTACAGCTGCTCTGAGTGTTCTGCAGTACTGTAATGCTGTGTGCTACAGCTGCTCTGAGTGTTCTGCAGTACTGTAATGCTGTGCTACAGTGGCTCTGAGTGTCCTGCAGTACTGTAATGCTGTGTGCTACAGCGGCTCTGAGTGTTCTGCAGTACTGTAATGCTGTGTGCTACAGCGGCTCTGAGTGTTCTGCAGTACTGTAATGCTGTGTGCTACAGCGGCTCTGAGTGTTCTGCAGTACTGTAATGCTGTGTGCTACAGCGGCTCTGAGTGTTCTGCAGTACTGTAATGCTGTGCTGCAGCTGCTCTGAGTGTTCTGCAGTACTGTAATGCTGTGTGCTACAGCTGCTCTGAGTGTTCTGCAGTACTGTAATGCTGTGCTACAGCGGCTCTGAGTGTTCTGCAGTACTGTAATGCTGTGTGCTACAGCGGCTCTGAGTGTTCTGCAGTACTGTAATGCTGTGTGCTACAGCCGCTCTGAGTGTTCTGCAGTACTGTAATGCTGTGTGCTACAGCGGCTCTGAGTGTTCTGCAGTACTGTAATGCTGTGTGCTACAGCTGCTCTGAGTGTTCTGCAGTACTGTAATGCTGTGTGCTACAGCGGCTCTGAGTGTTCTGCAGTACTGTAATGCTGTGTGCTACAGCGGCTCTGAGTGTTCTGCAGTACTGTAATGCTGTGTGTTACAGCTGCTCTGAGTGTTCTGCAGTGCTGTAATGCTGTGTGCTACAGCGGCTCTGAGTGTTCTGCAGTACTGTAATGCTGTGTGCTACAGCGGCTCTGAGTGTTCTGCAGTACTGTAATGCTGTGTGCTACAGCGGCTCTGAGTGTTCTGCAGTACTGTAATGCTGTGTGCTACAGCTGCTCTGAGTGTTCTGCAGTACTGTAATGCTGTGTGCTACAGCGGCTCTGAGTGTTCTGCAGTACTGTAATGCTGTGTGCTACAGCGGCTCTGAGTGTTCTGCAGTACTGTAATGCTGTGTGCTACAGCGGCTCTGAGTGTTCTGCAGTACTGTAATGCTGTGTGCTACAGCTGCCCTTGAGTGTTCTGCAGTACTGTAATGCTGTGCTTCAGCTGCTCTGAGTGTACACAGTACTGTAATGCTGTGTGCTACAGCTGCTCTGAGTTTTCTGCAGTACTGTAATGCTGTGTGCTACAGCGGCTCTGAGTGTTCTGCAGTACTGTAATGCTGTGTGCTACAGCTGCTCTGAGTGTTCTGCAGTACTGTAATGCTGTGTGCTACAGCGGCTCTGAGTGTTCTGCAGTAATGTAATGCTGTGCTACAATGGCTCTGAGTGTTCTGCAGTACTGTCATGCTGTGTGCTACAGTGGCTCTGAGTGTTCTGCAGTACTGTAATGCTGGGCAACAGCTGCTCTGAGTGTTCTGCAGTCCTGTAATGCTGTGTGCTACAGCGGCACTGAGTGTTCTGCAGTAATGTAATGCTGTGCTACAATGGCTCTGAGTGTTCTGCAGTACTGTCATGCTGTGTGCTTCAGCGGCTCTGAGTGTTCTGCAGTACTGTAATGCTGTGCTCCAACGGCTCTGAGTGTTCTGCAGTACTGTAATGCTGTGTGCTACAGCAGCTCTGAGTGTTCTGCAGTACTGTAATGCTGTGTGCTACAGTGGCTCTGAGTGTTCAGCAGTACTGTAATGCTGTGTGCTACAGTGGCTCTGAGTGTTCTGCAGTACTGTAATGCTGGGCTACAACTGCTCTGAGTGTTCTGCAGTACTGTAATGCTGTGTACTACAGTGGCTCTGAGTATTCTGCAGTACTGTAATGCTGGGCAACAGCTGCTCTGAGTGTTCTGCATTACTGTAATGCTGTGTGCTACAGCGGCTCTGAGTGTCCTGCAGTAATGTAATGCTGTGCTACAATGGCTCTGAGTGTTCTGCAGTACTGTCATGCTGTGTGCTACAGCGGCTCCGAGTGTTCTGCAGTACTGTAATGCTGTGTGCTACAGCTGCTCTGAGTGTTCTGCAGTACTGTAATGCTGTGTGCTACAGCTGCTCTGAGTGTTCTGCAGTACTGTAATGCTGTGTGCTACAGCTGCTCTGAGTGTTCTGCAGTACTGTCATGCTGTGTGCTACAGCGGCTCTGAGTGTTCTGCAGTACTGTCATGCTGTGTGCTACAGTGGCTCTGAGTGTTCTGCAGTACTGTAATGCTGTGTGCTACAGCTGCTCTGAGTGTTCTGTAGTATTGTCATGCTGTGCTACAGCGGCTCTGAGTGTTCTGCAGTACTGTCATGCTGTGTGCTACAGTGGCTCTGAGTGTTCTGCAGTACTGTAGTGCTGTGCTACAGCGGCTTTGAGTGTTCTGCAGTACTGTAGTGCTGTGCTACAGCGGCTCTGAGTGTTCTGCAGTACTGTAATGCTGTGTGCTACAGCTGCTCTGAGTGTTCTGTAGTATTGTCGTGCTGTGCTACAGCGGCTCTGAGTGTTCTGCAGTACTGTAATGCTGTGTGCTACAGCGGCTCTGAGTGTTCTGCAGTTCTGTAATGCTGTGCTACAGCGGCTCTGAGTGTTCTGCAGTACTGTAGTGCTGTGTGCTACAGCGGCTCTGAGTGTTCTGCAGTACTGTAATGCTGTGTGCTACAGCGGCTCTGAGTGTTCTGCAGTAATGTAATGCTGTGCTACAATGGCTCTGAGTGTTCTGCAGTACTGTCATGCTGTGTGCTACAGCGGCTCCGAGTGTTCTGCAGTACTGTAATGCTGTGTGCTGCAGCTGCTCTGAGTGTTCTGCAGTACTGTAATGCTGTGTGCTACAGCTGCTCTGAGTGTTCTGCAGTACTGTAATGCTGTGTGCTACAGCTGCTCTGAGTGTTCTGCAGTACTGTCATGCTGTGTGCTACAGTGGCTCTGAGTGTTCTGCAGTACTGTAATGCTGTGCTACAGCGGCTTTGAGTGTTCTGGAGTACTGTAATGCTGTGTGCTACAGCGGCTCTGAGTGTTCTGCAGTACTGTAATGCTGTGTGCTACAGCTGCTCTGAGTGTTCTGTAGTATTGTCATGCTGTGCTACAGCGGCTCTGAGTGTTCTGCAGTACTGTCATGCTGTGTGCTACAGTGGCTCTGAGTGTTCTGCAGAACTGTAGTGCTGTGCTACAGCGGCTCTGAGTGTTCTGCAGTACTGTAATGCTGTGTGCTACAGCTGCTCTGAGTGTTCTGTAGTATTGTCATGCTGTGCTACAGCGGCTCTGAGTGTTCTGCAGTACTGTAATGCTGTGTGCTACAGCTGCTCTGAGTGTTCTGCAGTACTGTAATGCTGTGTGCTACAGCTGACCTGAGTGTTCTGCAGTACTGTAATGCTGTGTGCTACAGCGGCTCTGAGTGTTGTGCAGTACTGTAATGCTGTGTGCTACAGCGGCTCTGAGTGTTCTGCAGTACTGTAATGCTGTGTGCTACAGCGGCTCTGAGTGTTGTGCAGTACTGTAATGCTGTGTGCTACAGCTGCTCTGAGTGTTCTGCAGTACTGTAGTGCTGTGTGCTACAGCGGCTCTGAGTGTTGTGCAGTACTGTAATGCTGTGTGCTACAGCGGCTCTGAGTGTTCTGCAGTACTGTAATGCTGTGTGCTACAGCTGCTCTGAGTGTTCTGCCGTACTGTAATGCTGTGTGCTACAGCTGACCTGTGTGTTCTGCAGTACTGTAATGCTGTGTGCTACAGCGGCTCTGAGTGTTGTGCAGTACTGTAATGCTGTGTGCTACAGCGGCTCTGAGTGTTCTGCAGTACTGTAATGCTGTGTGCTACAGCTGCTCTGAGTGTTCTGCAGTACTGTAATGCTGTGTGCTACAGCTGACCTGTGTGTTCTGCAGTACTGTAATGCTGTGTGCTACAGCGGCTCTGAGTGTTGTGCAGTAGTGTAATGCTGTGTGCTACAGCTGCTCTGAGTTTTCTGCAGTACTGTAATGCTGTGTGCTACAGCTGCTCTGAGTGTTCTGCAGTACTGTAATGCTGTGTGCTACAGCTGACCTGAGTGTTCTGCAGCACTGTAATGCTGTGTGCTACAGCGGCTCTGAGTGTTGTGCAGTACTGTAATGCTGTGTGCTACAGCGGCTCTGAGTGTTCTGCAGTACTGTAATGCTGTGTGCTACAGCTGCTCTGAGTGTTCTGCAGTACTGTAATGCTGTGTGCTACAGCTGCTCTGAGTGTTCTGCAGTACTGTAATGCTGTGTGCTACAGCGGCTCTGAGTGTTGTGCAGTACTGTAATGCTGTGTGCTACAGTTGCTCTGAGTGTTCTGCAGTACTGTAATGCTGTGTGCTACAGCTGACCTGAGTGTTCTGCAGTACTGTAATGCTGTGTGCTACAGCGGCTCTGAGTGTTGTGCAGTACTGTAATGCTGTGTGCTACAGCGGCTCTGAGTGTTCTGCAGTACTGTAATGCTGTGTGCTACAGCTGCTCTGAGTTTTCTGCAGTACTGTAATGCTGTGTGCTACAGCTGCTCTGAGTGTTCTGCAGTACTGTAATGCTGTGTGCTACAGCTGACCTGAGTGTTCTGCAGTACTGTAATGCTGTGTGCTACAGCGGCTCTGAGTGTTGTGCAGTACTGTAATGCTGTGTGCTACAGCGGCTCTGAGTGTTCTGCAGTACTGTAATGCTGTGCTACAGCTGCTTCTCCTCATCTGTTAAGTCTGGACTGAAACACTTGATCAAAATCTGCTCACACTGTGGGTGAGCCTCTTTAAGGCTTGTGTGAGCCTGCCTATCATAAGACATTGTGGCTGGTTCAAAATATCACCTCTGATACATGTTTTTAAGAGTGAATATGTACTACTTCCATCTGGACGACAGTACAGTGTCCGACAGTTTAATAAGGTCAGACTGAAACATTCTTTGGTTCATCAGTCAATCCTTAAATTAAACAAGGAGGTTAATCTATAATTATCAAAGGTGTTACAATGCGAGTACATTTCTTGTATGAATTGTTTTCTGTATATTGTCTTTGTGTGTTGTGATATTAATGTTTTCTACTGAAAGGGAGCTACTGTTTCATGCAAAACTAATTTCGGATCTCTGATCTGACAATAAAGTATAATCTAATCTATCTAATTCAATGGATCTTTTTCACGTTGTACTGTTTCAAATTACTGAGTGACCTCAAGAATTGTAGATTATTTTTACCGTCTCCCCCAGCCTGTTTGACTGGCATAAATCATACCTGCTATTAAGTCATTTTGAAGATCTTGTGCCTGAAGAAGCAAAATGTGGTCTTGGGTAAACTTTCTGGAACATTAACCCTGGAGTACTCATTTGGCTTCGATAAAATGTAATTACATTTAGACTAATATTTTGTTTCTCTTTGAAACAGTGGCTGCAGCAGGTATTTTCCCTGGTTTGATATGCCAAGTCATCCTCTGATCTGGGTGATAAATTTTTTAAGTAAATGTTGGCCTACTGAACTTGCCGTACAATTCTGATTCCAGTCAGGGACTAAATTAGAGCTGGGTGGGCCTGGGTGGGTTGTGTGCAATGAACAGAAAGCAGAACTGTTATACATTACCAGCCAAAAGTTTTTACACGCCCTAAGATCTCGTCAAGTCTTTATCTTATCGTACATGTATGATTACAGCAAAGAAACCATTGGAACCCAATACTTTTTTATTACAAATAATACATTTACCAGAGGAAAAACACAAGGAATCCAGCGCAGGTGATTGAAATGATCAGCTGCTTGATAATGAGTAGATCATGTGACTCACCTGTGCTGGAGCAGGGAGATCTAACACCTGCAGGACAGGTGGGGCCCCCGGAGAGGTTTGGGAAGCGCTGGGTTAGACCATCATTACTGATCTGCTTGCATACTGACAAAATGACTGATCCTGGTTTTTCTTAGTTTGATTTGTTATTTACATGGTTTATACATCGGGCTTCAGTTTGGGTTTCCAACCTCTCTGTTATACAACCAATATGAGACTATTACACAAGAACAAACTATAAAATGACTAACGATTACAGAAAATATTGGGCTGTGCAAAAACTTTTGACTGGTAGTGACTTCCTGTGTCCCAGGCACCACTGCAGGTGATGCTGTTGAACAGTCGTGTCCGTTTTGCGTATTTCTCGCACTAATCAAATACGATTTCCATCCCTGCAGAATCAGTTCTTCATCAGCTGTGCGGACGGCAGGAGTGTGCACAACGGCATTGGGGACGCTATCGTGAAAAGGATCTTGCGGGCTCACAGGTCTGTGTCTGTCTGTGATACAGCCCCACTGGTGCTTAGTCGCATTTCACCACTCTGGGCAGATAAAGGCGCCGTCCAGGGCGACAGGGCTGGTTACCGCACAATCAGGAGTAAAGTGCAGCTCACGCATCCTATCAGGTCAAGTTGGAGATTAGTAATAAAAACATAGAGGGGAAATGAGAAGATCTAGCATTAGAATTGCGATTCGCTGTAATATGCCGTTGTTCCTTATTTGTATACACTTGATAAGCACATGTGGCGTCTCATTCCGAGAGGCTGGAGTGAAGGTTAATCAGTGTCCCACAGCGCCATTGATCTGCGGTGTTTATTCCTCCCTCAGATAACCCCTCTCTCTCTCTCTTTGTTTACCTCTCCCTCATTCGCTCTCGTGCAGCGAGCAGCAGACGTACCGCGTGTATGTGATCGTGCCCCTGCTGCCAGGGTTCGAGGGTGACATCAGTACGGGTGGAGGAAATGCGATTCAGGCCATACTGCATTTCACCTACAGGTGAGAGGGTTGCACTCTCAGACATACAAACACACACTCAGCGTACACACATGCGCACACACACACACACACACACACACACAAATGAATAGTCATGCAAGCAGAGGTAGCCGCAATGCACACCGTGAAAAATGGTTGAAATGTGATGATACTGGGTCAGTAGTAGAACTTTTGCGTTTGTTTGTCTGTGTTTCAGGACTATGTGTCGAGGAGATTTCGCCATCCTGGCAAGACTGAAGGAACACAGTCAGTCCCCCCCACACCCCAGCTCAGACCTCTGGCTCCCTAAGATGCTGAGCAGATTGTTCTGCTATATTTCGTAAACTGACTTTTTGGGAAAATTACAGGACAGTACAGTAGCACTGCTGGCCTCACAGCAGGGGACTCTTGGGTCCAAATGCAGCCTGGCACCTGTCTGTGTGGAGTGAGCATGTCCCATCTCCCCAGGGCCCTGTCGCCGCCCGCTGGGTGTCTAGCTTCTTCCTGCAGCTTAGAAACCGGGATCTAAGGCTGGTTTGGGATTCTATCCTGCCTGCTGATTTGAGTGTGTGAGCGGATGGTGTGCGTGAGCGGATGGTGTGTGTGTGTGAGTGGATGGTGTGTGTGAGTGGATGGTGTTTGTGAGTGGATAGTGTGAGTGGATGGTGTGTGTGTGTGAGTGGATGGCGTGTGCATGAGTGGATGGTGTTTGTGAGTGGATAGTGTGAGTGGATGGTGTTTGTGAGTGGATGGTGTGAGTGGATGGTGTGTGCGCGAGTGGATGGTGTGTGTGGATGGTGTGTGTGTGTGAGTCGATGGTGTTTGTGAGTGGATAGTGTGAGTGGATGGTGTGTGTGTGAGTGGATGGTGTTTGTGAGTGGATGGTGTGTGTGTGAGTGGATGGTGTTTGTGAGTGGATGGTGTGTGTGAGTGGATGGTGTGTGTGTGTGAGTGGATAATGTTTGTGAGTGGATAGTGTGAGTGGATGGTGTGTGTGTGAGTGGATGGTCTTTGTGAGTGGATGGTGTGTGTGAGTGGGTGGATAGTGTGAGTGGATGGTGTGTGTGAGTGGATAGTGTGAGTGGATGGTGTGTGGATGGTGTGTGTGTGTGTGGATGGTGTGTGAGTGGATGGTGTGTGTGGATGGTGTGTGTGAGTGGATGGTGTGAGTGGATGGTGTGTGTGACTGGATGGTGTGTGTGTGTGTGTGTGGATGGTGTGTGTGAGTGGATAGTGTGAGTGAATGGTGTGTGAGTGGATGGTGTGTGTGAGTGGATGGTGTGAGTGGATGGTGTGTGTGGATGGTGTGTGTGAGTGGATGGTGTGTGTGGATGGTATGTGCGGATGGTGTGTGTGAGTGGATGGTGTGTGTGGATGGTGTGTGTGAGTGGATGGTGTGAGTGGATGGTGTGTGTGAGTGGATTGTGTGAGTGGATGGTGTGTGTGAGTGGTGTGTGTGTGTGAGTGGATGGCGTGTGCATGAGTGGATGGTGTTTGTGAGTGGATAGTGTGAGTGGATGGTGTTTGTGAGTGGATGGTGTGTGCGCGAGTGGATGGTGTGTGTGAGTGGATGGTGTGTGTGTGTGTGAGTGGATGGTGTTTGTGAGTGGATAGTGTGAGTGGATGGTGTGTGTGTGAGTGGATGGTGTTTGTGAGTGGATGGTGTGTGTGTGAGTGGATGGTGTTTGTGAGTGGATGGTGTGTGTGAGTGGATGGTGTGTGTGTGTGAGTGGATAATGTTTGTGAGTGGATAGTGTGAGTGGATGGTGTGTGTGTGAGTGGATGGTCTTTGTGAGTGGATGGTGCGTGAGTGGATGGTGTGTGTGAGTGGGTGGATAGTGTGAGTGGATGGTGTGTGTGAGTGGATAGTGTGAGTGGATGGTGTGTGGGTGTGTGGATGGTGTGTGTGTGTGTGGATGGTGTGTGTGAGTGGATGGTGTGAGTGGATGGTGTGTGTGACTGGATGGTGTGTGTGTGTGTGTGTGTGGATGGTGTGTGTGAGTGGATAGTGTGAGTGGATGGTGTGTGTGAGTGGATGGTGTGTGTGGATGGTGTGTGCGGATGGTGTGTGTGAGTGGATGGTGTGAGTGGATGGTGTGTGTGGATGGTGTGTGTGAGTGGATGGTGTGTGTGGATGGTGTGTGAGTGGATGGTGTGTGTGTGGATGGTGTGTGAGTGGATGGTGTGTGTGAGTGGATGGTGTGTGTGAGTGGATGGTGTGTGAGTGGATGGTGTGTGTGAGTGGATGGTGTGTGTGAGTGGATGGTGTGTGAGTGGATGGTGTGTGTGAGTGGATGGTGTGTGAGTGGATGGTGTGTGTGTGTGTGGATGGTGTGTGTGAGTGGATGGTGTGTGTGTGTGGATGGTGTGTGTGTGTGTGTGGGGATGGTGTGTTTGAGTGGATGGTGTGTGTGTGTGGATGGTGTGTGTGAGTGGATGGTGTGTGCGCCTGCGATGGTTTGGTAAGCTGTCTGGCGTATGCTCCTGCCTTTCGCCTAGTCAGATGGGATTGGCTGCAGCTCACCTGTGACCCTAGCAAGGAGGAAGTGGTACAGATTATGGATGGTTGTAACTGATATGGTGACAATTGTACTTCACGGCCATGTATTGAAGTATCTGAAGGGTATAATCATTTGCTTGTTACCCATACACTGTGGGGTGTGAAATCCTGCTAATGCATGACAATCAGCCGTCAGTAGTATATTACTTTTCACCGCTTTGTTTTCTCTGTGTCTGTCTGGCTACCGAGTTTCATGAGTCTGTTTTTCTACACTGAGTGTGTTCAAATCTTCTCTCTAACTTTCGCGTACAACCCCAATTCCGAAATAGTCCAGTGAAGTGAAGGTAAACTTTACTTTACCATCCAGTAAAGGTCCTCGGCCTTGTCCCTTGCACACACAGATTTTTCCAGTTTCTCTGAATCTTTTGATGATGTTATGCACTGTCGATGATGAGACCATCAAAGCCTTTGCGATTTCGCTTTGAGGAACTTTTTTTTTAACGCAAGCCCTCACAGGTTGGAGAGCCTCTGGCCATCTTTACTTCTGAGAGACTCAGCCTCTCTAAGACGTCCCTTTTATAGCCAATCATGTTACACACCTGATGCCAGTTAACTTAATTACTTGCTAAATGTTCTTACAGCTGATTCTCTTATATATTAATTGCTTTTTCAGCCCATTTTTTGCCTGTGTCCCAACATTTTTGCGACCTGATGCAGCCAGAAAATTTGAAATAAGCTCATTTTGTGTATTAAAATGTAAAATGTCTCAGATAACTTTTCAAATGTTGAAACAATGTTTTATTGTAAATAACTTATTGGCTCGTGTGATCTGAGAGCCATTGCATTTTGATTTTATTAACAATTTACGCTTCGTCCCAAATATTTCGGAATTGGGGTTGTATATTTGTCCATCCCTTTATGTCTAGTTATCTTATGTCCTGTCCCCATGAGCTGCCGTTAATTCCTGCTTCGGGTGGCTGTGTGTTCATCTCTGTCCCAGTGCAAGACCAGTGGACCCAGTACATCTCCTTCTGCGGCCTGCGTACTCACGCCCAGCTCTCCCACTCCCTGGTAACGGAGCTCATCTACGTCCACAGCAAGGCCCTCATCGCCGACGACCGCTGCTATATCATTGGTGAGAATTTTCACCGAGCAGGCAACGCGGTAATCAGTCACGCTCATACACACTGCTGAACGGTCTCGATGACAGCCGTGTGCTCGGTCAAATTTAGTCGTGCAAATAGCATAGGCCCTTATGCTGAGTGACATCTGATTAGTCATGTATGCTGTGTGTAAATTGTAATTACAGGCATCCATGCAATGCATGTCATATTTGCTGTCATTCTCAATTGGTGTTAGTGTGACAACTAATTCCCGCATGGGCACTCGCTAGCTGTAATGTATTTGCAAAAATTTCGGTTGCATTTTTTTTTTCATCAGCTGGCTGATGCTGTCACATCAAGCATAATATGCGGCTTACAGCTAGAATACAGTAATCATTAGCTTGCTGTTGGTCAAGCGGGAGGAAATTATTGAGGTTTGTGCCACTGCATCTGTAATGTCTACATTGAGTCTTGACCTCAGTTGTTGATTCCCGAATTCCCGCTTTAAAAAAAAAAAAAACTGCTTCACGACAGCACAGTGCCCTATTGATGCAATGGGCGATCTGTCTTGTATCAGTCCATAGGAAGAGCGCTCCCTACTTGCATGGAAGAATTACAGCTTCACAATTCTCCAGAACATACCCATGCACTGAATAGTATGCACTTACGACCTTTTCTTTTGATTATGGAATTCTGTGATTGAAAGAATATGGAATTTGTTGCAGTTTTTTTGTAGTTTTTGTGGAAGAGTGTCTGCTGTAGAAAAGCTGTGCCTCATCACCTCACAGTGTCTGCTGTAGGAAAGCTGTGCCTCATCACCTCACTGTGTCTGCTGTAGGAAAGCTGTGCCTCATCACCTCACTGTGTCTGCTGTAGGAAAGCTGTGCCTCATCACCTCACTGTGTCTGCTGTAGGAAAGCTGTGCCTCATCACCTCACAGTGTCTGCTGTAGGAAAGCTGTGCCTCATCACCTCACTGTGTCTGCTGTAGGAAAGCTGTGCCTCATCACCTCACTGTGTCTGCTGTAGGAAAGCTGTGCCTCATCACCTCACTGTGTCTGCTGTAGGAAAGCTGTGCCTCATCACCTCACTGTGTCTGCTGTAGGAAAGCTGTGCCTCATCACCTCACTGTGTCTGCTGTAGGAAAGCTGTGCCTCATCACCTCACTGTGTCTGCTGTAGGAAAGCTGTGCCTCATCACCTCACTGTGTCTGCTGTAGGAAAGCTGTGCCTCATCACCTCACTGTGTCTGCTGTAGGAAAGCTGTGCCTCATCACCTCACTGTGTCTGCTGTAGGAAAGCTGTGCCTCATCACCTCACTGTGTCTGCTGTAGAAAAGCTGTGCCTCATCACCTCACTGTGTCTGCTGTAGGAAAGCTGTGCCTCATCACCTCACTGTGTCTGCTGTAGAAAAGCTGTGCCTCATCACCTCACTGTGTCTGCTGTAGGAAAGCTGTGCCTCATCACCTCTCAGTCTTCAGCTCTCATTATTTCCACCAGTCTCTGAAATGGCCGCGTCATGAGAAAACATCTTTGCTCTTGCGACAAGATTATTTCCAGAATGAAAATAATTTTATACGCTGCAAGAATGGGGTCAATGTGGTGTCAATTCAGCCATTGTAATTGACTAATAATATTCAGTAAGATTTCAAATAAATTGGTCAATTGCTGTTCATTTCTGGAATTGATCAAAATGAATACAGATGTTCCCAATCTTGATCTCCTCCAGCGGGCGATGGCTGCAGTTCTTCACCTCGTTCTGTCTGACTCTGGTGACCATCCATTCCCCTCAATTCTTGCTCATCGCATTGCATTCCTTTGTATGAAATGAGCTCTACAAATAAAGACTGTATCTGTGGATTGGTTGAAATCTCTCTTTATAATCCCTCTCTTTCCATTTCCTGCGTTGCTTCCTTACCCCTCCCTGGCAGGTTCTGCGAACATTAATGATCGCAGCATGCTGGGCAGTCGAGACAGCGAGCTGGCGGTGTTCGTGGAGGACGAGGAAAGGGTGCCGTCCCGCATGGGCGGACTAGAGTACCAGGCCGGCCCCCTGACCCTGGCTCTGCGCATGGAGTGTTTCAGGTCAGGGGTCGGAGGTCACGGAGAGATGCACGGCCACAGATGCAAATAGTGCTCATGTTTGAATGTGAAACACTAAAAGGCTGTATCGCCGCCCATGGTGGAGTCTTTGTTGACCTCGCACCCTTTATTAATTCACATATTGCCCATGTTATCTGACGTTTGTATGGGGGAACTGGGGCTCGAAAGATCTGAGCTACTTAATACAGTTAAAGGACTTAACGCCCACACGCAGCGTCTGTCTGTGTGACATTTTTGTGAGCGTTGTTTAACTGACAGTGTTCATCTGCTACAAGACATGAAATCTGCCTGTAACAAAAAAGGCTAATGGAGTGAAACTGCTGCGATTTGTGCTTTTATAAGAGCTTACCCACAATCCCTAGCATCATGCTGTTGATACAGTTCTATTTTTGTGTTTGAAAATTATAAGGGCTTTGGAGTATGTATTGGCAGCTGTGCAAGTACATGTGTCTGTTTCCAAGGGAACCATCTCGCCATATCAGTGCTGCTCATTTGTGGGCTTAGGATTTTACACATTTTTTTTAACTTTTTTTTTTTTTTTTCACTAAATAGCTGAATTTCTGCAGTAGGATCATTCTACTCATTTGTGCAAATAATTCCTTTAGCATAAAAACTGAATTTTTATTGTTTGAATTGTTTGAACTTGCATAATTGTTACCGCTGCAACATGCTCCATTTGTGCCTGGTCTCTCTGTTTCCCGCTTCAGAAGTGAGGACATGTATAGCCGGTGTCGGCCATCTTATTGTGCTCTTATTTCCTCCTAGCATTCAGAGCGCTGAATTATAGTTTTTCTCCCCCAGAGTTGTTTTGGGGGTGGAGCCAGATGCCAGCATTGACATTCAGGATCCCATCAGTGATGAGTTTTTTCAGACAGTGTGGAGCAAGACTGCTGAATCTAATGGCAACATCTACGACACGGTAAGAATTATGTAGAAAAGTAAGAGGACCAGTTCTAAAAATGCGAAAAACACCCCAGTAGTAACTATACGCCTGACCCTTCTTTCTGCATACTTCCAAAACATTTAGCGTTCTCCTTTTACACTTTTCTTCTTTCTCCGATGACCTCTCTTCTTCTCCTACTCTTTTATTTCTCTCACAACTCCCCCCCCCCACTCATTCCTCAGGTCTTTGGCTGCCTGCCATCCAACTCCATCCGCAGTTTGCGAGCCTTGAAAGCGCACTTTTCTGTCAAACATCTTCACGAGACTGACCCAGAGCAAGCCAAGAAGGAGCTGGAAGCTGTCAGGGGCCTGCTGGTGTTCTTTCCTCTAGACTTCCTGTCCGAAGAAAATCTCCTCCCCCCGATCAGCAGCAAAGAGAGAATAGTTCCTATGGATGTTTGGACCTAAGTCCAAACTGCAAGTGAAGCTAGTATTAACACAGTGCTGATTATGAGCATTAGTGGATACTTATCTCCTAGAAAACATAGTCTGTCTTAATTTATGTGAGACATCTTACTCTAACTCCCTGCATCTCATACCATTGAGATTAAAATTCACACATCCTGCCATTAAACTCTAGAGGGCACATGGAGTGCAATACCATTGATGGGCGTTTCCGTCCTGGGAAAGATTTTTCCTGGGATTTAACCCTTACAGCACTGAAATGAATAAATAACAATATATATGAATTTAAGTATGTTGAGCTGTTGAAAATCTATTATTGCGACTAGTTTAAAAGAGCTCCCACGAGGGAGCTCTTTTAAACAAGTCACCACATGGTAAGTTTTCAGCAGCTTTTATTTTGATATCTTACATCACTGAGTAACAGTAGTTGCATTTAACGATTTAGCGTACTAATGGATAATAATATTCACAAAGTTAAAGAATTGTATGCTTTTTCAAAAAGGTACAACTTCAGAATATTTTTGCATATATTAATTTTAGGAAGTGTACATGTATACAGTATTCCAAATTATCGTAATGAGTGTCCAAGCCAGGTGTCACGGATGATTGGATACAATCTGATAACATACCGTACGTCTGTCTCTCAGCTGTTGTGCGGTCAAAGACTGCTTCTACCGATCTTTCTAAAATATATACTATCCTCTGTCCAGTCAGAAACAGAAAGTTATGAGGCCACTCAAAGTAATACAGAGAATCTTTTTTTTCTTTTTTTTGCTCCAGTAAATGAGCACTTATAACAGGGATCACAAAATCACGGCCACTGACAGGTCACACCCTGTAAAGCCAGCTTTGTGGCCAATCAGAGAAATGAATTGCGCAGCAGATTGGTTAATGACCTCAGAAGGAGAAAAACCGGGGTGGGACTTGAATTACAGGTCTAGCTTTGGTGATCACTGACTTATGCAACATGTTGTAGCATCTGTGTCCATCCCTCTGATGTGACCGCAATTTAACACATTTTCAGGAACATTTTTCAGTTGGTCTTTTGATGACAATGTTAAATACAGCTGATTAATTTAGCCCACATTACTCCTAATGCTGTGTTCTTACCTGGCGCCGGCACATCATGTCAGCCATGACCGTGTCCTATTAACTGGGAGAGGGAGGAGGGGACGGGATCAGGAGTCAAGAGCTTCAGAAAAGAGAGGAACATAACGTACCATTACAGTTGCAAGCATGTGGGTGGCAAGCTTATCTATCTCTCCCTCTCCCTCTCTCTCTCTCTCTCTCTCTCAATGCAATGCCAGCAAAACTGTCAGTACATTTGTGGTTGTTATGGTGATGTTTATAAGAAGCTGTGTAGATTGTTGCTGAGAGTGGAATAGGGAGGAAGGGAGATGAGCAAAACGGAATGATGAAAATGGGAGAGGAAGGGGGTAGGCGGATGTGTGGAGGTGCAGAGTATGAAATGAAGGGTAATCTGGGGCTGGAAGGAGGAATGGAGGGTGAATGAGGTGGGATGTGGAACATGGGGGTGTTGCTGTGCAGGGCTCGGTACGTCTTTCTGTACTATCTCCGTGGCAACCAAGTGAATTATTATTATGTAATACTGTTGTTGCTGGTCCAGAACTTTCCATTCTATGTCTCTGAAACCAGGGATTGGGAGAGTGGTATCTAAAAATCTATTTTCAATGAAGGAAAGAGGTTGGTTTAGTGAACTTGTTTGTATAAGGAGGGGGAGGTTTTTTGGCAGAAACGGTGACATGGAAAAGTGTCTCATGCATTTTTCTGATGGAAAGGCATTAAACTAATGAAGTAGTCCCAGATGTAAACTCATTTGATGGAGTGGTAAGGCAGTCTTGATTTAGATTCTATCCCTGTCTGGAATTCTGCCAGAGGAATATGACACCACTCTTTAGCATGGAATCAATAAACTGCCACGTATTTGATGGAAGCGGATGACAGTCCTGACTTGTCCAGAATGTGCAGTACTGGATGTAATGGGTGACAGTGGATCCCTCAGTGTGCATTACATGGTGCTCACCTGACATCTGTAAGTCATTATAAAGGTCCCACCTGGTGCAGGAAAGAAGCCCCAAAACCATAGGTGGTACGTCCGGGGGTCAGAGGTTACAATTCTTCTGATGCGTATCCTCCCACCCATGAGCGAGCTAATTTAACCAATCAGATCTACTTTTTGCTAATGTGAGACTCAGTCATTTATGTCGATTGTTAGAATAAAAAACTGGGGAGAATGTCTATGACCCCAGTTTCGAAGAAGTGGGTGCGTCATGGAAAATGCAAATAAAATCGAAAAGCGTGGAGGACTTAATCATCTCCATGTCCTTTAATTGTCCTCATTAAGCGTTGGGGCACCGAAGACACCACTTGGTCAAGCAGAGCAACTGGAATGTTCCTCATTCCTCTGTTACGCAGGTTTTGAGCGATGTAATGGTTAGGGGCCTTTTTTGTACGTTTTGCTTCATAGTTCGCCATACATTGTCAGTCGGGGCCGGTGAAGACTGCAGGCAGACCAAACTAGCACCCGCAGCCTCTGCTTAAGCAGCCATGCTCTTGTAATCCGTGCAGATTGTCTTTCAGGAAAATGCAGTGACTTTTTTTTTTTTTTTAGAGCAGATGACTTAGGAAGCAGCATAAGTCGCTCCAAAATTCATACATATCATTCTTTGGTCTGGAGAACATGGCAGCTGTTTTTCTTTTTTTTTTCAGAGACTACATGAAATGTTGACTCGTCTGACCATAAAACAGGCTTCCATGCTGTGATGTATATAACAGTAAGATGATTCTTCAGACGCTAATGTCTGAGGTATACGAGATCGCACATGTTCAGAAGTGGCTTTTGACCTTGCCCTTTACTCACTGAGATTTGACAGAATCTTTGAATTACATTTAATTACAGGGTAAATTGCCTAAAAGCCTACTGATTGTTCACTGGGGATTATTTTTTTTCCCCACAATAATGGACCACCAGTTTGCATTATTTGCTTTTATCAATGTGATAACTTTTTTTGAAATTGGGATTGTACTCTCTGAACCTTCATTTCTCACCTTTGGGCACAACAAGTTATAAATATGGTGACGTAAAACTGAAAATGACCTTTGAAGGAAAATTTGGACTGATCTTGTCACGGACTGACCAAAACTCCACTGCTGGTCAGTTGTTGTGGTTCCATTTTTACTCCTGAATCAGCAAAGCTTAGGAAGGAGTGTTGTGATATTCCAGTGTCACTCACTGATCAATCAATCAATAAAATTTAAAAAACATTATTAAAAATAAATAACATTACAGTGACTCATATTGCAAATGTTAGAAATTATATAATGTTTCAGTGGACCCAGCATAAATGGGATTTATTCATCCAATAACAAATCAATTTTCTACATAATGGTTTAACTATTGATCGCACCCATTAATATTATTGTAAATAAAATCAATCATCTTTAAACCTGGAGTAAAATTCAATTTGGGCCATTTTATCCAAGTTTTAAGGAACTACATATTGTCACTGTCACTTTCTGTTTCACCAAGTTATGAGAATAATGTGCTTGTAACCCCCTTTGTCAACCAGAAATACAAACAAAGCCAACAAACTGGCAGTTCAAAAGTACAGATGGTTCCAGATGTCTGCGAATAAAGCAAGGATGACCAAAAGATCCACAAATGATTAAATATATCACTGACTACTATTCTGGCAATTACTCAAAAAATAGAAGGATGGAATAGTTGAGAACCTGGCAAGCAGAGAACAAAAAAGCAGTTCTCAGCCAAGATTGGAGGGAGGATGAAGAGGGAGGCAAAAAAAAAAAATCTGAAAACCTCTGTGAAAGAATTGCAGCTCTTGGAATCTTCGGGTCACTGCGTTTCTACAAGCGTCATTGTGTGCCACGTCCATGATTTTTGGAACAGTTGCAAGAAGTTGGCTTTCTTTGACACCAAGATGCGCTAGCAAGCACTTACCAATGGTCATTTAACTAATGACAAATCAAAGGTGCTGTGGTTAGATTAGATCAACACTGAATGTTTTGGTTAGATGCAGTACTGGCATTACTGGTCGAAACGAAGACACGTACAAGGAAAGGCACCTCATACAATATCAATGATGAAATATGGTGGTCGATCAGGGATATTTTGGGGGATTTTTTATTTCCAGAGATGCGGGGGCACTGGTTAAGATGAATGCCTGAATGTTTTCCACCAGATATTCCGTAATTTTGGCAGGTAATCTGCTAGCCTCTGCCAGAGAGACTGTGACCCAAACCTCACTTCACATAAGTGGTTCTGGGACAACAAAATCAATGTTCTACCATGGCCATCTCAGTCATCAGACTTTAATTCATTCAAAAACCTGTGGGCTGAACTGAAGGGGACAGTTGATTGGCACAAACCCAAGAAAATAACCCATGTGACAACCTAGAATATGACTGAGTGGATGAAAGTGGAGGAATGATCCAAAATCTGTTTCAACCTCGTCAGATAGAAGAGGAAAAGGCCCAAGATTTATTATCCTGCCAAGAGGAGTCCGCATAATGCACAAAACCAGGACTGCTAGTACTTGTAAAACTTTTAAATTGGAGAATTTGTTCATTTGTTTTGGTTGGTTTAACTGAGAGCTGGCACAGGGGCGCTATGGGTAGCGCCATCGTTTGACCTCAAGCAGGTTGTGGGTTTGAATCCAGCCAAGGCCTTTCTGTGTGGAGTTTGCTTGTTCTCCCCACGTTGTGCAGGTTCCCCCTGGGTACTGTAGTGAGTAAGAAGCGAAATGGATAATGAATTAATGGTTCCCTTGACACAATAATGAAGAACTTTTTTTTTTGCATTCTGACACATTATCTTGGCATTTTGAGTTTATTTTTCATTGGTTTATAATATTTACAGTCAGGGAATAATACTTCTTGAACCTACTGTCAGGGAACACTATGCTTTTTAAAAACGCAGTAAATAGAATTTCTCATGCATATTAATGAAAGTTGATGACTCTTTCACTATTACTTTTCCTGGTCTGCCGATTTTATGAATGAGTACATGAACTCCACAGCAGCTGAAAACTATTTACCTGGTCAATAGAATCACAGCTGTGCTTATAAATGTTGGCAGGCGTCTTAAATAAACAATACAGGGCTGAATAAACGGTGTATCTCACGTGAGCTACCGAAGTTATGTAGTTTGTCCCTGATGCGGTTCCGTAGCAATTTTCTCCCCAGGAAAACGTTAATGGAAAAAAAAATGTAGAGAGTCTCGTGTATTTGTGGGTCAAGTGCGTCATGAAATGACCACTTAGTCAAAACAAACTGAGTCGGTCGACCTTCCCTGGCATCGAAAAGAAAAGACTAACGTTAATAAAATAAATGCAGGCTAAATTGGCAGCACTGATATTTCTCCGGTCGCAAGAACAGTTTGTCGGTATTTCCAGCAGGGCGTTCGGTCGGTCAGCTGATGTTTAAAATCTGAATCCAGCGCCGTGGACGGACCGCTGCTCTGATTTTCCTGGACAGGCGAGACGCGGAGGCGGCGCAAACCCCGAAACCATCGATGCCTTCTGTTCCAGGAATGAAAGTTTCAAATCGAGAGGACAATTTAATGTAAACATCCCAGCACCCGGGTTGCGAATCCGGGCCGTAACACGTACATAGTCCACTGGATCAGGATTTTAGGGTTAAAGGCTCATTTAAAGACATTTAAGGCTGGAAAATCGCAACTCTCCTCTTAAATTTTAATTTAATAACGTTACTAGCTGACGTTAGCAAGGTATGGTTGCAGTTTCTAGGCGTGCGTGGGTAGCCAGTCACATTAGATGCGGACATCAGCGATTGCCTGTTGGCGTCCTTGCAAGATAGGCTTTCTTCTCTGGAGCGATTTCAACGCTGGTAGTGTTTTTCCACACAGAAGCTGTACATTAGGTGTTATTTCATGACCTTAAAGCAATGCAAAATCGGCACGGAGTGTTCAACCGGGAAGACATTCAGTGTCGCCAAAATGAAGGAGATATGGGAATGCAGGATTCACACCAATATTTGATTTCCGTCGTTTTGATGCTGCTGGGGTAGTTTTATTTCTGCTCATATGATGATGCCTCTCAGAGCTTAGAAAATACAGCGAACGGTATTTCTTCTTATTCTAACGCTGGCCAGTTAGCGTCGGTAACCAGCTAACGCACCGTATCCCGCTTCCCCGTAGTACCGCAGATTCAGTAGGGAGATGGAAGGAAAACCAGGCTACACCGCTGGCAAGCGAAATTAACTTGGACAATGCATTTCCGTTATTAATTTTTCCGGTTTATGTTGAAAATATCGTTTAAGCTTTACCGTTTGCGCCAGGGAACGGGGAAAAACTGCAACCACAAACCTATCGCTCGTTTTTAAAGAGCACACGCTGTTTTTCTTAAGTTACGCCACTGTTTCCAGGTGAATTGGATTAGTTCGCTAAATCCTCCACGAATTCATTGCGTTTAGAAAGCTTTCTGTCAACATCTGCCTGCTGAAGTTTTGCCGAAAATGTCTGAAAACGCCCCTACACGAAGCTTGGATGACATAGACCTTGCAGCTTTGCGGGTAAGTAGCAAGAATCTTTTTTTGGCTGTATAACAGCTATCAAAAATATGAACTATTCTTGCATTATTTATGCGTCTCCGTGCGCTCGCAAGCAAACATTAACCTGAGACGGATTATTCCGCTGCGCCAGGATCCTCACGAAGCGCTAAAACACTTCCCTTCTGCGCCGTAAAACGCGTTCGCGTCCATATTGAGATCAAATGCAGCTGCAGCAGGTCACCAATATAACTACCGTCATTAACACTAGTTAGACGACTTGGTGCTGACTAACCTGCTTGCTGGTGAGTTGAGCTGCTTTCACACCGGACGCGTAACGAATTTTTCGCATGACAGATTACATTCAAAGTCAATTCAAAGACACGAATACACGCGAAACTATTCGCGTCTTTCCATTGACTTTGAATGTAATCTGTCGCCCGAAAAATTCTCTTCGCGTCCGATGTGAAAGCGGCTTTACACCTGCCATTGAGCCACAGCGAACGACGTCGGTGTCCTGCGTAGTTACCCGAACAGACCAATCATGACGTTTTATTGGCCTGATCCGGATGGTTGTAAAACTGGCGATCTTTTTCTAAGGTTTAACGGGATGTATTAAACTAAACTAAACACCCGATTCATAGGCCAGCAGCGCGTTAACTGCCTGAGGTTGTGTGGCTGAGTGAGCTGATCTAATCATTGAAGTGTGTGTGTGTGTGTGTGTTTGCGATTAGCTGACGTTATAGTTCCGCATTGGTGGGGTGAAAGTAAAGTTGCGTTGCTTATCATATGTTGAACAGATGGCCGGTGTGTTGATGGCGCTCTGACCGAGTTCTTGATGGGACTCGATATCACCTGGATTTTTCTCATTCTTTACCAGCGAGCTGCGCATGAGACGGCTGGGCCTGTCGACGGGCCATTTCTCTGCTGTGTTTTTTTTATCCCTTTTTCTTAAATTATAGTAAAGCACTGTATAAATGTCCATTATTCAAAGATATACCGATTTTATCATTTTAAATGTTTTCAGTTCAATAGCAGCATTGTCCGAAAGAAGAAATAAATCGTCGGTAGCTGATGTTGTGCAACTTACTCAATTCTGCTTATAGTCTCCATTTTGGAGGACCTTTGTGCTCTTGGACTTGTTCGTGCGTTGGGGTAAAATTGCCTCTTAAAATTGCCACTGTCTAACTTTGCCTCCTACTAAGATGAGCTTTTGGTTTGCTCATGACAGCTGGTTAGTGTTCTGTCTCTATGGTATCGATAGAAAGATAAAAAACATGAACTGTAGGCTAGTTCCTCCTTCAAGACGAGTATTTGCCATGAAATGACACATTCTCCTTTCGGCATCGTGCTTAATATTGTCTACATTGTGGGTTTTGTAAACTTGCTTTGCAGCCAATGTTAAAGATGTTTCTGACAACTTGGTCATTGTGGCCAAAGAAAAGGATTACACGTCTCGCATTTTGATGTCCTTTCAAGGTTTTTTTTTTTTTTTTTTTTTTGTATTGGGTTATCAGTGCCAGTTGGATGTAACAAGCACAATCGTACTTGGCAGTCACCAGTTTACTCCATCTTGCAACAAACCTAAAACTAATTTCTCTAAAACCAGCTCCACGACCGCAGGCCTCACTACCTTGGGGCTGTGTCTTTTCTATTAAGGAACTGTTGTCATTCAGAGCAAATGCTTGGAAAGAATTGCTGCTGAAGACCTACATGATGAGCAGTAGTCATTATCCAGAATATTGATGCCCTTTCCAGGGTTGTGACTGTTTAATGCAACAACTCTTGTTGTAATTTACTTCATCTCACAGTTGACTCTGGTCAATCTGTCCCCCTTTTGTGTGCATCACCGCGGTTTTAGGCGCAGTCCAAGTTCGACACATTTATAAGCGTCAATGTCATGTACTGGGATGCTTGGCTGTCAGATCTTGGTGCATCTGCGGTAACTTTAGAATCACAGTAATCAAATGTCGAGCTATCACAAACAGGAACACCAGAGTATACACTGAAATATTCAATCGCTTTGCCTCAAGGGTTTGTGCCACTGAGCAATAAGAGCGACTTGGTTACATTTAGCGCCATCTATGAATCCCCTGTGATGTATTTCTCATACATATTCATTGTTTAGCTTAATTGATATGACTGTGGACATCAATACATTTTTTATGTATTTTAAATGTCAGCCCACATCTTAATTTTATTTCAGTGTTATTTGGTTGTTATCACTCCAGTGTTCGTATGTATTCATGCATTACTTATTTATAAAACAAAAAAAGAGATAAAAAGACCCTCAAGAGCCATAGGCCTGGATGTAGTCAAATAAAAGCATATCTATGATACAGCCTAGTGCAAATGAGAAGTTGCTGCTGTTTTAGAATATTGAGCATGGTTTAAGCAAAGGGACCTTGATGAGTATTTGTAGTTGGCATCAACTAAAGAAACTGCTGATGTGATTAATCATTTATTGGAACATATGTTACTTTTCATTTAATTGCGCTTACTAGACACAGTGCATGTTCTTCATCCGGCAGACTATTATTAGACCAGTTACTTTGAAAGACTGACAGGCTCGCTATGAGTTAATTGATGGGCACAGGGCTGGATCTTGTCAGCAGACCTGCAGTAACTTTACCACAAAACAAAGGTATTTGCCTCCTCCCTGATTTCTTCTATTTTTGTTTATTTTCCACATTTGAATGTTTCATGTGATCCAACTAATTTTGGTATGAGACGAATACAATATGAGTTAATGTGAAATGCAGTAAATGATCATTTAGTTTATGGGCATTTCTACAGAAAAGGGTGCGATTACGGTAAAGACGTGTCCACCAAATATTTTCTCTGGGATTCCATTTTTTTTTTTTCATCCCCCGCCGCGCGTTTAGCGCACGTACGTCTGTTCGTACGTACGTCCGTCTGTCCGTCCATCCCGAACATTGTCAGCTCGATTTCTCAAGAAGGAGTCAACCTATTTCAATTTTTTTTGGTACCAGCCTTCCTACTGGGAATGTGCAGACACCAGTCAGTTTTGGTGACCTAACGGTGGGGGATATAGTCACTTTAGTGACAAACTTAATGTTTTTAATTCTTCAAATATGCCTTCCAAAGTACTTGTCAATATTAAAATGGCAAAGCTGGGTTATGGCTGGTTTCTTTTTTTTTCAGCAAACTCTAAGATGGTCAGATGTCTTTATCGTAAAGATGAAGTGACGTACCTCTTTACCGTAATCCGTGTTATTGGCAAATTGCAATGAAGAAAGGAGTATCATACTTCCTGCATGAATTTTTTGGTCATTCAGACATTTCAAAGGCATTGAAAGGTTCATTGTTAACTCCAGTCTGAGTGTGAGAAGGCAGGTCTCCACCTTCACTGTACGAACATGCACTGGCTGTAAAGGGTGAGGAATTTTTGCACACTTATTTTTGGGGTGGGGCCCAAATGCCAAATTAACTATATTCCAACATGCCCCTGCATAATATTTCTGTACTCTAAAGTACCACTAATTTATATGTTCCAAAATGGTCTGTTTTGCCAGAGTCTGAAATGGTTCACCCTTCACAATCAGTGCATGTGTCAAGACGGTGAATATACAAGTGAGTCAATTTTCTGCATAAAAAGTTTATTTTGAATAAATGCAAACTCGAAACACAGACATTTTTAACATGGAAAACCGCAGTATCATCAGGACTACAGTCATATGTTTGTAATGGCAGTATGTATTGCAAGTAGATTTTTATGCCCCTGTAAACAAAGTTTCGACAACAACAATAAATCATTGTTAAAGACAAATTACCAACATCTCCATGCTGTCTAGATGCAATTTGTGTATATTCGGATTTTTGTCTTAATAACTGAATTTTTGACATCCGTTTGAAATTTGCCATTACACGCTGTCATTGCAGCTGTAGAATTCCTATAATGAGCTAGAACAGTGGTTCTCAGACTTTGTCCTAGCGCTCACCTGTGTACGCTGGTTTTTTACCCCTCCGCCCTCAAGGCTGACGGGGTATTGCTATCCTTCGTGCGGGCGGGCGGGCATCTCCAAAAACTTCGACATCGGGCTGAGGGGTATTCCGTGCATTGCACGCCTATTTTGTTCTGCGACTGCAATTGTAGAATTTTAAGTAGTTGCACTCCATGTTTAGAGTTGTTATCTACCATCTTAAGCCATATTTTAATGGACAAATTCTCTGTGCTATGAAGAATAAAAACCCTTGAATATACTGGACTTATTTTTCTATTTTGTGAGGATTTTCAGGTTAAAACATTTAAACAGATCAAATCCAACTTTGAGAAAATAGGCGTGCAATGCACGGAATACCCCTCAGCCCGATGTCAAAGTTTTTGGAGACGCCCACCCGCCCGTCGCCCAACCACACGAAGGATAGCAACACCCCGTCAGCCTTGAGGGCTGAGGGGTGAAAATCATCAAGCCCCAAATTAGGTTGCTGAACACAGGTGTGTCACTGAGGATTAAAAATGGCAATGATTTATTGAGGTCAGTTTGTCCAGTTACTTTTGAAACCCTAAAACTGAGGTGGCTGTGCCTAAATTGTGTGTAATTTATGGTGTAGACAGTAACTTTGAAAAAACTTGAAGTGAAGTTGAAATTCTGCACTTCAAGCACATCTTGATTGTTCCATCATGGTGGCGTACAAAACAAAAAAAATGGTCTCTGTTATTTATAGATATAACTGTAAATGTGACACAAATGCAGAAGTAGATGAAATTGGGACGGGGCAAATACTTTTCACTGCACTGTATGCTGGGCATTGAAACTGAGCTGAGGACATGCAATGCATTCTGAAGCCTTGGAATTCTTCCAATTGTCACTTTTCCTATAATTTGTTTTATTTTTTGGATGAAAAATGTTTTTTTTGGTGCTAGCTGCTTGGGTGTGGCTTTCTTCCTGAGCATGAACCCTTCTGAACCTCTGCTCTCATAGTGACAAAACTGTGAACCGTAGTGGGTCAAATCAACCAAATTTTAGGAACTTCACCACAAAAAAAAATTAATTTTATTATACTCCACACTGTGGAAGATTTATATTAGGACTGGGACTTTAACGTGTTAATTTCCATGAATTACAGAAAAAAAAAAATAACGCAATTAATCGCATCCTTCTTAGTTCCATAATTTCTGGCACACCGGTAACACTGATGCACACACTTCAGACCGGTGGGTGGCGCTAATGCACCTCAAGTCTTAAGATGTTGAATATAATGCCATAGTTGCACTTTGAGTTTGCACTTGTCTGTGAATGTAGTAGAAAGATGATAAATGTACAGATAAATATAGATGAAAAATAAACATTTTTGTTGTTTAAGTTCACGTAAATGTCTATTCACTGATTCAGTTGTCAACCAAACGTTATTTAATTAGAACATAAATATAACAAAATATAAACAAGTATTTTTCTGACAAATTTCACAAGTAGCAAAATGTGGCCTTGTTACAAGGTAGTTAAATACACCAGCCATCCATTTACACAGATCACAACCAGCGGCAGAACATTCCAGCCTCCTAGGTTTTGTTAAGAATATTTTCTGCCGTGGAGTCAAGTTGGGACCGATGAAGTGACACACCAATGACCACTTTCCAATTGAAAAGGCTTTTATTACAATGCGCAAGGGAGGATCCTAGCGTCCGCCGTAGCCTTCGCAGAGAATCCTGAGACACTGTTCACATCTCGGGGTTTAAGTACAAGATCCTTGGTAGAGCAAGTGGTGGATGTAACACCTTCCCGTAGACATCCAGCCAAACTTACAGGATGTTGATATTACCCTTGATCATGTACCTTCCTTCTGAGCACAATACAGCAATTACCAAGTGTGACCAGGTGCCAGGCGCCCCTCACTGTGAGAGGATATTGATGTAAGTGTGTTTGTGGGGGGGGTCTGGGGTAATCAAGGGGAGGTGGATGGGAATGTGTGTGTGTGTGTGTGTGTGTGTGCGGATCTGTGTGTGCTGAGGGAAAAACCTTCATTCAGAAGCTCAATCCTATCAGTTTCATTCTGAAGAACCTTCACACACTACATGTAAGCAAAGGCCTCCTGGTCTGGTCCATCGATGGCCACCTCACAACACACATCCGAGTGCCGCAAGTCTCAGGGGGGATACAGTTGAGGCCTCTGGAGAAACCAGCCCCTGAAGCACACCACCTCCAAACATTTTTTCTGAAGCAGAGCAAAAGTGAGAACAAAGATATAATATAGCCGCTACCGAGCGGCGATGCACCGGTGGCCAAGCCCCAGTCGGTCCGAACTCCACTTTCGGTCGACCTCACTCCCTTGGGTCTCTCAGCCTGGTTGAGTTTTGCCTTGTCTGAGTGCTCTGCCTATTTGGCAAAGGGGAACATTAAAAGGGCTCATGTTGAACACAGTCATAGGAATTTATTCACAAAATGTAAGACAAATTTGTACATTGTGACACAAACCGCATGCTTTTATGTGCTACTGTTGTCAAATTGACGAGACATTTTTTCAGCTTTTTTGGGCGGGAAATAAATAAAACACGTGACGTAGAAAAAGCAACATCGTATTTAACTTTGGTTTTGAAAAATAAAAGGTTTGTCCCCCACTATTTATTCGTCACTTCCGGTCTAACGGCGTAAGACTAATTTATTTTGCATAATGAAAAGTGGTGGCATCTACCAATGAAAAAATCTTGAAAGAACAATGATAACTGTGGAAATGATGATGGTCTGACGTAATTATGACATTACCTGTACCAAGAAAGCTATTGGTTGGAGATCAAAGCTGTGGCAACCTACCCGAAAGGTATGACAAATACCTACATTTTGGCACCAGCCGCGAGCCTCTATCTGCTAGCATTATCAAAATACGAGCGCTGAAAGTTGAGAAAATAGTTTTCAGTTTTTGGCGAGAAATTCAAAAATGGCGTGGCCTAGAAAAAAATGACATCATATTTGTAATCAGCGTCCCACATTGGATATAAATTGACTTTGAATGATCAAAATGTGCCAATTTTAGGTTTGATCTAGTTTTTGGCGGGAAATCAAAAAAAACACGTGACATAGAAAAAATATTAATATCATATTTGTAATCAGCGTCTCACATTGCATATAAATCGATTTTGATAGATCAAAATTGGTCAATTTTAATTTTTACCTACTTTTCTAATTAATGTAAATAGCGATTATTGGCTAATTGACACGTTTTCATAGATCAAACGAACAAAGTAACTAGAGAAATATGACAAGATGTTATATTTCATATTTCGTCAACCGATGTTAAGCCAGTCTTAAGAATAATAATAATAATGCATCAATTTTATATAGCGCTTTTTTGGACACTCAAAGACGCTTTACAATGGAGGCATTATTCATTCACACTCTGATGGTGGTAAACTACGTTTTTTGTAGCCACAGCTGCCCTGGGGCAGACTGACGGAAGCGTGGCTGCCAGTATGCGCCTACGGCCCTCCGACCACCACCAAACATTCACACACAACCATACAGGAGGGAGGGAGGGTTCCTATATTGCATGTTTTGGATGGGTGGGGGAAACCGGAGTACCCGGAGGAAACCCACGCGAACACGTGGAGAACATGCAAACTCCACACAGAAAGGCCCCAGGCCGGATTCGAACCCACGGCCTTCTTGCTGTGAGGCAGTAGTGCTAACCACTATGCCACCATGCCGCCCAAAGAAGAAGCTTGTTAAAAATTTGTGACGTCATCCAAGATGGCTGCCAAATCCCATGACCTACTTTCGCTTTGAAAAGTCATAAATTTGTCATCAGCGTTCCATATTACATATAAACAGATTTTGAACGATCAAAATCGGTGCATTTTGAGCTCGACCTACTTTTGTAATTAACGTAATTAGCAATAAATCAATAATTAATCACTTTTCACGCACTAGAGAAACAAACTCAATAGAGAAGTATACACAGATGTTATATTTTAAGTTTCATTGCCCTGTGTGAAGCCGTTCTTGAGAAGAAGACGTTTAAAGATTTGTGACGTCATCCAAGATCGCCGCCAAACGTAGTGACCTACTTTCATTTTGAAAATACGAAAAGTTGTCCCCCGCGACATTATGTTTACATACCAAAAAGCAGATCACTAGCTGCAATGGTTTTGATTTTATAAGCAATGAAAAGTGGCGGAAGAATAAAAAAAATAAGAATAATAATAATAATCCCAGCAAAAACAAGAGGTGGCCCAAGCCAGCTAGCTTGGCCACCTAATAATTAATTTTTCAAAACCAATAGACTGAGGGGGTAATGATGGTGCAGTTAATGTACCTGATATACACTGATTAGTCACAACATTAAAACCATGTCTTCTCCAACCAGACGTATTGCATTTGCAGGCTACTTCAAGAGTGTTCAACTGTCGGCCATAAATTTAATTCATCCGCGTTTGTTAACATATTCAGTTTCCACCAGTTTGCATGAAATCAGTACTTTTTCGGCTTACCTTGATGTTGGGGTACTAGAAGAAACATTTGTGTGTAAAAACGTCAAGCGTACATCCAGCCAAAGGGAACAAATGGAGTTTTTTTTTTTTAAATCTGTATAAGTCTGAGGACTCGGGAGAGAATGACTGAAGGTGTTTTGGGGGGATACAAATTTTATTTATTTATTTAAACCTCCCCGTGGGAGAAAAAACAGAATATACATAGTAAAACAAGTATTAAAATACATAAATTGCACGTACGGAAATACACATACTGTACATAATAAAACAGACTATAGAATGCATACATTGCACGTTCGGTTCTGAAGGCTCGAATGAGTAATTTGGTCAGGGCCAGCTCTACGGAGTTGGCAGCATTGTACCCAGTGCTGAAGAGGAGGGAACGGAGCGAGTCCAGAACACCATCCTCAGCAACTGGCACAACACTAGTCAGCCTCCATAGGCGAGCCGTAGATCCAAAGGCCTTTTGAACAGGGGAAAAACCACTTTTCACTAGGTTAGAAAGTAAGGTACCATTTGTACAGCTGCCACGGGATATAAAATGAGATTAAATTAATCTTTTTATGTCCCGTGCAGGGGAATCCTTGGCAAAAATCCTATTAAGTAGGGAAACCCTGTTACTATTTAAAACATCTACGATTGCGGGAATCCCCAGAGCTTTAAGTAGCTACACTCCATCTGCAGTGGGTAGGTTAAGTCCTTCTACCCACTGCACACTTTCGTACTCTTTTATAATAATGGCCACCAGGTGTCAACCGCAAGTCGACGACTTCTGAGGACCAATCAGCGCCGAGCTTACAAATGCGTCGCCAGCAGCAGACGGAATAGCGGAAGCAACATGTATCCGTAAACAATCCGCGATGATCATGGCAGAAAATACTCCCAAAAAAAGGATATACTGTTGTGCCGAAGGGCTTTCATGCATCTGCGTGGTATGTGAGTGCGATATAAGATTAGGAAATACGTTCGCGTCCGGTGTGAAAGCGACTCTAGGATGTTAAATAACGTAACATTGGCATGCTAGCTAAAATATTATAGTTATCGATGTCTATAGCAAAACAGCTTGCTCGCGAGTATTCAATTGTGAGCGAACTGTAGCCTTTAAGCTCGCTAGCTAGTTGGCCATGTAGCTAAATACAATGGCGCGCTAATTATGACACAGCTTGGCATCACTTTGGCTTGCTAGCTATCCTATTATTAGCTAAGAAGCCAACTAGCTTGCTAGCGAGTAAGGCTCAAACCGTTGCCCTGTTTCGCTGGCGTAATCATGACCCAAATTGAGCCCTGTTTAAATCAGGATAATTAGACTGTCACTTCACGGCCTGAACTGAATTTTAAGATGATACTTATAGATCTAGACATTTATTATAACAGATTTACTATCCTGTTCCCAGACTCAGTCTCCAACACCCGGTCCAAGTTGTCACAGTCAGCATGTAGATCGATCGCCGTGATGCCGATGCTCCTCAAATGACACGACTAACACGGCTGGATCTGCAGCCTGGCCCGAGGGTGACAAAAGTGACAGGCCTGACTCGCGAGCGGTTGAAATCGCCGAAGTCAGGCCTTCGAAACACATGGATTTGCCGCTGCCAGTCAGCATACAGACAAGATTATCTTTCCCCAGCAGCACAGACTTTATAGCTTCCATCTGGTAGGTTCTTAAACTGTCGATATGCCATATAGCGCACAGTTTTTCCTCGACATTCTTCATCAAAACGTCCATGACGTCGCTTGTCGTGGAGGAAGCCATGATGTTTGATCTCGTGGGTTGCCCGGAGCCAATGACAAAAGATGTCATAGATTCTGAATTTTAAGGCAAGATTAGTGCGCTGATTGGATGGTTGTGATCATGTGACCTCGTGGCCATTATTATGAAATGGTATGAAAGCGTGCAGTGGGTAGAAGGACCTAACCTACCCACTGCAGATGGAGTGTATAAGTAGCTTGCTGTGGTGACTCCTCCTAGGGAGACAGAGAAAGCGCTTAACGGTGTCACCCTGGAGACTTTCCAAGGATATAAGGTCTTGCACGTAAATCGAATGGCACCCAAAAGTTAAAGTAGGGCGGACAGCCCTTTTCCACAAATAGCATTTGACATCGGTGTTTAGTCCTGGATAACATAGACCATCGTTCAGTAAACTAAAGGCATGTCGCCTAGCAGCTGATACCCGGTTCTCAACATGTATAAAGGATGAGAGATTGTTATTCAGACTTACCCCAAGAACATCCATAGTTTCAGAACAGCAAATTATATCGTGGCCTAACGTCCATTTAGGACTCTCTTGGAATACGACCTTACCAAAAACAGTACACTTGGTCTTAGAAATACCAAAAGTAAACTGCCATTTTCGCGCGTAGGCGTAACACGTATCAATTAAAATTTGGAGACCGGGAACGGTCGCTGCCAGAAGGGTTATATCGTCCGTGTATGCAAAGTTATTAAAAAGTTGTTCGGCTATCCGTAATTCATGCAGCATATCAGATAGGTCTTGAAGCAAATCATCAATAAACATGGTAAGAAATATCGGGGGCAATATGCTTCCCTGACTGATGCCTCGTGATATTAAAAGTATAACTCTCACTCCCATTCTATTTAACTTCTGCTTTCAACTTGAATACCATTCATACAGCACTAACCAATGGTTCAATGGGATATGTGATAAAAGCTTATAAAAAAGGCCATCATGCCATACTCGGTCAAAACATTTCTGAGCATCCAGACTGCAGACATACACAGAGCTATCGTTATTGTTAAAATATTTTATACTGTCATTTAAAAAAGCACTGGCCTGGTCAATCCCCAATCCCTGTTTAAACTCAAATTGAGTACAATTACACTGGCTATTATCGGGCAATAGGATAAGTTCAAATACTTTACAATACGTTGTACTTTGTACTTATAGTTATTGGTCGATAATTGGCAGGATTGTTCGGGTCAAGACTAGATTTTTTAAACACAGGTACATCAGTTCCAATTAGCATATCTACGTCAATAATATGCCAACTTAGCATCGCTGTAAATAAATTACTTATGATATCACACAGTTGTGTAGAGGAACCATACTTAAGATGCTGTGCAGTTATACCATCTACTCTAGCAGACTTTCCACCTTTCAGCCTATCAATTGCGGCTTTGACCTTAACACTGGCAGCAATACATTCAGAATAAACATCGTTGTGGGAGTAAAATTTTGTCTTTACAGCAGAACTAACTTCACCCTGCTGAGGGTGAAGGTCGTAATCATCCTTCATGGTATTGCTAAAATGCCCTGCAAAATCCTGGGCAGATAGATTACTAGACGGATTGCTGCGTGACCGCTGTTAAAGACCATTCCAAAACCTATTGCTGTTACCTACATGGAATATATTATTCAAATCACGGATAGGTCTATTAAACACTTCACGTAGACAGAGCCGAGATGCCTGGTGAAACTGCTTTTTTGGCGAATTTCCAACAATCAAAAACTGCACCGCTTCTGGGACGGTCATTGGAAACCCACAAATACCACTAGAACTTTTTGACATCTCTAAGGTAGCTGAGATCAGCACACCAATACGATTTAGGTTTGTTAAACCGCTTCATGCTGCAGCCATGAAAAGTAGAGGCATCTTTCACTTGCAGATTACAAAGCTTCTCCGCAAGAATATTATTCTATTGCAGGGTGTTCCTGGGGCCTGAATGTTGACTGCAATCGTACTGTTTATCATTAAAACAGACATTTACCTTGACCAAAAACCGTAAGGGCAAGTGGTCACTTACATTGCCCGCCTCAGGTTCAATAATTCTTCAATCGCAGTGGTTGAAATTACTAGTCAGGACATGGTCTATCCAGGTAAAAACACCTCGTTTTATGCATGAAAGTGTATAACAAACTTTTTGTTCACAAGACAAATCTGCAGTGACCAAACTATTTAAAGACATAAAATCAAAGAGCAACTTGGACAACTTGTTAAAACCCTTAGATTTGTACCAATGGCGTAACAAATACTCTCTGGGTAGCGGTGCATTGAAATCGCCACAAATTTTGACAGGCGCCAAACCGCCCCATCTATTCAAGCAGGCCTGTAGTGCATCTAAGCATTCAATAAAGGGCACTCATTTCTCGTGGCACTCACCCTCAAAAAATGGCATGTACGTGTTAACAATCACCTGTGGCACACCTGAGCCATCATTTAGCAACACTCCATTAAGCCTGTCACTGGCCAGTTCTATTGGCTGCCAAGTTAGCCCATCCAATTCCCTACAGACTATCGTAACACCACCAAACGGACGACCAGTGTATTCGCCGTCTACGTCGTTCATACTAGATTTAGAGAAAACTAAGTAGGAGGCAGGGTTAAAAGCTGAGTCGACCACAGTCAATGCCTCAAGGATACCAGTTAGCTCATGGGGCCTTAGCCAAGTCTCACAGAGGCACATTACATCACAGTTCTGGAGTCGACTAGCTATATACACTCAACAAAAATATAAACACAACACTTTTGTTTTTGCTCCCATTTGTCATGAGATGGACTCAAACGTCTAAAATTCACTCCAGATACACAATATTACCATTTCTCTCAAACATTGTTCACAAATCTGTCTAAATGTGTGATAGTGAGCACTTTTGCTTTGCTGAGACAATCCATCCCACCTCACAAGTGTGCCACATCAAGATGCTCATCAGACACCATGATTAGTGCACAGGTGTACCTTAGACTGTCCACAATAAAAGGCCACCCTGAAATGTGCAGTTTTTGCTTTATTGGGGGTTTGGGGACTCAGAACCAGTCAGTATCTGGTGTGACCACCATTTGCCTCATGCAGTGCAACACATCTTCTTCGCATAGAGTTTATCAGATTGTCAATTGTGGCCTGTGGAATGTTGGTCCACTCCTCTTCAATGGCTGTGCGAAGTTGCTGGATATTAGTGGGAACTGGAACGCGCTGTCGTATACGCCGGTCAAGCACATCCCAAACATGCTCAATGGGTGACATGTCCGGTGAGTATGCTGGTCATGCAAGAACTGGGACATTTTCAGCTTCCAAGAATTGTGTACAGATCCTTGCAACATGGGGCCATGCATTATCTTGCTGAAACATGAGGTGATGTTCATGGATGTATGGCACAACAATGGGCCTCAGGATCTCATCACGGTATCTCTGTGCATTCAAAATGCCATCAATAAAATGCACTTGTGTTCTTCGTTCATAACAGATACCTGCCCATACCATAACCCCACCACCACCATGGGCCACTCAATCACCAACATGGACATCAGCAAAGCGCTCACCCACACGACGCCACACACGCTGTCTGCAATCTGCCCTGAACAATGTAAAGCGAGATTCATCCGTGAAGAGAACACCCCTCCAACGTGCCAGACGCCATCGAATGTGAGCATTTGCCCACTCAAGTCTGTTACGGCGACGATCTGGAGTCAGGTTAAGACCCTGATGAGGACGACGAGCATGCAGTTGAGCTTCACTGAGACGGTTTCTGACAGTTTGTGCAGAAATTCTTTGGTTATGCAAACCAATTGGTTCAGCAGCTGTCTGAGTAGCTGGTCTCAGACGATCTTGGAGGTGAACCTGCTGGATGTGGAGGTCCTGGGCTGGTGTGGTTACAGGTGGTCTGCGGTTGTGAGGCCGGTTGGATGTACTGCCATATTCTCTGAAACGCCTTTGGAGATGACTTATGGTGGAGAAATGAACATTCAATGCCCGAGCAACAGATCTGGTTGACATTCCTGCTGTCAGCATGCCAATTGCACGCTCCCTCAATGCTTACGCCATCTGTGGCATTTTGCTGTGAGACAAAACTGCACATTTCAGAGTGGCCTTTTATTGTGGGCAGTATAAGGTACACCTGTGCACTAATCATGGTGTCTGTTGAGCATCTTGATGTGGCACACTTGTGAGGTGGGATGGATTGTCTCAGCAAAGCAAAAGTGCTCACTATCACACATTTAAACAGATTTGTGAACAATGTTTGAGAGAAATGGTAATATTGTGTATCTGGAATGAATTTTAGATCTTTGAGTCCATCTTATGACAAATGGGAGCAAAATCAAAAGTGTTGCGTTTAAATTTTTGTTGAGTGCACAAAACCTAACATGGCAGTTAAGTCTCACATCGCAATGTAACCGGCTTACTAGTAATCGCAGGAGCGTACTCATATGAGTTCCAGTAGGAGTTGTAGAGTCTCCAGCTCTCTGGTTCTGGGTACTCCTGGTATTTAAGATTTAAGATAACATTTTAGCTGCTAGACTAGAGAAAGTTGTCCCAAGTATAATTCATAATGATCAAGTGAGTTTTATGAAAAATAGAAATTCAATTGATAGTGTCCGGCTTCTGTTGCATCTTATTTTGCTTAATAGGTCATCAACCTGCCCTGTCACTGCGCTTTCTTTGGATGCAGAGAAAGCCTTTGACAGGGTAGATTGGAAATATTTGTCAGTTATTCTAGATAAATTTTGGTTTGGTCCAGAATTTGGGAGGTGGATTGATGTTCTGTATAGTGGTTTAAAGGCTTCGGTTCAGACTAATGGAATTATTACCCCCTTTTTTGAATTACCACGATCTAGTAAATGGGTAGGTTCCTTTATTACCCATTTTATTTCTGATAGCCCTAGAAGAATTAGCTATAACTAATGGAAAAAATGTATAAATAAAGGTTGTAAAGGAAAGGATTTGGGAGTATAAGCTTTTTTTTATTATATGCCGATGATTCTCTTCTTGTTCTCTTCTTATTCTCCTGTTGTTAATGGACTCGGTCTCCTCAATTCCTCCCCTTCTGGAAACAATACAAATATTTTCAAAAATATCAGGTTATAAGGTGAATTGGCATAAATGCCTATATCTGCGAGTGTACATCAGATATGGTTACTTATTTCAATTTTAAATATGTCCAAACTGGTATGAAATACCTTTGCGTGTTAACAAGGTCTGGACACAATAGTCACCTTGAATATACTACCAGTTTTGCAGAAGATAATGCCGTATTTAGAAAAATGGAAGGTATTAAAGTTAAGTTTATGGGGGAAAATCAATGCCATTCAGATGATTATCGTATGAAAATTTAATTACGTCTATGATGCTCCCAATAAATTCCTCAAATGTAATTTTCAGGCAGTATAATGCTTTCATCAGATTTTCTCTGGGGTGGGAAAAAACCTACAGTTTGTTTCAAAAAGATTCGGACTCCAAAAGAGATGGGTGGGTTAGGACTTCCAAATGTTAAATTATATAAAATGGCATTCGAATTGTCAAAATTGGCTGAGTATTGGAAGTTGGAGAGAGAAACGGCAAAATGGGTACACTTAGTGCTGTCAGATTCCTTTCTATTTAAACCATTACGGATTTTATCTAAAAAAATGTGATGATAACCAAAATCCGCAGGACATTAATCCCATCTTTAATCACTCCAGGAATGTGTGGCTTTTTTTTTTTTTTTTAATTGATTTATTTGCACCGCAAATGGGTAGTTAAGCAAGGGACCTAGCTTGCTAGCCTAGCGTGCAAGCTAGTTTGCTGGTTTCTTAGTCAATGTTAACTGGCAACCTTTATATTCGGTTCATCTTAATGCCAGCTGGCGGTGTAACTCCTGCTAAGTTAGTTCGCATAATAATGGCTATACGCATTTTAAATTGCTGGGCTCTCAAGTCTCAGGCTTTTCAATAAGTTAATACGCTCTCACGGCACACATGACATGTCTCAGGTTGACAAGTGATAAAACTCGCCGCACATTTGTTATGGCCCCAGTTTGTTATTACATCTATGACGGCAAGGGATGACAGACAAAATTTTAAAACTTAAAGGTGTTTGTTTAATTAAATGTGTTTAACTAATCTACCATCTACTCTACTGACCAAGATTGATAATGTACAAGAAAAAAAATATTTACAGTCCCTTCAGACGGGAGCTGCTTGGTGATCTTCCGGGTGAGGAAAAATGCTCCAACACAGTTAAAAATCCACGAATAGCACCGGTCTTGAAAAGAGCGACAGTTCTGGTCAAATGTATCCTTCTCCTTGCAATTTCTGCTACTACTACTCTCTGTTTTTCGCCTTATATAGCCCCCTCCCACATTTTAGACTTTTTTTTTTTAATTCCCTGGGACTTATCGTGTCACACATGCCCAGGACATGCCCAAACCTAGCTTGAGCATTTATGGGTGCCACCTTACCCTGGGCTATGATGTTGCCAAGATAGGTGACAGTAGCACAACCAAAGTCCCTCTTGATCAGGTTAACAGTCAGGTTAGCCTGGGTCAAGCACTGGAAAAACGTCTCTACATCTTTCAGATGTTCTTCCCAGAAGTCACTCCATGTAATCAGGTTGTCAGTGTAAGCACCCGTGTGTGGCAATCCGGCGATTGTAGACTGTATCATCTTTTGGAACGTGGCTGGGGCATTTGTCATTCTAAAGGGTAAGACTTCATACTGGCACAACCCAGATGGTGTTGCAAAAGCAGAGATGCTCTTGGCCCTCTGTCAAAGGCACACACCATTAACCCTTCATTAAATCAATCTTGGTCTGAAACTTTGCTTGCCTCTATCAATACAATCATCAATCCTAAGTATTGGAAACCCATCAGTTCTAGTTGCAGCATTGACTTTGTGATAATCTGTACAGAATCTAGTGTTATGGCCCCAATTTGTTATTACATTTACAACACTACAGCAACAGCAAGGGATGACAGACACAGTTTTTAAAACTTATACACATTTAATTATCAAAGACCACAACTAACAATAACGACTAAACTAATTTTCTGACCAAGATTAGATATAAACAAAAAAACAGAAATATTTACAGTCCCTTTTGTTGGTTGCTTGGTGATGTCCTGGGTGAGGAAAATGCTCTAACACAGGCAAAAATCCACAAAAGAAAATTCACAGGTCTTGAACAGAATGACAGGTCTGGTCACATGTATCCTTCTTCTTGCAATTTCTCCTACTACTTTACTGTCTCAATTCTTTTCCTTATATACTCTTTTGCAGACCCCACCCACATTTAGACCTCTTTTTTTTTATTTTCGGGGACTTGCCCCAGACATGCCCAGGACATGTCTAAACCTAGCTCCAGTCTGGGCCTAATAAAAGAAAGGTAAATACTCACATTTAGTGGCCTCTATTCATATACATCACACTATATATACACTCTATACATCACACTAGTACTTCCTTCAGGTTGTAGAACTAGCACACAGGGTGGACTCAAATCTGAGTTAGAGGGTCTGATAACATCATGTTCGAACATGTACTCAACCTCTTTCTCAGCAATCTTTCTCTTTTCAGCATTCATCCGGTACGGATGCTGTTTTATTGGTTTGGCATCACCAACATCTACGTCATGAGAAGCTATAGAAACTCTCTTTGGAACATCAGGAAATACATCTTTATATTTCTTGATCAACCTCTCAAACTGATCTTTCTGCGAGGGTTCTAAGTGCTGGAGTTTTACATCAAGATTTTGCAACACTTCAGAATTTGACAATTTACATGAAAGAACTTCAGCTTTAATTCAAGGTTCATCATCTTGAAACTCCCCCTCATCTTCACAAATCTTGGCCATAGAAGAATCTGAAGTGACAGCTGCAACCCTTGCATTTCTGTCATGATAAGGCTTCAGCATGTTAATGTGTCACAACTGTTTTGGCTTTCTGTTATCTAGAGTCTTCATAATGTAATTGAGATCATTGAGTTTTGTCAGAATTTCATAAGGACAATGAAATCTAGCTTGCAATGGATTGGACTGCAAGGGAAACAACACAAGGACCTTGTCTCCTGGTTTAACTACGGCTTCTAGCCTTATGATCATACCAAGTTTTAATTTTTCCCTGACTTGATTTCAAGTTCTCTTTGGCTAGGTCACAAGCTGCACGCAACCTTTCCTTGAACTTGCCAACTCTGTCTAACAGACTGATATGCGGCTCTTTCTCTTGCCATTTTTCACTCAACAATAGCAAAGGTCCTCTCACCTCATGGCTCAAACAGACTGAATCCAGTAGACTCCTGCACTGCTTCTCTAGCTGCAAACAACAGCAAATGAACACCTTCATTCCAGTCTTTCTCATGGTCATAACAATAAGTCCTCATCATTGTCTTGAGAGTGGAATGAAACCGCTCCAAGGCACCCTGACTCTCTGGATGATAGGCACTAGAAAGAATCTGCTTCGCACCTAGTTCATACACAACCTGCTGAAACAATTCGGAAGTGATATTGCTACCTTGGTCTAACTGAATTTCCCTGGGAAGGCCAAACAATGTGAAGAGCTTTATCAAAGCCTTCAAGATTTCAGTTGCCTTGATATTACTTCGAGGTATGGCTTCAGGGAATCTGGTAGATGCACACATTGTCAACAAGTACTGATTTCTAGATCTAGTCTTGGGTAATGGACCAACATAATCAACAATGACCTAGGAGAAAGGCTCCCCAAATGCTAGGATAGGCTGCCATGGAGCTACAGGTGGGTCAAACTGGTGTTTTCCAACTACCTGGCAAATGTGACAGGTTTTGCAAAAGTTGGAAACCTCTTTTTCGAAGCCCAGGCCAGAAGAAGTGTTTCATGATCTTATCAGCAGTCTTGTTAACACCAAGATGACCTCCTAAAGGTAAACTATGAGCTATTGTTAAAGTCTCATTCCTGTAGAACTTCGGAACAACAATTTGCCTGACCACTGCCCAATCTGCATTGGCAGGGATATCAGGAGGGCACCACTTCTGCATCGACACACCATCCTTGAGATAATACCCAACTGGAACTGCGTCTATTTCTTTATCAGGAAGGGCTCTCCTCTTTAGTACACAAATTTCAGGATCATTAGTTTGCTCCTGAATCAACCGCTTTCTGGACAGAGACAAGTCTCCAGACACATCAGAATCACCAGACCCATCTGGCTGGCTGAACAGAGAACTGATAAAAGTGTCTGATAAGTCCTCAAACGGAGGAACCATAGTAGGCCGAACAGAGTCATGAGGCGAACCACCTGAGTCATGACTATTCAATGTGCTTGATGGCACCACATCATCTTCTTCTTGAGCCTTCTTGGCCATAGCACGGGTCACTGCACAGGAAGGATACAGCGATGGGTCTTCATCGCCATCTTCAGTGCTCGGCTGTGAAGTAAGACGAACAGGGGGAACTACATTGCCCCCAGCCAGGTCATTGCCTAGCAACAGAGAAACACCCTTGATAGGTAGACTTGATATGAGTCCCACCTTTACCTGTCCTGTAACTAAATCTGACTTCAAGAATATAGAGCACAGGGGTGGAGATACAGTCCTCACTTCAATACCTTGTACAAGTATAAAATCCCCTGAAGCGATCTCATCACGTAACTCCAAGGAGTCCATCAACAAAAGTGACGGAGAAGCTCCTGTATCCCTCAGGATATATATGGGTACAGGAGGAGAATGCTCATTCAGAGCCACAAATCCCTCTGACACAAATGGAAGAAATTCCTCCCTCACAAAGTCAGCAGTATCAGGCTTTTTAGCCCCACAAGGAGCAGGCAATTTAGCAGATCGGTCATCTACTACAGGGGTTTCTAACCTTTGTTTTCACAAAGGCATTGGGTTTGGTATTAAAGCCAAGCCAGACTGCATCTTCTGTCAGCAGAGTCACAAAGATGAAGGCATCAAAGGGTCAGGTAATAAGGTACAAAGAACAAGGGACGATAGCTTTCAAACTTCTGGTGAAGAGTCAAACTGAAGGGATCCAACTGGACATGAGGGAACTGATGACATATCCACTAACAGCAGTACCATTCAGCATTGGCACAGGTCAGTGATGAAATATTTGATAAAAGTTGTCAAAACAAAGTATATTCAAAATTTTGATTTACTTGGTACAGTAGAATAATTAAAGGCATGATTACACATAATGGATATATGTATTTGTTGTTGCAATCCTTCAATCTGGAATCTGGAAAGCTGATGCCGTTGAAAACCCTTCTGAAGCAACCAGCATTCATTGGTGCACTTAGCAAGCTTGGCGATACCTGGGATGTCCAACGGCATCTATTTAATGGACTTGAGAAGTTTGTATGTGCGATGTATGGTGGCAACACCAATACAGCAAAAGTTGACGACCTCAGAGTATCGAAGATGAATAAGCTGTGCAGAAAAGAAGGTAGATCTACTCCAAGTAGTGTTGATTCAAGTGGGGTATCAGCGTCTGCTACAGATTTCACCAGTGAATGGAAAGCTTTGGCCTTGTCAGTTTTGGCAAGGTAATCATCAACTGTAAATAATAAACATTAAACATCTATAGCAGGGATACTCACTCTTTTCCAGATTGAGCCGCTGTGGGTGCAGGCTTTCATTCTAACCAACCAGTCACACACCAGATTCTACTAATCAACCCTTGAGGCTTTTGCCAAAGACCCGTGATTAGTAGAATCAGGTGTGAGACTGCATGGTTAGAATGAAAACCTGCACCCACTGCGGCTCAATCTGGAAAAGAGTGAGTATCCCTGATCTATAGGAAATGCCCAATGGTCCAGATTGAAGTATTGTAACAACACATACATATATCCATTATGTGTAATCATGCCTTTAGTTATTCTACTGTACCAAGTAAATCAAAATTTTGAATATACTTTGTTTTGACAACTTTTATCAAATATTTCATCACTGACCTGTGCCAATGCTGAATGGTACTACTGTTAGTGTATATGACATCAGTTCCCTCATGTCCAGTTGGATCCCTTCAGTTTGACTCTTCACCAGAAGTTTTAAAGCTATCGTCCCTTGTTCTTTGTACCCTATGACCTGACCCTTTGATGCCTTCATCTTTGAGACTTTGCTTACAGAAGATGCAGTCTGGCTTGAAGATAACATGGTCCTTTTCAGTTGAAGACCTGCGGCTGCATCTTTGGTTGGGAGTATCTGATGATGATGATGATGATGTGGATGGTGACTGTCCGAGGCGGTCGAGGTTTCCAGTGAAACGCTTATAGCAGTTCCAGTGGTAGCTGTGATTATCAGCAATGGTGTCAGGTATGAGATTACACTGCTCCTGCATGCGATAGCTGGATGTTATCGGCTCCTCAGCTCTTGCTCGTTTAATTTCCTTAAGTTTTTCTATTTTAATCTGAGCATTCTTGTCATCGCAAAAGTACTTGTATGCTCCATGGGAAATCGTTTGGAAATGCACCACACAGAACACTTCATTTCTGTCATCACACTTTTTGCGCTTCGAGGGAGGCTCCTTAGGCTGTGAATCCATGGTGAATCCTCAGATTCTGCAATACAGAAAGGTTTGCCATGTTTACAAATAAAAGAACAAGCAACAGTAATCAACGACTTGAGAAAAATTGAATTATTTATTTCTTAATATTCTTAAATATTACTCAAGTAATCTTGTATTTCAGTTTTATTTATCTTGTGTTCACGTCTGCACCTCGGTATTTCTTTAAGAATTTTCGAATATTTGAACGCTTTTTTGTAGAATCTGCAAAGCTGTATCTTACTAAAAAATACTTAATTAATCAATGCTTAATTAATCAGTCTTTAGATCTGAAAAAAAGCACATTGTTAATAACATAACCAATGCCTTTCAGTTAATAGTGGTTTTCGCCATCTGCGTTCGCATGTCTCTGACAAGGTTTGAATTTTGATAACTCTAAGAGTTTTGGAGCCACTCCCATGCATCTCATACCTCATGGAAGGTATTTTGAAGCAGTTTTTGATGAATACAGTCTAATAAGAATTTTTGGAATCAAACATTATGTAAAATAAAGTATTATTAGAAATTGTTGCTATTCTACCTGAAGGCCTTTTGATAAACAGGGTACATCTGTTTGATTGCACATAAAATTATCAAAATACACCACAAGTTTATGATGTTCTGATTGTGGGATGAGGAATTGGAACACCTTTAAAATGAGGTATTGCATGCTTAGATAGGTGGAAAATTCACTTTTCCATGTCACGTTTTGTCTCTGTGTAAAAATAATTCTGACGCGATTCGCGAAAATTTGATTTTTAGGGGTAGCAGTTGAAAAAGGCTAAAAAATCATAATTGGAATTAGTTATTTTACGGTTACCACTTAGTATGGGATTGAGGACATATTAATGCTTTAAAAAAATGCAGTGACATTTGGTTGTGGGGGGGATGCGTGGTGGACACCTTGGGCTGCTGGCCTGTATCCTTTTCTTTTTCTTTCTTAGCTTTAAGGAACCAACAGTTAGTTGTAACATGACCAGATTTTCTAGCAATATTTTCAAACTCGACCACTTTTGTCACCGTCAGATTTCACACTTTGATTAGACCTGTGACAGCATTTCTGAGCATCACCAGATCTGTCTTTGTCTTTGGGTGAGGAATCTTGGGTATCACCATTACCTTTTTTCTGAAATTGAAAACCATCTATTGTTACTGCTAGACTGAAATTTGGACTTGTGTGAGAACATTCATCTGCAAATTTGGCAGCTGATTGCAAATTCAGTGCTGGCTTCTCATTAAGGTAGGTCTTAATATCATCCTTAACAGTTCTTGAATTCTTCAACTAACACCATCTCTTAGTGAGTTGAAATCATCCTTGACCTCCATAGAAGTACACCAGCGCTCAAAGCAAACCTGCTTTTCATTAGCCAATTCCACATAAGTCTGATCGTCCGATTTCTTCAGACCTCTGAATTTCTGTCAGTAAGCCTCTGGAATCAACTCATAAGCTGTCAAAATAACCTTTTTAGCTCGCCGGGACGAATGGCCGGAGAGCTATTGTCGTACCCCCGGCGTCCGCGTCCTTGTCCGTCAGCGTGCAGAAAAACTTTAACCTTGCCTATAACTTTTAAACCGTGAGAGATAGGGCTTTCATACTTTGCATGTGTACTCCTTGATGCCAGACCTACCTACCGATGCCAAAATTTCTGATCTCGTGACCTTGACCTTTGACCGACCTTTAGAAAACTTTCACCTTGCCCATAACTTTTGAACCGTGAGAGATAGGGCTTTCATACTTTGCATGTGTACTCCTTGATGCCAGACCTACCTACCGATGCCAAAATTTCTGACCTCGTGACCTTGACCTTGACCTTTGACCGACCTTTAGAAAACTTTAACCTTGCCCATAACTTTTGAACCGTGAGTGACAGGGCTTTCATATTTGACCTGACGACTTTGACCCTGACCTTTACCCGACCTTTAAACTTTCACCTTGCCCATAACAAAAACTTTAACCTTGTCTATAACTTTTAAACCGTGAGAGATAGGGCTTTCATACTTTGCATGTATACTCCTTGGTGCAAGACCTACGTACTGATGCAATTTTGACCTGGTGACCTTGACCATGACCTTTACCTGACCTTTTTTACAGTTGAATAAGCAAAGATGCTGCATTTCTCGGGAGATTCTGGATGAAAAGAGTGTTAACTAAAAAAACACATGTTGTTTTCCAGACACTATATACAGCAATAATTATGGGTGAAATTTGTCTTTTCATCTAACAGTTCTTTTGCCTTGTTTTTTTCACCTAACATTTTTTTTGCCTCGGCTCAACAATGACTTGTCTGATAGTTTGAAAATAAATTTTAATTACAATCTCAGTAATCAAAAACTGAGTCTGGAATACATCTATGTCATAACTAAAAAAAAAAATCAACTTTACGATTTTCCATACGAAGTAGTATCCTTTTTAAAGCACAGGTAGTAAAACGGTAAATAATGATGGTTGCCCCCCGGCGAGCTTTGTTGTCTTTCTGACAACTCTTGTTGACAACCTCATAATCAGAGGAATCATCTGCAGACAAAGCCGAATAGGCTTGTTGAGCTTTACCCTTGAGGGCAGTTTGCAACATCAGAGGCCAGTGTTCCTTTGGCCACTGGCAACTCTTTGCTACCTTTTCAAAACACTGGAAATAGTTGTCAACATCCTTTTCTGAAAATGGAGGCACCAGTTTTACCTCCTGACTGGCACAAAATTTATTTTTAGTTTCAATTTTAATTTTTAGTTTCTCCATTTGGAGCCTTTCTTCTCTATCTAACTTCTGTAAGTCAAAATCTCTCTGTCTCTCTCTTTCTCTCTCTCAAATTCCCTTTCCTTCTCTCTTTCTGCTCTCTCAAATTCTTTGATTTTCTTTTTCGTCCCTTTTTTCTCTTCTCTTGCTAATTTTTCTAGCTCAAACTGCCTTTGTTTTTCTTTTTCCTCCCTTTCAATCTCTAGAATTTTTAATTTAAGTTCCATTTCTACATTTGGATTTTCCACTGGAAACTGTTCCAGATCGCCTGGTGCAAACACATTTTCATCAATGTAATATTCTCTCTAGCCAGTCTTGCTATTCGCATTGCTGGTTTTACCTCTGTCAGCTCTAACTGTCTGCATATATATATATATATATATATATATTATATATAGGAAAATAAAAAAAAAAAACAATTTCACAATTTGAAATGTTAGATTTTCAATTTTATTTAACAAAGACTAACAACTAACCTACAATTTATGCTACTGAACAAGATTAAATATTTTTTTTCTTGTATAAATCAAAGTCCCTTGAGATGGGGTTGCTCGGTGATGTCCTGGGACAGGGAAATGCTCCAACTCGGGCAAAAATTCACAAAAGGCTTCACAGGTCTTGAAAAGAGTGACAGGTCTGGTCAAATGTATCCTTCTCCTTGCAATTTCTCCTACTACTTTACTCGCTGTTTTTCTCCTTATATTTTCTTTTGCAGCCCCTCCCACCTTTTAGACTTTTTTTTATTCTCTGGGACTTTCTGTCTCAGACATGCCCAGGACATGCCCAAACCTAGCTTCAGATTGGGCTTAACAAAAAAAGTCAATACACATTTTTAGCTGCGACCAAGAAGCTCTATGAACGCTTCTGTCTGTCTGTCCATCCGTCTGTCAGTCCGTCCGTCTGTGATACCTTTTTGACCAAGTTCCTGTCGCCGTATCATCATGAAATTTTCAGGTGTTATTGACCTTCACCAAAGTGATGTCCATGCACAAGGTCGAGGTCAAAGGTCAAGTTCACAGAGGTCACGTTGTTTAACATAACATGAATGGCAAGAACAGGCCTTTCAGCCCAACTAAGCTTGCCAGTTTCTTTATACTATTGTGAATATATCCCTTCAGATACTAAATGACTCAATGGTATCTAGCTTTAGGTCAAGCCTGCTCTTGAAAACCCCCAAGGTCTCTGCCTCAACAATATGGTTAGGTAAGCTATTCCGCATTGAAATTACTCTTTGGGTGAAGAATATTTCCGAATATCAGTGCTAAATTTATCTTTTGGTCAACTTCCATTTGTGACCCCGAGTTCTACTCACAACACTTGGCCGAAGGAATCCTACATCATTCACTTTGTTAATCCCTTTAAAATATTTAAAGACCTCAATCAAATCACCCCGGAGTCTCCTTTTCCTAAGACTAAAGAGATTAAGGATTTTCAGCCTCTTCTCGTAGCTTTCATCTTTTATACCCGGAATTAGAGTAGTGGCTCTTCTCTGAACTTTCTCTAGAGCCTCTATATCTCTCTTAAAGTATGGTCCCCAGAACTGTACACAATACTCCAGGTGTGGTCTAACGAACTTGCTGTACAGAAGAAGCATCACCTCCTTAGATTTGTACTTAATACTTTTGGCAATGTATTTTAGCATCCGATTAGCTTTTTTAACTACTACGGCACAATGGCTAGAACCTGTGAGGGTTTGGTTAACAATCACTCCCAGATCTTTCTCTTGTGCAGCACATTCCAGTTTTAAACCTCCCATGAAGTTTGCGGGTTTTCGCGCTGTAACTCCAGTTAGAATACATGGATCGCTATGAAATTTGGAAATGGCTTCTAGGCGTAGAGGAGGTGTTCCCTAGTGTTTTTCAAGGTCATCCGTCAAATCCCAAGGTCACAAAGGCAAAAAAAAATTGTCAATTTTGCCCGATTTAACGGTTTTCGCACCCTATCTCAAGTTTAAATCAATGAATGGCTATGAAATCTTAGAACAAGCTTCTTGCTATAGAGGAGGGGTTCCCTATTGATTTTAAAGGTCATCTGTCGAATCCTAAGGTCACACTGGTCAAAAAAAGTGTCGATTTTGCCCTGATTTCACAGTTTTTGCACCGTAACTCCACTCTAACTTGATGGATGGCTATTTCATCTTAGAACAAGCTTCTTGGTACAGAGGAAGGGTCCCCTATTGATTTTCAAGGTCATTTGCCAATTTCAAGATCACACTTGCACAAGAAACCACCAGTCATGGACACTAGGCCACGTGACGGATGCTAGGCGAGGTCGCAGCTATTAGATCCTTCTGATCTACTTGTTTCACATTACACTTTTAAATATGAAGGGAGTTTTTCAACCTATGGTCTGATGATAATGTGATAATCGACAAAATGTGATAGAGGCTCAGAAAGAGAACCAATATTCGCTATAATAGGATGACATTTTGGAAACCCTTCTGAGAATTTGTGTATTTTGGGTAGCCCATACATGACTGACCTAATTGGAAAATTATTAGTAAAATATATTTGAATTCGGACTGAACAACATGACCCAACAATAATGCTTGTTTAAGAAAATGATTTATATCCCTTTTGAAGCTAAATGTAAGGTCACATTGTAATTTTTTGTAAAAATGACCATCTGATAATTGTCTTATAATTTCATTGACATATTTGTTGCTGTCCATTAGAACTATTCCACGCCCTTTATCAGCAGGTTTCACAGTGATATCATGATTCTTAGACAAAGCAGAGAAGGCAGCCAATTAACCTGTAGTACAGTTTGATCTCAAATAAGGTTTAGGTCTTTGCAAAAGTCCTTCTACATCCCTTTCAACCAACTTACAGAATTTTTCAATACTGGCACAACCTGGGGGCAAAATGTACTTTTTTGTTTGACCTGAACATTAATTGTATTTGAAGTATTTTCAACATTAACTGGTAAGTTTACTCGTGCCTTATGATAAAAGTATTTTAACTTAATTGTGCGAAAAAAGTTCAACCTTACCTTGAAAGGGATTAGTAACAGGCGTTGGCACAAATGATAGTCCTTTGTTGAGGATTGAGTTCTCCTCCTCAGAAAGTTTATAATTAGATAAATTGAAAATCAGGTCTTTGTCTTTTGGTTGCCAGTCTTTTTGGATCTCTTTGGTTCCTTGAGTTTCTGGTATCCCCTCCAACCTCATCTCTTCTTCCGTGTTTTTTGGGTCTGAAAAAAAAGAAATGCTTTGAAAAACAAGAAATTGCTACATCATTGGTTGACTTCTTGCGGGAGTTACGTATGTGATGTACGTGATGAAGACTCCTGGACAACTGCAAATTTCAGTTGTGGCCTTGACGTATTGTCTCTCATTCCAATAAACTGTCACTGTATACCAAAATACGGCAAAGTTTAGAGTTCACTAAATGTGAAAAAGCTGCCTCTAAATCTGTTTTCAGCTTTTTCCTTCACCCTTTGTGTGGCTTTTAGTGGAAGGGATTGTAAAAAGTGTAATAGTGACCTCCCTATTGCACACTGTAGGACAAAGCGATCGATTTCTGCTGCATTTGAGAGCGCAGTTGGGATGTCAGCACCTCCAAATCAGTCTGTCCACTATCACTGCAAATACTAGAAGATACACTGCCCGGCCAAAAAAAAAGTCACCGTTTGGAAATTAATGAACAAATTCTATAATTGGATCATTATTTCAGTTATTAATATGTTTCAGCTGGCAATGATCATTTTAACCCTGACTGATGAAGCGCGTCGCTACTCATTTCTTAAAAAATCATGTTGGAAGACACATCCCCTGATGGTGAAAAACATTTACTGTATTTTAGAACGGGCAAATTATTGGCCTGTATTTAGCAAAGAAAACCATGGATGACAAAAACAAGTATGAGGAATCATTTTCACAAACAAATTTGCCACCACAAAGTCCTGACCTTAAGCACATTAAAAGTTATAGGGATGTGCTCAAGAAAGACCACCTAGTGGTTCAACCGTTATGTCGAGAAGACTAGATCTCGGCCAAAAATTATGGCATTTCTGATCGAAAATAAATGGTTTGGCATTGCATATAGTTGTCAAAACAATGACGAGACGAATATGCACTGTAATCAAAGCTACAGGGGTTCCAACTAAATATTTGAGTGTGCGACTTTTTTTTTTGGCCGGGCAGTGTACTTCTGTTTATAAGGCGGGAAACTTTTCAGGTAGCCTCTACAGTTCTGTTCACCGGTCCGATAATGTGGAAATATTTGCAAGCTGTTTGAGTCAGACTTCGCATGCTAAGCCTTGCGGATAGAATTCCATGCTATTTTCATGCCCTCTGCATACCACAGAATCCTCAAAATGGCCTTGCTTAACAAGGGTCACCTGTTTTGTTGCAACCCCTGTTCAAATCCAGCTCATTAGATTTAGAGTTCAGTACTGTCTCTTTGAAATAGGAAGTGCATCAATGGCATCCATCATAAATGTTTTTTTTATTTTGGCCTGTTGGGCTTGGATGTTGACAAAATTGCACCATTTTTACTGAACTGCTGAAGTTAATATATTAACTGCTGCAGTGGCTGTCTATGAAGTCTTAAGCCCACCATCATGTACACGAATCCATACCTGCTAGCATGAGTTTTTGTCTTTATCCCATTGAGCTTCTCAATTGACTGGAGGCATTACTGAGATTAGTGTGGGCAGGCCGGTTCGTAGGCGTAGGATAACGCATTGATGTGGCTTTTAACTGTGGGCTGTGGAAAGGCGTGATTTGAAGAGGACAGGAATTCAGCAATGGCTTATCCATGGCATACTAATCTGAAAGGGAAATATATTCTTTCATTTGCTGTAGAATTCTTTTATTAATGATGGTTACTGTTACCACAATTTGATATCTCACCCAACCCTCTGCATGTAGTGTGTGCAGAGATTTATCCGCCAGCTACTGTCCATGCTCCAGTTTCCTGCTTTTCTTTGCATGACAGCTGGGCAGGGCTCTTGCAGTCTAGTGTTGGGCATCAGATAATTCCCATCGCAGTTTATAGCTGTTAACGAATAGAAACCCTCGGCCTGAGCATTACTGTTAAATCTGGCAGCCATTCTTTGAGTTTCTCACTAAAATGTTACTTGCAAAAAAGGTAGCTGCTAAAAGTTCTAGGTTTTACTGGTGTTCTATTTGTTGTAGTTTTTGTTTTAATTCTACTCAAAATAAAATCTTGACTTGCCGTTGTTCTTGCTGTGTCTTTAAAATTAGCCCAGTATTGAATTGATTTTTTTCACATTTTGTAAGCCATTATCGGCTTACATGCGGCATGCGCTGATTACAAAATAAGAAAAAAATTCAATGATACTGTGATGGGGAAAACTTGCAATTATTATGTGGAAACAGCCAAATGATAGATGCTTTCCTGCACAAAGTTTCATATCCCTGCCACCTGTGCTACACTGGCTTCTGGCCTGTTGAATTTTGGCAATTTTCGATAATTTTCACTCTGATTAGAAATTCAGCTGATTATATCTCTGCAGATAATGAAGCTAAGGGGCTCTAATTTGTTAAAATACTGCATAATGTTGTTAAGAATGGAACTGGAGGGTATTAGAGCAGGTATGAGCACTATTTTTTGAGTTTTAGGGTTTTGAAAACTCATTCGTGAGCTTATTTTTCATAAATTTGGGCATTTTTGACAAGCTCCAGTACCTACTACACACTAGCTAGAAGGCTATGAAGGGTTTTATTTAACAAGCTACCCAGAGATAACTTGCATGTCAAATTTGGTGATGCTATATTGCCTAGAAGCAGATACAAGCACTTCATTTTCTAAAAAATACACTCGAGGATTAGGGGGGGCTGGTTCAGGCCTAAATTGCCGAAATTTAAAAACAATTTTGCTTGAAAACTGTTTGAATTAGAGATCTAAAATTTTGCATGGTATGTTCTTTTGACATTATCTTTAAGTTAGTGGAAGCTTGTTGAATTTGAAAATGGTGCAGCAACCAGCTTTTTCAGTATTGGGTGATTTGACATGGACTGACCCACTGTCATACCAAAAAAAAATTCATTATTTTTAACACAAATCAACTTTGACTCATGAAGTTCAACATGGATTAATGATTTTCTGGTGGAATTTGGCATGACTTTTATCAGTATAGGTGCGGATGGACATCAGTAGTCCTCAGTAACCTCCAAACCAAAAACATGTCTTTTCTCCACGATAAAAATCAGAGTTTTGTGCATTATCTCCATAGCCACATCAGCAAGCACATGTACTCATTAAAGGAATTGCTTATTTTACAGTCAGAATGTTCACCCTGCGACAAAAGCTTGCCATTTACAATTCCGATCATCCAAGCAAAACGCAAGGTTGGATAAACGGTGATTGGTGAAATATACCTAATTTCAACAGAACAGACAATCCACTATGGGGGGGGGAAGCAGCCAATATTCTACTCTAGATTGAACATAATCGGTGCCCTGAGTATGGCAGGGATTTTACCGCAGTCCTGGAGCTGTTCTCATTTCATGCAAAACCTAGGTATTTTATTTAGTTGAATGCGGTATAAATTCTAAAACATCACTACTACGTTGAATAAATGTTCTCCATATACAGTATAATTAGCAAAGGCTAATGGTTACTTATACTAATGTTATAGCCCCAATTTGCTACGACCCCAATAACGACATTTACGACAGCAAGGGATGACAGACAAAATTTTAAAACTGAAACAGATTTAATTCAATAAAGACCAACACTGACCTTCTATTTATACTACTGACCAAGATTGATAATATACAAGAAAAAAATATTTACAGTCCCTTGAGATGGGGTTGCTTGGTGATGTTCCGGGTGAGAAAAAATGTTCCAACACTGGCAAAAATCCACAAAAAGCTTCACAGGTCTTGAAAAGAGTGGCAGGTCTGGGCAAATGTATCCTTCTCCTTGCAATTTCTCCTACTACTTTACTCTCTCCATTTCTCTCCTTATATACTCTTTTCCAGTCCCCTCCCACATTTAGACTTTTTTTTTTCCCTCTGGGACTTTCCCCTCTCAGACATGCCCAGGACATGCCCAAGCCTAGCTCCAGACTGGGCTTAACAAAAAAATAAAGGTCAGTACTGCCATCTTGTGGCTTCTTTCCACATTACACTAACCTAGGTGGCTAACTAGCTTTGTGATCATGATGGCTATGGTAAACCAAAGCTAAAAATACAGTTAGCCAGCTGGCTAGCTAGCTAGCCATAAGGATGCATTGTTTCTCCATTCTACTCACTCAAATAGAAGCAAAACTCTCCATCAATGAAGTCCTCCTTCAGATTAAAAACGTAACAGAGGCTTTTGGATGTCTTTTTTTTTTTGCTTCTCGCGTCATTCAGCTGCGCACTTTTCAAAGAGTATGTACAATGTAACATGCTGTCATTTGAGGATTTGAATACTTTACTGAGGGTCCAATCAAAGTCTTCCAATTACTGTGGCAAGTCTGGAATAGGTTAAAAATCTGTCAATCAATACATAATTAGCGGGTCACTGTTCAGGTGGGCATGAACTATAACTCCACTTTATGCAGATAAGCTTGAGCAAGCATTAGAGACACTGGATATCATTGAGGGATTGTATGAGGCTGTTAGGAATCACTGAATCTGTTGTGAGATGAATGTATGCGCAATTCAATGGTAGGGAATCACACTTTTTAATATCTGACAACGATTGATTATGGAATGATGTAGTATCAATACCATGTTGAATTTTTGCTTCAGAAAACATTCCTCTCCAGCCCCCCCCCCGCCCCCCCCCCACTCTCAGTTCAGATACTTTTGGCCTATTATTGATGAACTAGTTGCAGCAAAAGTCCACAATTTTTTTTAATGTCACGAGAGATCATTTTTATTAACTGCTGGATAGATACTTTGGGCAAGTATATTAGGCAGTTTGCACATCAGGCGCGGCTGAGGAGTTTAATTGGTACAATTTGTATGAAACGGGGATGGAACTTAACTCATCCATATTCTAAACCGTGTTTGAGCTCAGCTTGCTTGTGAACATTCAAAAACTGATCCAGGTGTGCCAAATAGTGATAGAATAGTGTAACTGCGTGCATAAATAGAGCAGGTCCATGTCTGTTGGCATCTACATCTGCACAGAGGGGTTAGGAATGAGTAAGGGTAGGGGGATGCATCTGTCCTGTTCACTCCAGCAGCTGCCACTGTTTCTGTGCTGAGGATGGTTTGCCTAGTGCTAATGATGAGTCAATGTTTTTGTGCAAATTACAAAGAAGTCCAGTTTAGAACATTTGAGACCAACGTGCGACCTAGTTGTATGAACTTAGTTGCTGAAAACAGTTGTATGAAATGGACTGCTATTGTACAAATGCCTCTAGATGACCAGGAAAACAAGTTAGAGTTCAATTTACACTATTGTGCAAAAGCATCAAGCGCATTGAAAGCAAGTTTGTACGGAAAATATGCTTGCAAAAATTTTTAAATAAAAAGGTTCTAAACTGAGATATGTACTTAACAGAGCTGTAAATTGTTACAAACCATGTCAAACCAATATTTGCTCTAACTACCTTTAGCCAAAAAATCTGGGACACTGTCCTGTTGTGCTATAGTTTATAGGATTATCAGCTTTTTGTTTGTCCCAAGCAGAGTGGAAAACTTGCCACCGTTCTTCAGCTGACTGACTGTCTCACTGGTGTCTGTCCCTCTGAGTAACTGCAGACAGCCATGATGATGCTGACTTCAGGGCTCTGTCCAGACTATATTATCTGCAGGGCCGCATTAATGCACAGGCGTGGGCCCGACACGTGAAAGGGCCTATCGCAGGGATCGGGATGCAAACAGTCACCGGCAGGAACGCAAAATAATGCTTATACTGTCCTCTGATTTGTTATTTGTGTTGGGCCAGCCCTAGAACGGGACGAGGTGCATGAATATTCTCCATAAATAAAAGACACTCTGATTGGTTAATGGACGACGTGCCTATTGTTACTGGCCAATGAATGGGTCGTTGAATTTGAACTATACACATACAGCTATTACCTTGCTCCTGGAGTGGAAATTTAAGACAAAAGGTACTAAATCGTAGAAAGAAATGTGACAGCAGGGCTCAAAAATGCACAAATCAACTTGGGGAAATTGCTGCAGGAGTCCCAGCTATTAAGAAAAGAAAAATAACCAAGCTGACTGGATATTTCAAAACTATGAGCCTCAGCGAGACAGAAAACCCTCCAGCATTAGCGGCTAGCCGGGCGATGCTATCTATCCACCACCGGTAAGGTTGCTGAGCGCATTGGCTGCTGAAGATGGTAACGAACCCCATGCAGCTGGTGCTGACTCAGGATAGATGGCAAGCTAGGCGTTTGGTAGGTATGTAGCTTAGTACAATGAGAGAATTAGAAAATGTAGGCTTTAGTTTCAGTTAAGCCTGTTCCAGTCCACTGTAACTGAAGAGTTTCACCGCAAACTGCAAAGTTTTTATTTATTTTATTTTACCCTTATTTAACCAGGGAAGTCCCATTGAGATTGAAATCTCTTTTTCAAGGGAGCCCTGGGGGAAGAGGTGGGGAGGGACAGAGGAATTGCACAGCCAAATAAATCAGGGGATGATTAGGTGGCAGATTGAATAAGCCAGGTTGGGACTTTAGCCATGACACCGGGGATCCCCCTACTCTTATCGAAGAGTGTCATAGGATCTTTAATGACCACTCTGAGTCAGGACCTCGGTTTAACGTCTCATCCGAAAGACGGCATCTCCTTCAGTACAGTGTCCCCGTCACTGCACTGGGGCATTGGGGATTATCCCGCCAGAGGGAAGATCGCCACCTGCTGGCCCACCAACACCTCTTCCAGCAGCAACCTGGTTTTCCTCAGTGGTCTCCCATCCAAGTACTGGCCAAGCCCACACCTGCTTAGCTTCAGCCACACAGCTGAAGCTGATCGAATAGTGGTATGGCTGCTGGCACAAAATTTGTGATTTAGTGATTTTCATCTCCTTTTACTGTTGAGTATTATCATTCAAATTTTGGTAAACGGTGTCAACAATTATTGTTCGTATGAATAATCATTTCTGAAATTGGAAATATGTTTGTTATTTTTACACGGCCCTTCCTCGGCGAGTTACGTCGCGATGGAATTCACCGTCTGAGTAATCCTTTGTGATGCTAAATTTGATCCACTACAGTTTAATGGTAGCACGACAGAAAACTATTTTCCCTGTAAGTACGAAAGACTGCTCGCTAGTTTTGTGGTATCACTACACGGAAGTCATTTAGTTCTGAACAGAATTCTAAGATGGGCAGCTGAAGCCCCTGGAACGTTCTGATGCTTCGTCATTTTTCTGCAAAAAGGCTGGAAGCTGAAGACCCTCATAGAGCATCTTGAGACCTTGATTCTTATTATGCATGCTCATTTCTCACATCTTTTCACGATCATGTTTTTCTATTAAAGTGCGCAATAAATGCTTTACAACGCATACTCCGTTTCTTCATCTTTTCATGATCACAAGTGCACAACAAATCAAGCCAACTCTAATCATTCGATTTCATGCGCTGATCATGCTTTCTTAATAAAGTCCTGCAATATTCACGTCAATGTAGGTGTCAATTTAATAATTTTGATATTATTTATTTGGCGGGATATTGGGCGGATTAAATATTCATGCCTGGTTCAGTTAAAGCTGCAGTTGGTAACTTTGAGGAGAGAGAGGACTTCACACAAAAATTTGAAAAAAGCAACTTTCAGATCCCTCCCCCTCCCTCTCCACTGCACTCCTAAGACCCTCCCCCAGAAGGCTGCCGTGCACGCGAATGCACGCGAGCTGTATGCATGCAACTGCTGAGAGATTTTGCACGTTCACATTATGAAAGCGGCGGAGTTGCCGAGGCGAGAAGTTACTGTTGCGAACAGTCAACACTGCTGGCCAACAAACTGGCACGCCGTTAGACCTGAAAATTCCGAGGTGTTCTGTGCCGAAAAACCTTGTGCTGGAAAACCTTGAGGTATATCGGCACACACAATGTCCCGTGCCCAAAACCTTTGCGTGCCAAAAAGCCTTGTTTGCCCAAGTGTTCCGTGCCGAAAAACCTCATGCTGGAAAACCTTGAGGTATATCGGCACGCACAATGTCCTGTGCCCAAAAGCTTCACGTGCCAAAAAGCCTTGTTTACACAGACATCTCATAATGGGACGAGGCTTTTCGTCATGGCGAGGTTTTTCGGCTCTGAGCACCAGGGCTAATATCCCTCCTTTTATTGAAAACAAGTGTTTGCCACTAACATGGCAATATCCCCCACCGCCTCAATTTTATGTGTCTGTACAGACGGAGCCCAATCCTATATCCCCCGCTTCGCGCTAATCGCGTGGCGAGGGATAATTAGTCCTGGCAAATTCTAGGTAGTTTTCCTTCATTCACACGTTTTCCAATTCAAGAATAATCAAGTGGCAGTTGAAGACACGGCTTCTCTCCTCCATGCGATCTAAAAGCGACAAAATAATGGGCTACATTCAGTACCGAAAAATTATTTGATTATACTTAGGTCTATGCACCGTCACTCCGCGATGGCATTTCATAACTCTTCAGCGAATGAAAGTAATTTCGGCGACAAGTACATACACCTGTTTTTGCAGCACGGTTGCTCAATTCGTCGTAAAAAAAAATAGACAGCTGTCCGATTGGAAAAAGTAAATTGACGAAACCACTATCTAGTCTGAAATGCAATCGCCGAGTGACAGTGCATAGACCTAATTGCAATTGAATTATTTTTCTGTCCTGAATGCAGCCCATTATTTTGTCGCTTTTAGATCACACGAGGAAGAGAAGCCGTCTCTTCGATTGCCACTTGATTATTCGTGAATTGAAAAACGTGTTAATAACGGAAACCCATCTAGAATTAGCCAGGATTAATTATTTTCAAAAAAAGGAGGGATATTAGCCCCGGATTTTTCAGGTCCAACGACACGCCTGCCAACAAATGAGCAGAAATAAATCATGTCGACATGAAAAGTAATCTACAGCAGTATGTGTTCATTAAGTTACCTGTTTTTTGAGTACAGAAATGGATGTGAAACCAGCTTAATGGCCAGTAAATCATGTATGTCAGCATTTAGCTGTGAGAGCACAGAAACGTTACACATATAAGGACAACAACACAACAGATAAGACTGCCAGGTCACTTCATAAAAACAATGCCAGTAACGTTAGCCCTAGCATCTGAAACAAGCTAATGTTAGTTTGACTGCAACATCACAATAACATCACATGCACTGCAGAGTGCTGTAACAATTACAAGACACGTTCACTTGCTTATTTGCAGAGCGAAAATGAATTGATGCTGGTCAGGGCTGGGGTTAGTTTGGTGATCATGTCAGTGACGCCAACTCGCTTATTTGCAAAGCAAAAATGAACCAACAAATAAAGCAGGGGTTTACCTGTCAAGGAGAAAAGTCGCAAACTCTGCGTCAGTTTTTAATCCTTCCAGATCGGGGAGTTCCTTCCACCTCTAAAAATCCACTCCGATGTTCACTCTGGTTTTATTCTGGGTTTTGTCTAGTTCTTTCTTTTGTGCTTTTTTTTTTTTCTTCTGGCTTCCTTTTTTACTAGTCTTACCCATGTCTGCCGTTTCTGGTAACTGAGGTACCGGTATTTTTTTCCTCGCTGATGTTTCTAAGCTCCCGGACTCTCTCTCGGAGATTTGAACTTGACTGAGCACTGGTGTGAACTGAGGAGGAAGGGGGAGGGGGCTGTCTGCAGCGTGTGCATGTGCACTGTTTGACGGCTGTCAGACACCATCCTGGCTCTGATTGGTTATTTTTGGTCGGTCCGAACGATTCTTTTAAATGGCAATAGGAGCATTAGGTGGGTTTAAATGAGCCTTTTTTAAATTAGAGGGTACTAGTTTTATGTAATACTGTCTGTGCACAGTGACAGTTTTAGCAAAAATGACAAAAATGTACTTTTCTAAAACTTACCAACTGCAGCTTTAAGTTACGAAGAAAAATCCTTGCCTAACAAGGGAATTTGGTGCTTCTGCAACTCAGAAGGAAGATGACATTAAGTTTTGTTTTTTTTTTTAAATAATTATTTTGTATGATGTAATTTTAGAAATTCTTGAATTTATTTTTTTTACTAATATTTGAGGAGTAATATGGTTGGTTGCTAATTTTATTTGCCATTCGTAAATAAAAAATTATACTTAATGATCAGAGTGAAAACAGGTGTTATAGAAGCTAATTTGTGCTGATATAAATACAGTTGTAGCTTGAGATTTTGGCTCGCCCTTTGGTGTGTCTTGGTTTGGCAACCACTGCGCAAAACAGTTGGAGCCTGTTGGCAGCGCGGGCATCTCCATCGCTGATCGGCGGCGAGGACATGTCGCTATTAACAGAAAAACTTGCTTGGTGAAAAGCTGATTAATGCTGATGTCCAAGCATGCTTAACACTGGCATATTTCGTGTTACTAAGGGCTAAATTCGGAACGTCAACCGGCTTGTCAAAAATTATCTTCTCGCAATGGTAAAAATGTCTAAAGTGACGTTTTTTGCATTTTGTGATAGCTGTGAGTAGATAACATGATGCAGGCAAGCCGTATGTGTTGTGTATGAGTTTTCAGAAATTTATGCTCCCTTTTATTGTGACCGTTCAGAATTATTCGACAAGGCGCTTATTCTCAGCCGTTGTAGAGAGTGTGTTTGCTTGCATGTATGAGCGCACAAATGTGTGAGTTATGTGTGAGAGAGATGTATATTGTCGTGCTGATAGCTGGTCTTCATTCTTTTTGGTGCCGCAATTTCTATATAATTTTATTGAATATATGTAAGCCTCTCTATAGTTGGTTTTCCATCCACCTGTTTTAATTCGCATTTTCAATTTGCGCATTAAAAACCCGAAAGGAAATACTGAAAATTAAAAAAAAGACCAAATTTCCATTGTAAAGCAACCGTGAGTTGGAGAAAGGCACTAAATAATAATGAGTTTTATTAATATTATTAAATATTGCAAAAAAAGTTTATACGCTTGGGTGAGGCGGAAAAGTTGGTGTATCGATAAAAGGAAAATGCGAATGAGTGCAAACAGATGCAGCGAATAAACGGTGAGGCTCATAATCATGTGACGTATCGGCCACTGCAGAAACTCCTTGTCTTTGGGTGGCTCAACCATCGAGGGCTGAGAACCAGAAGTAGCTCTGTGGCTGTGGTAGGAGTTTAGATGGAGCCACATCTGGTTCTAAGCCCTCGATATATATTATAGAACACTGGATTGCTGATTGCTGGTTCACTCAAGTGAAGCATCTGTTCAAGGGGCGAATACACCTGAAAGTAAAATTCGCCCATGGACTTCCATTGATTTTTGCCTGCTTTACAATTACATTTTCAAAAGGCAGATGATATTCGCACTTATGTGTGAAGCCAATGCTGAATATTTTTTCTTGGCTACACTTCGCACTTATACTTGTAACCTGTGCTGCAATTTTCCCTTGGCCACAGCTTAAAGAAGTTTAGCCAAGAAAAAAAATTGGCTTTGGACACGCTTAAAATTAGTGTGGGAAATGGAGCAGCGTGCATCTTGGCCAAACTAAGTGCATTAACGCGATTTCAATCAATTTTTGTGCTTTGATGCACTTAAATAAGTGCGAATAGTCACCTTTTTTTCAAAAACATTTGAGCACGTGTCGGTGCTATTTTGGTATCGCTGCACAGAGCAACATTGCGTGCAATGTGAAAATATAATTTCTCTCACCTTCACATTCAAGATGCTTCACAAAATGTTTTCCTCTTTGTGTACGTTTTGAAACGCTTAAAAACCAAGGCCATCTTGAAACAGTTTGTTTTGAAGAATTCTTTTTAATGATATGTAAAAACTACGAGAGGTGGAATTCAGAGGTCTGCTATTTATTCAGATTATTATCCCCCGCCAACACGAAGTGGGAGGGTGATATAAGTTTGACCTCCGTCCGTCCGTCCGTCCGAGAGAAAGGGGACAACTTCTCTCAGAAACCAGTACAGATGGGACAACCAAATTTGGTGTGTAGCTTCAGACCATAAAAGGCCTTGATGGAGTTCGCAAATAAGAAGCACGCGATTGGAGGGGGATGTTGTTGACTATGTCGACTTGTTAACATTCTTTCAATCTAACACGGCAGCCTGGTTAGGTCAGTCTGCTTCTCATTATCTCTTCTTAATCATTATTGGCCAAATTTTGGTTTTATCAGTCAGTTGGCTGAATAAACGGCTTGATTGTAAGTTAGGCAATGTACAGGGGAATTGATTTAAGGTGAGCTAATTATGCCAAGGCAATGGAGGCTGCCCAAACTCGCTGGTACTTAGCGGACTTCATAACGCAGTTTTCTTCCCGGAAGCATTTCAAATGACTGCATTAGGTGTGTGTCATAGAAAAGTTAATAAGCAAGCTCGTCTGTCTGCCTCATAGTGGCAGTTACTTTTATTGCGCTTGCGATAACCGCGATTCCATATATCGTGCAGCCCTTCTGCACGGCACAGATCAAGGGGACAGAGAAAAGTTTTTTCTCGTGACTAACAGCGAAGCCTTTCTCTTCTCCTTGTCTTTTGGAACTCTGTATAAACCGACAAAGCGACTTGTCCACTGTTTTAAATATTATGCAGGTAAGAAGTATTGTCGTTGAATGTCAATTACGAGTAGCTAGCTTATTAGCCACCTTGTTAATTTTATTAAGTGCTAAGTCAGTGCAGTCCCCGCAATGGTAAGGGTACTAAGGTAGCTCGCTGGTGACCGTTATCAATCGCTAGTGTTTGCTTTAGTCAGCGGTCTATTCAAGTCAATGGGACGGCTAATTAGCTAGCGAGCACACAAACACAATTTTTTCCATTTAAGTGACACATTTGTGTTTCTACGTTAACTTACGCATGAAACGTTTTATTACAGCCCTTCAAATGAATATTGCTGCAAAAGGCAGCCGCACATCTCGGCATTTTAACGCTTATATTGACTTATTTGAAATTCGCCTTATAGGAAACCATTCATTTTTATGAAGTAGGTGTATCAATATGACGTTCGGATGCTTTACTTTGGATAATGTAAATATGACATCAGCAATCTAGTGTTCTAAATATATATATCTATGCTTTCAACACGATTATGAACACACAAAGTGCTGTTATTAATACTCTTGTAATAAGTGCGCATAATGGTGTTATTTCTTCTGTTTAGTCCATAGCTTTCTTCTGTTGATGTTGTTTGTTTTGAGGTTTGAAAGATGCACATGTAACTACATCATCACGTTGCGCCCTCTTCTTCTGCAGTGATGTACTGTCACACGGCTGGAGAATTAGCGCCACCTATTGCTTATCTCGATGAATCGACTCCAAATATTCCCATAATAGTAGCGGATGAAAATGTGCATAAATTCGCCATTTGTTTTGCAGAATTTCCGAAAATTCTGTATTCTGCATTTATTAATAAAACTACTTTTTGATTTAGCGTTTGGAATTTCAAACATGCGTTATATCTACACCGACGCAAATGTTCAAAACAAAAAAATAAACGTCTAAAGCCAGATTTAACTCATTCCCTACGGCAAGCCACTGCCAACTGCGTGGCGAATTCTACCATTCCCTCCGGTAAGTCGGCACCAGCGGCGTGGATGACGTCATTCGGAGTTCCGTTGAAAACATGCATAATGAGTATATATGACTATCGCGTCAATTTGACAGCAGGAATAGCGACCTTGACCATTCGCAGCCCGATGAAAACGCGAAATCAGTTGACGATCGCGGTGATGGGCCACCTGCACTTCAACCACAGGAGGGGAGGGGCTGTGGCCGAGCCAGGACAGGTCGTGGTCGAGTGTCTAGTTGAGGAGCTGCTCAGCGTCACGTAGCAGACAACCAAAATGACAATTATAATGATTTCACAAATACCCAAAATGACGCTGCTAGTTTGACATTTGCCTTTATTTTGAAAATACAGACATTTAACCAAACGTGTGTTTATATTGTGTAATTTTCGGGAAAAGTTTTCTGCACGAACGCAACCATTTTATATAAAAGTATTCCGTAGGGAATGAATTAAGTTCTAAAAAATGTGGGGTGCCTAAGACTTTTGGATGAAGAGTGGGTGTGATGACTTTTTTAAAGTTTAGTTGGCAGGGGTTTGGGGAAGCATGTGGGAGTGATATGTGACATTTTTTTGAAGGTATGTTTCTTGAGACCAATCAAATCACCCTATTATCTGGTATTACTTCGAGCCAATCTATCAAAGTCATTGTTGTGAATGTGGGCCAATTACAATATATCTTTCAAGTTTTAGGTTGTGATGACCTGTTCAATGACATGGAACTGCTCTGCTTTTTCATGTCTTTAATAATATTCTGCTTGTATGCATTGCATTTGCCATTTAATGTGTTCAGTAATATCATTCACTGCTGATGCCCAGTCAGAGTCCCTGGGTACCAGTTTGTTTAATGAATACATTTTAATATTTAATTCGTTTTCAGTAGTGCCCTGCTATAGGCTCATCTGGCAACAGCGGTGAATGTAGCTATGAGTGGGTTGAATGCAGCCCAATGTCTAGGAAGCCCATTAACCTTCAGTGATTATTACTTATTGACCAGAATTTTTTTTTTTTTAACTCTCAGGGGAGCTGGAAACACCCTGTTGAAAACTGGAAAAATTAGTTTTGCTTGGATTTAGCTTTCTTGCAATAAATTAGGGAATTAAGGATTTTTATTTATTTATTTATTCATTTATTTTTTGCCAGCAGGGATTTGCACTGTATCAGATTCATGGATTTTGTGGAGGTGGGGAAGGCAGGGTAGTGATTACAATATACAAGATGGTGGAGGTTCATATTAATTATAAATCCAGTCATTGTTGCATATGAATAATTCATGTTATTTCAATATGAACAAAAGAGACTAAACTTGGATGTGTTTATTTTACTTTGATGGATTTGAAATCTGCGCTGAACTGATTTTTGCAGCTTTGGAAATCTGTTTGGAAAAATAACGTTTATGCGTTTTATTGTGTTTTGGCATGGTAATATACGGTGAGTATACAGGCTGTTGGCTGGATGGCAAGAATGTTGATCAAAATGAGTGTTCTCATATAACTGCAGTACTTTTCTCAAAGCCCAGCTCATGACACATTTATTACATTACCCTAGGGTAATATCACATTTGCGAATATTCATTGGCTGAGAAATATAATATATATATTAAAATATCGCTTTGCGTTACATCACGCTGTTGATACTTAACCAGCGTTACACTCGGTATTAAGCTTGCCTAAAACGGTGTGGCTCAGCGCTGTCACAGGCTAGTTCAGGGTCACTCGCATTGCTGAGTTCCTGTTACCGAGCTGGGTCTTGGGAACTCAATACTTTTTCAAAACAATTATGTGAAATTAGTTTGTTTGCTTGCGCCCTGATGTTAACTAGCTGCCCGGTTGACTGAATTTATGAACAGTTGCTCGTTCAGCCGCGAGTGTGTGTGACTCAGTGACTGACTAAGCAGAGCGATGTAGTTAAGGCAATGCTAACGTACAGCAGGCCTCACGAGACTTGCTTTCCATTTAATTATGCAATTCAGTTATGTGATTAACAGAATCTTTTGCTCCTGGTCATGTCATGAGAAAGTTATGAAACTCGTTGGGTAAATTTTGGGTTTGTTGCTCACTTAAGCTCGCAACAAAAACAAAAATAACTCCTCTTGGTTTATAACTTTCATATAACGCAACTAGTCATGCAAGATCCTCTGTACACTTGTAGAGTCGCCCTCGGTATTTAATGTTTTAGATGGTGTAACAGCTCTGTAATGAACGTCACTGATTAACGTATGGAGGATGCCTGTCTTTAGCTGCGATGCGAGGACACTGCCTTTGGGAAACCATCGCTGAGGACAGCGAGGACAGGCCGTCCGTGTGTGTGTGTGAGCAGAACAGTTACAGTGATGTAACCAGTGTGCTGGATATGATAAAGTGTGAGATTATTTCTCCCTCACTCCCTTTGCCTCTGATTTGGCACACCGAGTTCAGGCAGATCTCTCCCGGCGACTCTCAGGCCGATTCACTGCCTGGTGAGAGGAATGAGAAGGAAAAGTGAGAGAGGGAGAGATGGAGGAAGCTTCTGAGTGATGATTCATTTCAGTTCATTGTTTGATAGCTGTCCCATCCAACACCCACTGCCTGCCACGCGAGAACATGCACTCACACTCGCAGGGCCTACCTGTGCCTTTGCAGGGCTGTGTTTTCAAGAAATCTGGTGCATTTCTCCGTGACAAAGCAATCTAACACTGCAAATGTAAAGATGTCTGCATATCAGAATGAACACCAGCAGAATGTGCTGAAAAATATTCTGTTAGACACGAAAACAACATAAACGGTTAATGTTCCCTTCCGAGCTATATCTGAATACTTCTACAGCTGGTTCAAGAATTATAACTGGGAACTTTTGCAAATGTGAGGGGGAAAAAATGTAAAAGCTTGTGCATTTTATCTACCATTTGTAATTCAATTAATTATCATTTAATCAAAGGAACCTTCAGAGCTGGTAACGCAGAGCTACTCAATAAGCAGGCATTTTTAGCTCACGAAGCTGTTTGGTTTTGTAATGAATTGACAACAGCTCCGGCACAGTCCGTCCAGAAAATCTTGTGTTCTTTACTTGCAGTGTTTTTGCACATCTCAACATTTACTTGATGCTTTATAACAATTCAAGCGTCTTGCTCGCATGTATTAAAGGACCTTCCTGGCTGATAATTACCCGCTGTCACAAGTCAAGCTCCCTACCTTGAGTCATACTATCACTGACGTATGTGTTCGTATATGAAGGATATTGTACATTTTGTTGCATTATGTAATAAAGTTAAGATGCTTCCTGAAGCAGTTTAATGGCCTTTGACTAAAGCAGTCGCCTGATAATATGCATGTTTTTGCTTGTATTGAAATTCTGTAGTAAAATAATGGAAGTCATCAATTTTCTTCTGTTCCTGACAAAGGATCATATTACCTTGGTTTGTAATTTAGAATGATATTCCTTGATTTGGTTTTGCAGCAGGAATGCTTTCAGGAGAAACTCAGAACTAAAGAAATTTTGACCAATTTTCCTGAAGCTGAATGTGGTTCATTTATCCTTCTGCCGGCCCTGATTCCCCTGAGACGGAGATGCTGTCGTCTTCATCTCAAGTTATTGACGCATTTCTTGCTTCAGTTTTGTATGCTGAATACAGTACAAATCACATGTACGGTGCATGCAGATTCGTATAATTTGCCTTCCTCAGGAGCGATGTAGAGATGTGCACTGCGATTTTAATGAGGGTTAGATTACCCTGACGCCGGAAACATGAAAGGGTTCTAATTTTATCATTGTGTCCCCCCCCCACCCAGTTATGCAATGAATAAATCTGCGACTCAGATCATTACCGTACTGTACCGTACCGTACCGTAGATACAGAACACAATACTCTACTACATTTAGAGTGAAGCTGATTTTTGAATCCTGATGTTGCCATGTCAGTGTTTAATTCAGGAAGGCAGCTACCTTAACTTCTTCTAAGGTTTCTTTACCTGGCTTGAATTTTTTAAGGGGGATGAACTGACTAAAGGGGAAACCTTTAGGATGAATGATTTTCAGGGTTGGGCATCCCTGTCTTAGTATATTATATACATTCAGATTCTTTGTCTACATCTGTTACCTTTTATGTATTTTCAAGGTTAGACTTGAAGAGAAATATGATTGTATGACTGCTGAAAGAAGAATGGAATATTACTTCATGCTCATTGAGGGCGGCACAGTTAAGCCATCGCTTGTGTTCTGTCAGATATCTGGGTTCTGTCTCCCTACCCAGTGCTCATCAGAATTGTGAATTTCAATGTTTTTGCCCCGTTTGTTAGGCTGTGTGTTTGTCTGCAGGATTACAGAAGTTGTTCTGGAAGGATTTTGGTGAAACCTTGTCAGAAGGTTATATTTGACAGCAGTGAGGGGTGATGAGATTTTCACAGTTCAAGGTCAAAGGTGAAAGTTGCGATTACATAAAAGGTTGAAAACGATGATGCAGGCACGGGTTTGCTCATACCAAGTGCTCTTCTAATTTGTTAATGTAAGGGTTATATATAAAATGGTTTCAACAAATATTAGTTTTAATAGTCAGTGATTCTGGCAAATTTGTGAAAGCCAAATACAACTCTTAATTTTGGTGCCAGTAAACCTTCTCCACTGAAAATTTGAGTTGTTTCATGATGGGCATTTTTGCCCTCCCATCAGAGATGATGTTGGTCCTATTTTACCCATTTGTACAGACTCTCACACACACAATAACTCTGTGCCTTTCTGAATGGGTATTGAGAGAGCGGCACTGAGGCTCTGAGCTGTGGTTCAGCGAGTTCGGCACTGGCTGGGGTTCGGTGCACTGAAGTTCCTTGATTATTAGGTCTGATCTGCTCACAAGCGCCTTGCTTGTTAGTTCCCCGCCACCCAACAAGGAGGTCGAAAGACTATTTATGTTGACAGTGTCTGTCCATACTTGCGTCCAACCTTTGGCAGCAAACATCTGCGGTCTCTGACCAGCTCCAGAGAGAACGAGACAGCGTGTGTGTGTGCGTGCGTGCGTGTGCGGGAGAGAGAGAGAGAGAGATCGAGACAGCGTGTGTGTGTGTGCGGGAGAGAGAGAGAGAGAACGAGACAGCGTGTGCGCGCGTGTGTGTGTGTGCGCGCGTGAGTGTGTGTGTGTGTTTGTGCGGGAGAGAGAGAACGAGACAGTGTGTGCGCGCGTGTGCGGGAGAGAGAGAGAGAGAACGAGACAGCGTGTGTGCGTGTGCGGTAGAGAGAGATCGAGACAGCGTGTGTGTGTGCGGTAGAGAGAGATCGAGACAGCGTGTGTGTGTGTGTGTGTGTGCGGGAGAGAGAGAGAACGAGACAGCGTGTGTGTGTTTGTGTGTGTGTGTGTGTGTGTGTGTGTGTGTGTGTGTGTGCGGGAGAGAGAGGGAACGAGACAGCGTGTGTGTGTGTGTGTGCGGGAGAGAGAGAGAACGAGACAGCTTGTGTGTGTGTGTGTGTGTGTGTGTGCGGGAGAGAGAGGGAACGAGACAGCGTGTGTGTGAGTGTGTGTGTGTGTGTGCGGGAGAGAGAGGGAACGAGACAGCGTGTGTGTGTGTGCGGTAGAGAGAGAACGAGACAGCGTGTGTGTGTGTGCGGTAGAGAGAGAACGAGACAGCGTGTGTGTGTGTGTGCGTGTGCGGTAGAGAGAGAGAACGAGACAGCGTGTGTGTGTGTGTGTGCGTCTGCGGTAGAGAGAGAACGAGACAGCGTGTGTGTGCGTGTGCGGTAGAGAGAGAACGAGACAGCGTGTGTGTGCGCGTGTGCGGTAGAGAGAGAACGAGACGGCGTGTGTGTGTGTGTGTGCGGGGGAGAGAGAGAACGAGACAGCGTGCGTGTGTGTGTGTGTGTGCGCGTGTGCGGTAGAGAGAGAACGAGACAGCGTGTGTGTGTGTGCGCGGTAGAGAGAGAACGAGACAGCGTGTGTGTGTGCGGTAGAAAGAGAACGAGACAGCGTGTGTGTGTGTGTGTGTGTGTGTGTGTGCGGTAGAAAGAGAACGAGACAGCGTGTGTGTGTGTGTGTGTGTGCGTGCGGTAGAGAGAGAACGAGACAGCGTGTGTGTGTGTGTGTGTGTGTGCGGGAGAGAGAGAGAACGAGACAGCTTGTGTGTGTGTGTGTGTGTGTGTGCGGGAGAGAGAGGGAACGAGATAGCGTGTGTGTGTGTGTGTGTGTGTGTGTGTGTGTGCGTGCGCGGGAGAGACAGAGAACGAGACAGCGTGTGGGTGTGTGTGCGGG